>CAJGYO010000013.1:57921856-58325235 GCA_904845875.1 Miscanthus lutarioriparius
TCATCTGGTTTATTTCACATGAAAAATACTAGAAACATTAAAAAATCCTACAATCCAACAATTCCTGGAGGAAAATTAGGGCGATTGGTTCCATAGAGAGAAATAAAAAGAGGACCAAGGGGAGGACTATTATTCAAATTTGTAATGCCAAAAGACTAAGCGCCAAAGTTAAAAAGTCGTGCAAAATTATTTATTGCTGTATTTGCAAGGTAAATGTGAAAGGCTGGTAAGTTTGATAAACCAGTCAATAGCCAAAAATTATGGTTTGTCAAAATTCTTGGCCATCAACAACAAGCCCCAGATTTTTCTATGCTTCAAGATTCACACCTGCCTATAACATTACATCCCCAATTCTCAAGCCGCTCGCTTTTTGGGAAAACAAAAGGTAATCTTCCCATAGCTTCTGTCTCCAATCGATTCATCATGTACAAATGAACCCCGCTAGCATGATTTTAAAAGATATTTGTATACCAAAGTTCGGATGCTTTCATGAAGAATTAAGAGGAATACTTCTAAATGGATAAAACAAATATGAGAATCAAAGACAACGTAACCAACAAAACAAGGTATAAATTCAAAAGATTGCTAGTTACCCACCTTAAAACTAAGGAAATCACATCAATCCTTCAAGAAACTTAGCCCCTCCATGAGCAATTTGGTGGAAAATACCTGCAACAATGAACAAAGAGGTGGGGAAAGATACTCTCTCTTAGATGGTTGTTGAAAGGTCCTTGTTTGGTTTTTGGTAATTGAAGTAACAACCTAGGTAGACTAATTATGTTTAATATGACATACACAAGTTATTAGTCCAATGTGCATGTATGTGAGCAACATATGCCATAGAGGAAATGGCTTGGAGATGTTGCAAAGCTCACACATGTAATGAAGGGAGCTTATTGCATATGAGACATGACATGGAGTCATATGATCAAGGTGGAGAAGATCAAGACAAGACTTGGCTAGATGGACCGACATTGCAAAGTGTGAAGGGAAAGTTGAGTGATGACTTGGGCGTCGATGGACTGGAGGCAGCGGTGAAGAGCAAGTGAAGTCAAGATCGATGAACCAATATGGTCACGTGATGATATAAAGTGGATCATATCATTTGGTGATTGGTTGGTGCAAGCAAAGTTGCATCAACATTGGAGAAGATGGAATGTAATGCATAAAGGCAAAAGGTATAACCTCAGGGATATTTTATTTCATCGGCCATAGGTGTGTAGAGAAGTGTGTGATCGGTTTTAGGATAGATGGCATTGTTACTATTAAGAGGGGCAAACTTGTTTGTATATCGGTCATCTAGTGCGACTTGAGCCGATCTAACTTTGCATACGCAGCAGGGATCGAGTGGTATGGTGTAAGAGTGACTAATCCTTTGGGAAATATTTGCGGAAAGCTAACACACATGCACAAGGTGGTGATCACTTGGTGGTGTTAGCATATTTGCAATGGTGAAGAAGTTGGTGAAGACGAGGAGGTGAAACCGGCTCGTGGGTCTTGCACGGGTGGCACTATCACCCCCTAACGGTGCACCGCCACCCCCGTGGCGCGATTAGCTAGGAGGCGAGGGCAACGTGTTGCCCTCGAGGGCACAAATCCATCGGGTTGTCTGGTGGCACCACCACCCCTGTGGGTGGTGCCCCACTCGGACTTAGGCAAAGCGCATCAAGATGGGGGCGTAGATCACCGGAAGTGACGGTGTTCTGCCGCCATAGGGCGCCGTAGTGCACCACCAAGTCATCGCCATGGGTCACTTAGTGCCACCACCATTTTCTTCCAGAAGATAGGTGCAAGCGAGGAAGGTCACCGCCATGGTCCTTTGCACTAGGTGATGGCGGTGCACATCGCCTTTTATCTAGAGACTTGGTTTTTCAGGCACGCAGTGGGTGGTCACCGCCCCTGAAGGGCGTGCCAATTGCCCTTATCCGTGCCCCAGAATGGCTAGTTGCCTTGATAGTTAAAATTTGATCGTTGGGTGGAGTCACCGCCATGTCTCAATTGCCGCAGCGCCTCGTCTGGTGACCTCACTGAAACAGCTCTAAGGGGTATAACGGCTCTATTTGGGCTTGGGGGCTATAAATAGAGGTGGAGCCGGGCTTGGGCTAGTTGTTGGAGCACCCTTAAGCCTTGGTGGCTTGTGTAGGTGTGCTTGGGAGCCCTCTAACTCACTTGTGCTTGATAGTGATCATCCGAATCGAGTGAGTGAGAGCGATTCTAGTCAGTGATTATATAGTGAGGTTGCATCAAGTGGCACTAGGTGATTGTGTTGTAAGCCCAGTGGTGCTAGTTACTCTTAGGAGGTTTTCACCTCCTAGAAGACTTGGTGGTTTATGCACTCACCGGAAGCACGCGAGAAGATTGTCTGCAGTGCTCCCGGAGGAGGATTTGTGAGGGAGATTGTGCTCATCCCATGGGGATCGTGAAGAGCAACTCTAATTGAGCGTGTCATTGAGCTACCCTCACTTTTAGGATAGGTTCTTCACGGTGCCGACGTGCTTGGCTTGGTGGGTGATGCCAATGAGCCACCGAACCACCAAGTGAGCGACTACGACACAATGTGGGCGTAGCTTGGTGGCAACCAAATGAACCTCGTGGAGAAAATCACCATGTCAACATTGCCTTCATCATCTTCTTGGTGGTTTGCATTCCACGTGAAGCATGAAGCTTGTATTACTTTCATTTTACATTGTGCTTGTGTAGTTGCTCTTATGACTAGTTTAGCTTTAGTAGCTTGCTAGTTACATTCTTGCTTGTGTAGCATAGAAGTAGCACCCTTGCGTGGCCAATTTGGTTTGAGTAACCTTGTTAGTCTCATTGCTTAGTTTGTGTAGCTAAGTGATTTGCGCTCTCTAATTTGGCTTGTGTAGCCTTGTTATTGAGCATTGCTAGTGAGCTTAGGAGTTTTGTGCTTTTGCATCACTAGCATGTGTAGGAGCTCCCAAAGTTGCTTAAAGTACTAGTGCATGGGTTTGTGTGACCTTGCTCTAGAATTAATTAGGTGAGCTCTAGCTAGCCTGGCACCTTTGTTAGCCAATTAGGATCTTTATAAGGTGCTTGTGAACTTAGATAGAGGGTATAGTCTTGGCTAGAACTGATAGTTTTAATTCCACATTTGTTTTGGATAGCTGTACGCATTTAATTTTAGAAAGGACTATTCACGCCCCTCTAGTCCACCATCTCGATTCCCACATGTGGTATCGAGAGCTAGGTCTCTCATTTTGGTCTTCACTCGACCGAGGAGGATGGTGCCTAGTGGGCTAGATAATTGTGACACACACAATTTTTATGACACACACTTTGCACGTATTGGAAACACCATATGCTTGATCATATTCGTGGTTAAAATGTTGCAGTCAACAATCACCGCCAAGTCCCAAAGTCACGGTGAGGAGCCATGTCGTGTTGAGGAGGCAGCGTAGCCCCAAGCCACAAGTGGGAATCTTGGAGAAAACAAATCAGCTGAGAAAAAAATAGAGTAACGGGTTGTATAGTAGTAATTATCGAGCCGTAACAGATGGCGGAGATGTCGATGAATATTCGTTGAGCAAAGAATAACTTGTGTATATAAATGGGCGATATGGGTCATAGATTGCGTGAAAGCCCTGCGTGTAACGCCCACCATGCCATTTTGGAAAATTTGGAGAGGCGCAAATAGCGGAGCTGTTTCCCAAAAAAACCTCGAATGCAAAGAGGTGGGGAGTGCTTTTATAACTGCCGCCGCCAAACCCCGTCACTCCCACTTTGCCACTTTGCCATTTCATCTTCCTCCTCAGCCCTCGCTCGCTCTAATTTACATCCACACGTGCATCCACCGCCAATCCCAAACCAGATCTCGAGAGATGGCATCAAGAAGGAGTGGTAACCCAAAGAAGGTGAGAGCCGAGTCACCGTGATGATGAGTGGGTCTCGTCGTGTACGGGAGGCGGAGCTCAACGGGTTGGTGGAGGCGGGCGTTCTCCTGCACCGTGTCACCACCGGATGGTGGCCAGCCAATGGTGAGCCCTTCCCAATGCCCCATACCGACGAAGCCATAGTTTTTTAGTACTATTTCTGGCGCGGGTTAGGTTTCCCCATTCATCCTTTCTTGAGGGACCTATTGGAGATCTGGAGAGTCAGTTTGTGCAATCTCCACCCAAACACCATATTGCACATATTTATCTTTATCCATTTCTATGAGGGCGATCCTCGGAGTCCTTCCCCACTTCAACCTCTTCTATCATCCTGCTTCCGGGCCAAGAAGAAGGGTATGCGGTTCCAAGGTGGTTTCACATTTATCTACAACTCGTGATGGGATGGCAGGTGAGTACTCATTTGTATCGCTGAACACTTATCATCAAGGTGGAATGCTAGGTGGTTCTACATGAAGCAAAGCCAAGATGCCATCTTATGAACGTCGACCACGTCCTTGAGAGCGAGGAGCTTGTCGAGAAGCCAGCAGTGCCTTGACATGGAGCAAATGAAGAGCTCCTCGGCCTGATAAAAAGGCATGAAGACCAACGGTGGACAGGTGTTATGTGAGCTTCATAGTGTGCCGTGATCTAGCCTCTGCAAAGGTGAGGGGCCCACATGGGCTGTGACTTCAAGGAGACACCGATGGCACCCGGGAGAGGGCGGAGATGTTGTTGAGGGGACGATGTGCTAGAGCGAGCCACGCGAGCTGTTTGCTCCATTTGCCTCATTCAAATGTGTCGAGAAGCGCACTAGGCCCTTCAACTGCATTTCAACCCGCCTCTCGTAAGCTTCCCAATTGTTTTGTTCTCGATGCTTTTATCATTTATCGTTGTCTGAGCAAGTGAATTGATTCACTTATGGAAAGATCCATTCTTAGAACGCAGCGGTGTACTTCTCTGCATGCCAAGGGGGGGACTGCCATGTGGTAGACGCCTGCCACCCATTTCAGCCTAAGGAGGGTGCCATCAATGCATCGCCGAATCCGAGGCGCCTGACGCTTGTCGGATGGAGAGTATCCCCGGTGTCGAGAAAGTCTAGGGAAGAGGGTAGCGGCAGATGAGCCACGACTCTTGAAGAAGAGGAAGATGGTGTTGTTCCTCGCAAGCCAGGCAAAGATCTCGCTTGGCGGTGGCAGACAGACCACTTTGACGCAGTGCGGCGATGTCCGAAAGTGGTCGGATGATTTATTGGGCTCCTCAGTAGCTCCTCCTCCGAAAGCACTAAAAGCACCTCCACGTAGCTCACGCACGGAGGAGCAACCAAAGGAGGGGAGGAGTCCACGAGCAAACTTAAGCAAAAGGAGTCTCCGAGCAGCGGGCGATGGGAGTCCCCTGAGCAAAGCAGCGATGGGAGTCTCTTGAGCGACAGATGAGGCGAAGCCGACGGTGGAGGCCACGAGACATCCACCCTAGGGCACAGGAGTCAATCCTAAGGTCGCGCACTGGGGTCTGGTAAACGACTCCGGTTCGTGAAAGTGTACCGACAAACCGGCTACACACATAAGTATCTCTTGCCTCGGAGTTATTTTGTAGCTCATATCCTTATCTATTTTGGCGATTGACGAGCTAATCTGATGCAAAGCGAGGTGTACTGGGGATTTTACCTCACCCGCCCAGACCCGACGAAAGCAATCGAGGGCTGGTCCTGTGGTGGAAGCAATGCTGACAGCATTCTCATTCCCTAGAGTCCCCGGGTGCTCTTGTGGCCTATGAAGGAGCCGATCGCCATCGCTGATGTACTTGGCGGTAGCGTAAAGGTTGGCGCCGACAGTGGATTGAGCGCGAGCGGAAGTGCCCTCGGTGCAATGGTGGAAGCTGTTGGTCTCCTCGGCAATGAGGTCGGAGTATCCCATGCCTTGGCACAGAGTCCAGAAAGTGACAAGCCTGCGGTGTGGGGGAGCGGACGTTGCTCCCTCAAGTGTGGAGGGCGTGGTCGGACACGCTCGTCCCGGCCACCGAGCCCCTAGGTGGTGCCTCGGCTATGGAGGAGGACGTAAGTGGAAGAGATTGAGCGTGAGGAATCATGACCTCAAGCTGTCCGAATCCTCCACAAATGGGGCGATGAAGTGGTGGTTGTTGAAGAGGAGGACACCACCAGGGAGCCTGTGGGAGATTGAGTCTCCGCTTCTTGCCATGTTGATGAAGCAGATCAAGGTTAGTACTGCATTTGGTAATGCTCTGCCTTTGATGTTGGAGATCAGAGTTCTTCATAGTCATGGTGTGTTTGGTAGGATAGCTCGGACGCCGAAAGCAATGGCACCAACTAATCAAGAGGATGGAGCCCTCGTCAAGAAAATGAAAAGTGAAGGAGGCGATGAAACTCATGGAGAAAAACATCTAGAGGGCCCAATGCAAGCGGGATTCATCAATCCAACACGTCGGATCTAGAATACTAGAAGGGTGTCCTATCCGAGTAGCCGCAAACGTGATCCAAGAAATTGTGGGGCAAGTCCGAGCAGCTAGAACACAGCTCCGAGCAGTGATGAGTCTTTCCTCACAGCCTAGAGCGGAAGTCCGAAAGCAGTCGTGATTGTCTCCGAAAGCAGAGAAAAGGTATAGTGTATCGACGATTTTGCTTTTGCATTGTTGAACAATCATATTATTGTTGATGATGGTTATGCTTGTAGAGCAGAAAGGCGAGCTTCACAAATCGCGCCAAACCATCAGCAACCCGTGAGGAGGAGGAGAAGATGGTCTTGGCGGGCGAGAGGCCGAGGAGTTGAAAGGTGAGTTCTTCGTGGTCGGAGTTACTTATTGGAGTAATTTCTTGGCTTGATGGACCTTCAGAAAGCCTCGCAGACTATCGCCCGAGGGTTAAGGCACAGCTCGATGTGCCGGAGCAGAGACCGTAAACCAAATGGAGCAAGCTCGACACCAGAATTGCTCGAGTCAAGCTCATAAGGTGACTGATCGGCCGACTTCGAGGTGGCTCTCAGCCCGATGGTGTGCCACTGCTGGCCCAAACACCATCATCGAGATAGGTGCAAGGCGACGTGGGAGAACTTCAAAAGCTTCAACCACGACGCCATCATTATCGCCATTACTCACGCCTCATGCAAAGTGGTCCGGTCCCACTCACCCACCATTGACCTTTCAAGCGATAGAGGCTGGATTCACTAGAGGGATAGGCGCGACAGAGCACCAAAGAAATGGAAGATGAGGTGGAAGATTTAGCGAAGAAGCTAGCTGCTTACGCGCCGACCTATTCGTGAGATGGACCCGCGCGATGGCGAAGCCGGTGATCTGGCTCGGAGAGTATTCTCAGATTAACTAGAGAGAGTTGTTAGAACGCCATGGGCATAGATAAACATTTATGGATATGTATAAATGTTGTAAAGTGACAAGTGCATGTTTATGCAGTTTGCTAGTATTATGTGAAAAAAATCATTGTAGTGTTAACCCTAACGCGATTATACGTAGTATAAGTAGCGTCCGAGCAGTTAGTTCGTTACTGAATTCTCTGGCCTTGGCTAGCCCATAGTCTATAACATCGAGCACGGAGCCTGTGCATGTGTAGGATGAACAGGCATGACTAAGGAACCGCAAACCGACCACCCATAACGCAGAGCATGGAGCCCGTAGCACATGTAGGGAGAGATCGGAGATGGGTCTTCTCCATAGAGAACAGAGCGGACGTAGTGCTTTGCTAGGTGGTTGGCGAAATAACTTGAGATATACATAGTATTAGTAGCGCTCAAGCAGCTTAGTTCTTTACTAGGCTCTTGGCCTTGGCTAGTCCAAAGTCCATAACATCGAGCATGGAGCCCATGCACGTGTAGGAGGAACAAAGCATGACTAAGGAACCGTAGTTTCGACCACCCATAACGCAGAAGCGTGGAGCCCAGAGCATGTGTAGGAGAGATCGAGACTGGGTCTTTCCATAGAGCATAGAACAAAACTCAGGATGCTCAAAGCGATTAGTGAAACATTTTAGAGATATGGAGAAACGCAATGGAGCGCTTATGGCAATCACATATTGGAGATATGGAGCAACATGGTGAAGCGCTTATGCGCATCACATATTGGAGATATGGAGAAATGGCGGAGCATTTATGGCAATCACATATTGGAGATATGGAGAAACGTGGTGAGCGCTTATGGCGATCTCGTATTGGAGTTAGATTAAGGAGTCACAGAGAGTCATGTAATTGCGACCACAAGTGGAGATTAAATCGTAATGAGAAATAATGAAGACAAATAATGGCAACCAAAACTTTATTCATCATGGAGTGGAGAATATATATCCGAACGCTTTCAAGGATAGAAACGTATAAGGTGCTCGATGTGCCATGAATTGGGGATATCGATTCCGTCCAAGTCACATAGCCGATAGGACCCTCGTCAGTAACCTCTTTGACCACAGTAAGGCCCTTCCCGGGGAGGAGAGCTTGTGCATCCTTCGGTTTTCTATTTTCACGGAGAACGAGGTCACCGACAAAGAAATGAACGACCTTTTGATGTTGCGGTTGTAGTATCTTCGCAAGCCTTCTAGGTATTTGGTTGTATGGATACAAGTGATCAGCGCTCTTCCTCGGCCTGCCGATGTCCTCTGTTTGAATAGCTATGGCTTGCTCTTCATAATAATTTTCCACCCTAGGTGCTCGGAAGGCAATGTCCATTTTGGTAGTATGGCTTACGAGTTCGGACACCAAGAAATATGGAGACACACGGTGCTACGACTCAGCTTGAGTGTGCAGTCCCCTAGACCATAGCCGGTAGCTCTTTGAGCCATCTGCCCTTGATGCTTTTTTCTTCTTCTCGATATAGCCACTTTTTGAGGGCATCAAGGATCATGCCATTCACCCGTTCGACCCGGTCGCTGGCTCGGGATGGGCAACAGATATGTATTTGATGGAGTTGCATCGGTCTTCGTGAGAAGTCCCAAAATGATGACCAAGAAATGTAGTTCCGAGGTCGGTGATAATGCTGTTTGAGAGACCGAATCTACGGATGATATCTTCAAAGAGCCCGACTACTTTCTTTGGAGTGGCCGAAACAAGCGGTTTGTATTTGATCCACTTGGAGAACTTGTCGATGGCGATGTACACATACCTTAAAACCACGGCTACCGGATTGAATGGCCCTGATCATATCCAATCCCCAAAGATGCAAAAGGCTGTGAAGTAGGGATGGCTCAGCTTCTTGTGCAAGACGCTTATTTGCTTGGCAAAAATTGGCATCATTCACAACATCGAATGAGGTCTTTCAAGATCGGAGATGGCCGTGGGCCAAGAAAACCAGCTCGAAAAGCTTTTACTCGACTGTAAGTTTCTCGAGGCCGCATGGTTGCCGCAGGAACTAGAGTGAATTTTGAGAAGTAGTTTCACTCCCTCTTCTTGGGTGATGTATTTTTGTAGTATCCCTTCCTTGGCACTTTTCCTCATCAAGTTCCCATCCACCAGCATGTAATGCTTGCTTTGATAGATTAGGCATTCGGTTTCAGTCTTATCGGCGGGCACGCGTCGGTACCGGGTGAGGTACTTGATGAACTGTTTCCTCCAATCGACGGTTAAATGAAGTGTATTGTAAGTACTACTACTCGTGAGGAGAATTTCTTGAACTTCCTCTCTTCCTTCATGGGTGGCGTAAAGAGATCTTGAACAAAGACCCTAGGCGGAATCGCGCGTGAGAAGAGCCATCTTGGATAGGTGGTCGGTGAGCTGATTTTGATCTTGTACCACATGGTGGTACTCGATACCGTAGAACTTGCCTTCAAGCTTCCTCGATTTCGACACAAAGATAAGGCCCATCTTCCTAATCGAACAGACCAGTCTTTGTTGAGTTGGTTGATGACCAAAGATGGAGTTTTCGTATACCATGAGGCATTTGACGCTTGAGCTCAATGACTATACTGGAGTCTCTGTGGAGACACGCTCATATTCAGCCGGTGTTGTTGGAGGATGGAAAATGTATTTAGAGAACATATCGTGAGCTTATCCTTGGTGATGTAATGAATAGAATGCCAAAGACCAAAGACCATTGATGTTGAGGGCGCCATCAAGCACATCACCTAGTGCTCGTGGCAAGTAGCGGGATGGGCTCTTAGATCTCGGTCCACTCAGCGATGAAGTCAGCGAGAGCCTATGACTTGATGGTAGGCCTGCTTCTGAATTCAATGGAGTAAGTGCCGAGCTCGATAGCCCACTTGATGATACTCTGGGCCGTTGGCCTCTTTGTTGTGGAGGATGTCCCTAGAGGGAACTCAAAGGACCACGACGATCTTGTAGTACTCAAAATAATGGCGGACCTTATGCGACGTGATCGTAATGGTGTATAGCAGCCTTTTGAACCCGAGGATAACGAGTTTTGGGGCTCATTAAGGACCTCACCGATGAAGTAGACCAGACGTTGCACCTTATAGGCGTGCTCGGCCTCCCTTGCGTTTGACATTTGACGATAGCTGTGCTAATGATGCAAGAAGTGGTGGCGATGTAGATCAAGAGAGTTTCATCTCGCCCGAGGCGCCTGGCCATGATTGGAGGCTTTGTTAGAAACAACTTGAGCTGCTCAAAAGCTATATCCGCTTCTTCCAACCGTGAGAAACGCCAAGGCCTTTGAGGAGTTTGAAGAAAGGTAGTCCCTTTTCACCGAGGCACGATATGAAGCGATTGAAAGCAGCCATGCAACCTATAAGCTTCTCAGATATCCATTACGCGTTGGGCTATTTCATGTTGGTGATGGCGGAGACCTTGTCGGGTTGGGTTTGATGCCACGACGCCGACGATGTAGCCCAGAGTATGCTTGGATGGAACTCCAAAGATGCACTTTGAAGGGTTCAACTTCCATCCGCATCTTTTTAGGTTGGCTTAACATTTCTTCAAGGTCACTGATGAGATTATCGGTGGTCTTGGACTTAACGACCACATCATCGATGTAAGCTTCCGACGCTGTGGCCATATCTATTGATCGAGGCACATCTAGATGGCCCTTTGGTATGTCGCCCTGACGTTCTTGAGTCCGGGGAAGGACATGGTGGTATAGCAAGATGCACCAAAAGGCGTGATGAATGATGTCTTGATCTCGGTCATCTTCCTTGAGGGATATGTGGTGATAGCTGTAGTAACAAATGAGGAAGGAGAGTAGTTCGCAGAATGACGGTGGAGTCTACAACCTCGCTCTATCCGAGGTAGACCGAAGGGGTCTTTAGGGAAGTGTTTGTTAAGATCAAAGATAATCAACACACATTCTTCATTCTTTATTCTTTTTCCGAATGAGAACAGGTTTGCTAACCACTCGTGATGATACACTTCTTTTATGAATCCTGTAGCTAGGAGCCATTTTATTTCTACCCTAATAGCCTCCTTGTTCTGGGCGCGAATCGTCAAAGTTTTTGCTTGATGGTTTGGCGGTCGGCGAGACATTCAAGGAGTGCTCGTTTTTCTCCCGTGGTATCCCCAAAGATGTCTGCTGTGTTTCCAAGCAAACACATCGGGCTGCTGGCACGAGGGAAGAAGACAAGCGTAAGCTTTCCTATTTGGGGTCTAGGTGAGCCCCAATCTTCACGATCTTGGAGGGGTCGTTGAGGCCAAGGCCGACCTCCTTGGTTTCTTTGGACTTGGCGGAGGCTTCAGCTACCGGGATCTCTAGGTCATCTGGTGGGGCACCATCTCAAGGCCGGTGACCACGTTGGCCATCTAGATGGAGAGGTCGGTGGCTTCAGCGAGAGCAAGACTCTCTATCTCGTAGGCATAGGTGATGGAGAGGTTGGCCCACAGGGCCAAGACTCTTACAGGTGAAGGCATGTTCAGCACCAAATAGGCGTAGCGGCATGCAGGTCATGAACTTGGCCAGAGCTGGCCGACCAAGTATGGCGTGGTAGGCGAGTGTTGAAGTCGGCAACGTAGAAGTTGATGTGCTCGACGCGGTAGTTGCTTGCCATGCTAAACTATACTCGTAGAGTGATCTCTCCAAGCAGTTCAGATGCCTTGCCAGGTACCACACCCCGGAAGGAGGAGTCGGAAGGTGTGAGATCTCCTATCCCGAGCCCCAGCTCCTTTTGGGCTTCGGCGAAGATGAGGTTCAGAGCACTCTCGCCGTCGACAAGCACTTTTTCTGAAAAACACTTTCTGGACGATTGCGTCAAGGACGAGGGGGAAGCACCATGTGTAAGGAATATCCACCCACTGATCGCCCCATCAAGGTAATGGGGACCTCGCACTGTGGGGCGATAGCCGGGTTGGCGATGGTGACTTCCGCATTGATGGCGCAGCACCGGCGGAGGCAAGCTTCCATTCTCTTCTACTTCGATGGAGGTGAGGCCCCGAAGATGGTGGTGACCACCTTGTCGCGGATCCCGGAAGGCAATGTTATTGCCCCTAGGTGGTCGGCCGCCTCCGCGCCGCCATTGTTGTCGCCGTCCGCTTTTTGGCCTAGAATTCCTTAGCCAAGCCAAGGCAGTCCTTCATCTTATGCTTGGCATTTTGTGGAGGGGGCACGAGCCTCAAGGATCTTCTTGTACCGCTCATCATAGTTACGCTTGGCTTGAGGTTCTTGACGGCGGCGACGATGTGGTCTAGTCAATGACCGCGATATTGACCGCATTTGGATCCTTCGCCGATCACGCACCATCGTCTCCGATGGTGATCCGCGGTCGTCAGAAGCGGGCGGTAGGCCGTGGGCGCCGATCATCGGGCGATCGTCACTACGCGAAGTTGGGCGATGAGTGCCCACATCCTCGTTGAAGCGCACTTCGCCTTCTTCAACATCGGCGCATCGGGTTGGCGGGTCGAATCATCTCGCCAATCCCGCTGGCTTTTTGCGGTTGAATTTGGAGCAAAGATCGCGGTGATGGAGTCCTCGAATGAAGGCGGTGATAACCTCAGCTTCCGTGATGTTAGGAATAGAATTCTCATCTTGGAAAAGCGCCTCGATGAAGCATGGAGGAGCTTAGACGACTTCGATAGATGCGGTTCAGATCATGCTTGGTGCCCTACCGAGTACACATAGCCATGTAGTTGTCGGTGAAGACCTTTTTAGCTCTTCCTAGGATCCGATGGAGTCCGGTGCAAGGCTTGTGAACCATTCATCGCGAATTGGCGGAGCATGATGGGAAGATAGTTCGTCATGACACTAGTATCTCCTCCGTGGCGTGAACAGCAGAGGGTAAGCCTCAGAGCCACCGTGGTGGGGTTCATCCGCCCCTCGTGAGGGCTTAACCTCCTGATTTTGAAACCATGGGGCCACCGGAGTGTTTGGAGTGCCCTCATGAATGATGGGGCCCTTCGGGATTGTCGGTTGGATCCGCAGCGCTGTCGGTGTTGAGCGGCTTCGAGAGCCGAGTCCGGGTTATCGAACTCTTGCTCGCATTTTGACGGCGCGCACTTCTTCTTCATGGCGATCGGGCGGCGCCATCAATACGTCATCGCACGCCTCGTAGATTATTGAGGTGCTCGGATGTCCCGGTCGACCTCTTGGTCGTGGTTGGCGAAGGTGTTCGGCGCGGTTGTTCTAGCTCGAGGGGTTGTCCGCCATCGCGATGCCGGCCGCTGAAATGACTTGGGCGGCGATCAGATCTTGGCGCCGGCTGATCGGTGAATTGAGCTTGTGGAGTATGAAGGCCTCGATCTCAGCGGATCTAATTGACTTGGTAGTGTGCCGCTTTAAGCATGACGGTGACCTTGGCGACCTCCGGTATGTCAAGGGAGCTTGGCGAAGCTCACAGGCCACGCCAGTTGGCGCTTGGGGTCTTGTAGAAGTCGTGGCCATCAACACGGATAAATTGTCAAGGTTATGTGGAGTTGGTGTGGCCTTCCTTGTGAGTCAAGCTAAGCCTCTCACCATTGCAAGGGCAGCCTCGCTTGCTCGGCGCCGCTCATGGTTGATGTTCCTATTGACGCGGTAGGGCGTGGTCCTCCTCGGTTTCCCCTTCGCAGGGGGCTATCGACGCCGACATTAAAGATTGCTCCTCCACGGAAGGGGAGGAGAGGAGGTTGTTCGGGCGGAGGTTTCATGCGACAGCCTCCAGAGAGCCCTAGGACTCAAGTCCGGATTCTCCTCTAGGATGGTTTGAGGATGCTCGGCATCACCGACGTGTAGCATGTTGGATACCGGGCGGAGGCCGGTCGGGTGATCCGTCGACGGAGGTTGGACATCTCTCGACCGGTCGGGTGAACTTGCCCCTTAGGGCATCTTGGTAGATGGCGGCGATGTTGGTGAACCCAAGGGTAGGGCCAGAACCCTTGAGTTTCCCGAGCAAACCTCCGATAGATCTAGATCGAGAGGGTGGTCGACGCCGAACCGAGTGGTTAGAGCCGATTCGTGATGGAGAGGCAATCGGCGCAGCTCTCGCCAACCTAATCGATGGATGCAATCATATCATCATTGTTGATTCGCCTCCTCCGTAGCGGGGAGCGAGCGGTGAATTGTCGGGCGAAGACGACCTCAAGGTGGTTCCAGATCAGATCTCAGCCACAGGTGTGTTGGGGGTGATCGGCATAGTATTGATCTCAAGACCGCTCGATGAGCTCTCGACCACAACACGATGATCCACTTAGATCGATCCAACCGTGAAGATCCGGTCGGGCTATGGGAGGGACGAAGAGTCTGCAGAACATACCATCTTGTTCGATATAGAAATAGCACGCACACCCCTACCTAGCGTGCTAACTATCGATAGAATATCATCGGCAGTCCTCCGAGGGGTATCCCACGAAGGTAGATTGATCGACAGAGATGCATGTAATCGAGAACAAGAAGGCAACAGAGACACACGAGTTAGATGTGTTCAGCAAGTTAATATGACATAATACCCTACTCCCGTGGGTCATTGGATTGTATTGGCTATCGATGATATTGCATGAGTTTGGAGGGGTCCCCGCCCACCTTATATAGTCCAAGGGCAGGGTTACAAGTCGGTTAGATCTAGGAGAAAACCGTAAAGTAATAACAGATTATGTGAATCATGGGATCACACGATCCTAACAGATCTCGAGTATCTTTAGGATATCTTCCTTGTGTCTTATGGGAGATGCCGAGCAGCGCGTGTGGCCCCGCAAGGCTTCGCTCTTGTGGGTCGGGACACCCTAGGGGCGCACCTATGTGGTCTACCGTGGGTATCCGAGGTTATGCCCCCACGTTGTCGGGCTAGGTGGCATCACACTCCCTAATCGGGTGCACCGCCACCCCGGTGGCGGTGGACCGGCTAGGAGGCCGAGAGCAGCGTGTTGCCCCGAGGGCGCCATCACTGGGTTGTCTGGTGGCACCGCCAATTCTAGGGCGGTGCCCACTGGACTTGGCCGAGCGCAACAGCAGAGTCGGGTGGTCACCGGAAGTGACGGTGTACAACACCATGGGGGGGGCAAGGGCCTGTCACCGCCATGGGCTGTCCGATGCCACCGCCATTTTCCTCTAGAGATGTGCATGAGCAAGGAAGGTCACCACTGTGGTGATGGTGGTGCACCGCCCTTTTATCCAGAGACCTGGTTCTTAGGGCACTACTGGTGGTCACCGCCACCCTAGGGGCGGTGCCACCGCCTGGGTCCGTGCCCCAACGGCTAGTTTGTGACTGTTAAAATTAATGTTAGCAGTGTCACCGCCATGTCTCGGTGCCAAGCAATCACCGTCCAAGTGACCTCGCAGCAAAATTTACTTCAAGGGGTATAATGGCTCTATTTGGCTTGGGGACTATAAATAGAGGTGGAGCTTAGGCTTGAACTGGTTGCTAAGCACCCTTATGCCTTGGTGGCTTGTGTAGGTGTGCTTGGGAGCCCACTCACTTGTGCTTGATAGTGATCATCTGATCGAGTGAGTGAGCGATTCTAGTGCGATTGTATCGTGAGGTTGCATCGAGTGGCACTAGATGACCATGTTGCAAGCCGGTGGTGCTTGTTACTCTTAGAGGTTGCCACCTCCTAGACAGCTTGGTGGCTTGCGACTCCATTGAAGCACGCGAGAAGATTGTGTGGTGCTCTGGAGCAGGAATTATGAGGGGGATTGTGCTCACCCCGTAGGGATCGTGAAGAGCAACTCTAGTTGAGCGTGTCATTGAGTTACCCTCACTTTCGGTGTAGGTTCTTATGTGCCCGACGCAAGGGCTTGGCGGGGATGCCAATTAGTCAGCCGAACCATCAAGGTCGACACAACGAGGACGTAGCTTGGTGGCAACCAAGTGAACTTCGGGATAAAATCACCGTGTCAACATTGTCTTCATCATCTTCTCGTGGTTTGCATTCCGCGCAACACAAGCTTGTTTTAATTTCATTTACATTGTGCTTGTGTAGTTGCTCTTGTGACTAGTTTAGCTTTAGTAGCTTGCTAGTTACCTTCTTGCTTGTGTAGCATAGAAGTAGCTCCCTTGCGTGGCTAATTTGGTTTGAGTAACTTTGTTAGTCACATTGCTTAGTTTGTGTACCTAAGTGATTTGCGCTCTCTAATTTAACTTGTATAGCCTTGTTATTAAGCATTGCTAGTGAGCTTATGAGCTTTGTGCTTTTGCATCACTAGCATGTGTAGGAGCTTCCCGGTTGCCAAAGTACTAGTGCATAGGTTCGTGTGACCTTGCTCTAGAATTAATTAGGTGAACTCTAGCTAGCCTGGCATCTTTGTTGCCTAATTAGAATCTTTATAAGATGCTTGTGAACTTAGATAGAGGGATATGGTCTTGGCTAGACCAATAGATTTAATTCCGCATTTGTTTCGGTTAGCCAGCGCATTTAATTTTAGAAATGACTATTCACCCTCCTCTAGTCCGCTATCTCGACCCTAGAGTGTGCTCAGGTAGATGGGAAGAGGAAGGAGTGGTTTGGGGTTTTTTTTAGCGTAGCTAGAACACCGTTGGGTCATACCAAAAATGGCAGTGATATGCCGGGTCAAGCCACGACCCGGCATTGGAATATCTTTGTTGGTTCTCGTCTCTAACAGGTAGTGTTATGTTATTGTCAGTTTGTGGTTCGAGTCGGACAGTGATGCTAGTTCATACCAGTGTGTTACAAGCTATGTACTGTAGCATGTAGAGACGAATCCGAATGTTTAAATATCCAAAAAAAAGATATGATATTCATATCTATTTTAGCATCATCATAAATATTCCTATTCGTATCCGATTTATTAAATGGATGTATTCAAATCCATTTTTTATCCTTCTCTAACTTATTCTAGATCCATATTCGATAAAAATGTGAAATATCCAATACTATCCATGTCTGTGAAGAACAAAGTACCATCTAAATACTATCCATGCGTTCGTTTACGGAGTATATGCTATTCAAGATTAACGCAATGTTCAAAAAAGATCCACATTGAGTACGATTTGAAGCCAGCAATCATTTACATGGTGATGTAACCTTACGAGCCTCAAGAGCCGTAGATCAAATAAACCTGAGCACTGGTGATTGCCCCCAAATTCAGATTTTGAAGGGGCACAGCACAGCACAACCAACACGCTAAGATAACATGAACAGAACATCAGTCATCAAATGGCTTTCTATTGCCGTCATACAAGAATTCTCAATCAGGCAGCAGCACGTCAATGGCTCTGTACAAATAATCTGCCCCAGATACCTAATAACATGATAAAATCACTAGACAACAATGTGCACAATATAATACATGTGAACACCAGAAGCCCGCATTTGGTAGCTTCCATTACCAGTGGCTGCGTAGATGTCTGATATACAGCACAATAAAATGGGCGGTGTACTCAATGATATCATCCTGTATTCCCAGGTTAGAAGCACTATGGTTATGAACTGCTTGTGATCTTCTGATCTGATGATGAAAGGGGGAAAAAAAAAAGAATGATCAGCATTGATAGTTCGCTGCAGCATGATATATAGCTTGTAAACCGTACCACTCACCGCTAGAAAGAGTCCGTGAACACAAATATCTCTATTCAGCTTAGTACAAGCAATTTAAATTTCTCCATCTATTGCTTGTATTTGATTTGTTCCCATGATGAGAACATTTCGCAATTCTCAATAAAGATAAAGATTACAGATTCATTCATATACAACTGAAATTTATCAACAGTAATTTGCATCACAAGTACCATCAAACCCCTTTCGTGGAAACGCCAAAATCCCTAGATAAAGAAACTTAGAAGTTTTCAAACAATTTGAACGATATATAAAAAGTTGAGCTGCAAACTCAATCTAGAAAATTCATACAAAATGATAAATTTCAGGTGCATATGCACTACAAGACAAAATTTTGGGAATTTGTCTTCCAGTGCAGGTGCACCTGAAATTTGTTATTTTTGTATAAACTTCTACAAAACAAGTTTACATCTCACCTTTTGTGTCGAAGTACGTCTATAGATTCGCTATGGATATGCATCATTTCAATTTTTTTGAGAACTCCTAAGTATGTTTTTTCTAGGATGGTTTCACGTTTCCATCAAAGAGGGGTCTGTAATTGAATATTTTCCTGACTTGCAAACCTAATTCTATAACAAACCCTGACATCCTTGAGCTGCAGCAACCTCCTCAAAACTAACTGTAACTGTGATGCATATTTACTCATTTATATAATCATACACAACATTTTCCTGCCATGACGGAAAAACAGTTTCAATATATTTTTTTTCTCTAACTGGCTGGAGAGCTGACCATCATTATATTAAGGAGTGAAACAGATACAAGGTTAAAAAAACATGTACGCACACAAGTGGGAGGAACCAGAAGTTAACACAGTTTCAATATTGTGTTAGTTGAGAACAAACCCCTTTATTTCTATAAGATACTGCAGATCCTATCCTATTGATGATTATTTTCAGTAACTATCCAGTATCCAGTAAGAAAAATGGAAACTGTGATTGTCTAGCTAATAAGATATATTAGTGCAGGTGCAAGTGGAAATGTTTCAACTGTGCACTATCAAATTTTATCGAGAATTAACAATTAAGATGCTAAATAAGACAAACCAATAAAGCAACGCTCCTTACAGAACTGAAACAAGGAAATCAACAGAACAACCAAAGTGAAGAGCTTACTATCTATTTAACCCAATCTCGGGTACATACAAGAGCCTCGATTGTTTTGATACTTAATGTGCTCCATTGCTTATGTATTACATTTACCTCACCGCTTAACGCGGGCTCAAAATTAACAGCAGAAGCTGGAACTGCCAGGACATCACGTGCCATAACTGAAAGGGTTGGATACTTTGTAGAATTACTCATCCACCAGTTCAGAATATCAAAATCATCCTTCCTTGGGACAAGACAATCTTCAAGGTAGTTGTCAAGTTCTGTCAATTGTTGGTTCCTTGTCTGTGCATTAAGATGCTCATCCCAATCTTCCAATGAATCACTGTCAATCCATCCAACTCAACATCACGAGCTGATGTATCGGCACCCAAGTTATCTGAAAGACCACAATATTCATGGAACAGCCCTTGTTGTATCACTTAATGGCAGATACATACTTTTCTGCATCGGTACCAAAAGCTCGCTTAACCGAACTCAATAAAAGTAATTTTGAATCTGGGGTCAAGAACAACAGGTATCGACAGCCACACATATGAATTTTGCCAATGCTCATTGAATGCTTCCTGCATCTCCCAAACCATGTTAGCAAGTTCAGTGTGATCAGTTGATGCTTCTTCTTGCAAAGCTGTTCTAACTTTCCACAGTTCATTGAAGTACATATTTGCTGTGGGGCAAACAGGACCACAAATCACTTCAACAGCACGATAAAAAAGCCCTGAGTATCCTGCAAACAGACTCAACAGTTTTGTTATCTTCTGCAGATAACAATTCTTCAGAGGGAAATGCCTTCTTGAAATGCAGAAGAATTTCAAGCCTAAAGTAAATTCTGTGCCACCATTTAGCATCTTCCTGTGGGCACTTCAATCCCATATGTGAAACAACTTCTAGAAGTTGCTGTCGAGTCAGAGATGAGGACATATGTGCCTGAATAAATTTCTCTAGTAGGTTACCAACATGATAAAGCACTGGTTGCCCTTTTGAGACAATGCTGTTAAGCACATCATTCACAAGTTTATATTGTATAGCTCACCTCTAATAGGAAGGCATTTCCTTTGGATGAGCAAGTCCATCAGCTTTGAGGTTCCTCGTCATTTCTAATTTCACTGCCAGATGTCAAGCTGAAATGCTTCTGATCAAGATTCCAATCTCTTATAGCTTCCTGTATGACATTAAATGGTCCAATATCAGAATCTAGCACACAGGCCTCCTTAAACTGTATCATCCTTTCCAAACTAGTAGGTGAGGACCAAAACACACCAAATTTGATGGTTTTCCTTGAAGTTTCCAGTCAGAATCAATAAAATGCACTGCCAAACAGAGATACTTCACTAAGGCCTCAGCTCCATGAGGAGCCCAAACACTTGCTGACAAGGAAACCCGATGGGACAAGAGTGCAATTCTTTCCTTAAGGTCAGCCTTTTCTTTTCTGAAACAAAAGAGTTGAATACTCTTCTATATCAATGCTTGAAGCCATGTTAAATGCAGGGTTTAGGCTCTTTTGCAAACCTTCTCATTTCTTCATGCTCGACAATCGACAAGGGATAGCCATGTGAAATAATCATTCTAGTTAACTCTTGATAAGATGCTTCTTGGTCAGGTTTCCTGGTTATATCAGTAGCAGTCTGAGTTGATGAGGTATTTTGCTCTGAGGGATTCATATCATCCATTGCTGGTAAAGCTAGAACATGACGCTCTCGCTGAGCTGCCTTTTGAGGAACTTACTAGCATATTCTGCAATCTGAACTTTGCCATTTGTCAATGCAGGTGAAAGCTCATCTTGAAGGCTAGATTTAGAACTCGTATACTGGACTGGAACAACACACCTTTCTGATGATTTATGTTATTTCCAATCCGTGCTGGACAAGTCTGAGTATGCCGATTCAAATGGCTTCTACCTTTATCTGCACTGAGTCGCCAGGCAATGGACACAGTCAGCACCCTGGACTCTCCCTTGAACATAGAATGGTATAAAATCCTTCCAGACCTTTGACCTGAATTTGCTATTCTCACTATGAGTCAACAACTTTATCTCATCAAGTGAATCTGGAAGAATTTGGTCCACTGCCTCTACTTCATTCACCACTATATGTATAATGTATAAAGTTTGAATAGTTCAGTCATAATATGCACAAAAAATGAAAGACAAAATTTTCCATGAAGAAAGCAGGATTTTAGCTTCATACAACATACAGACTAACAAAACCATGTAAATTTATGAAATAAAGAAAATGAGAGGCCAATGCACTGTACATAGTCTATTGTATGCTCCTCTGTTTAACAATGCATCTGTTATGACCGCATGCAAGATAGCCATGCTAAAGGGTATTAGTGGCTAAGTCTAGATAATTTCTATAGAATCAGGGGTTATTTTCATATTTCAATAGACGAGATAAATACTTGTGATTAGGGACTAATTTGGTAAGCGTAAACATATTATTGTTTCCGGCTTCTCAAGGAGCCGGAGAAACCCTAGCCGCCGAAGTTCTCTTTCTCTCCCGTGAACAGTACCGCGATACTGTGTAGCGCCTTCGTCGTGTTCCTCGCTTCTTCGCTGCGATCAGCTGCAAGGACGGCGCCCAGAGCCGTCGCCGAGCTCGTGCCCCCCGATCTCTCACCTTATAACCTCCGACCATTCACGATAGGATCCAAATCCTATCAACTGTATCGAGATGTCAGTCCCCAGCCTCGGCCTCGCTTTACCCACTCGCCCTCCTCCTCCGTCTCCGCGCAAGGCCACGCCCATCATCGCCGCCGCCTCCACCTCGCCGCTGCCCCCATGACTGGGGCGATTGCCGCCACACTGGCCGGGCGCGAAGCGCCCCGCTATTTCTCTGCCCCTGTGAATACTTTGGTGGCTATTGCTGAAGCTCACTGTAACATGGCGGCTATGCAGCTCTCCATGGAGGAGGTGCGGGCGCCCTCCAGAACCGCCCACGCCCAGCCGATCACCACCACAAAGCCGCCGCTCGCAGACTTTTTTCCCTATGCCGCCACTTACTTCGGCCCCTCGCCGCGCCTAACGCCCACCTCGCAATCACGCACCAGATGGCATGCCGCCGCCGCCGCCCCACCACCCCCACACCCCGCATGTCATCTGCTCCCATCCACCAAATCCACCTCCTCGCTGTCCCCGATCCCCGACGTATGGCGGCCACGTCGGCCCCGATCTATACGCCCACGACGCCGCAGCCGTTCTTTCCATACTGCCAAGATACCAAGGCCATGGCGTTTCCACGCCGCCTTGCCGGCCTCCCGGCCCTCTACGGGCGCAGTATGGACGGTATTTCATCCCTCCCGCGGCGCCCTCGGCAAAGAATCGATTGAGTGTCGCTTTCGGCCGACGCAGTTAGAATGGGTAACAAGCGGCCACGCCGGCCGACGCTGTTTCGGACGGCCACCGCCAAGTTCTACAAGCCGGAGTTCGCCATATGACGGCGGCTCGAGGACCCGCTGAATCGCTCAATCGGTGTGAGCAGCTTTGCGGGCGGCAACAGACCTTGGCGTCCGACCGGACGCGGGCTCGCGGCGCCCTACCATCTTAAGGGCGCAAAGATGACGTGGTATTACGCTCGAACAAGATGAGGGCATGCCGCCAGGATCGCTTCAGTCTTGTGTAACCTCCGGGCTTCGGGCGGCCGTGCGGAATACTTGTATCTCCGAGTCTGGGCGCGCACGCCCTTCCGCCGACGGTTGCTCAGAGTACTGCAGCTGGCTTCAACGCTGAGATCACACTTCTAACATCTCCGGACCTCGGAATATGAGTTGTTCGTGGGTGATCTTCCCGAGCACATCAAGGTGGATGTCGAGCTCGCGATCCGCAGAATCTCCCAGACGGCTATGTACTCGCCCGCATTTGAACGTCGCGCTGGGCGATCGCTCCTCCGGCCCCTTCCGGGGACCACGGCCGCAGAAGAAGCAGCAAGTGCCGCCGCCACCAAGGCTACCGAGGAGGCCACGGCAGTCGGGCCGCTGCCAGCAGCCGCCGCTTAACACCCAAAGAAAGCGCGCCATGCCGCCGGCGCCGCTTCTTTCCGCTGCTCTCCCCATGGAGATGGTCGAACGTCGCGGCAGGCTTTTGCTTCAATCGTGATTTAACCCTACGTCTGTGGGCCATGTGTGCCCGCAGCTTTTCTACTTGAGGTCGATGATTACATTGACGAGGACCTCCGGCAGCCCGACACCGGCGGCCACCGATGAGCCTCAACCGCGAAGGCGAGGAACAGCCGCCGAAACCCACAGCAGCCCAACGCCTTTGGTGGTGTCCTCCATGCGGTGGGCGCAGCATCCGCACGGAAAAACACTATGTCGCCGCCGGGCTCCATCAGGGCGGCGCTATAGCGCTTCTTGACACCGCTCCACCCACAACTACCTTCAGAGTGCCACCATGCGCCCACTGGTCTTTGCAGGCTTTTGGGGGTGCTTCACCCGCAGAATCTGCCGCCAACGGAGATCGACTTCCGGTGTGGGCATCGCGCGTAACGCACTTTCGTCGCCGGGTCCGAGTCCTTCGCCATCACGCGCCGGCCTCGACTTGGGGTGCTTCGACTTCATCCTCGGCGCCGACTTCCTAAAGACCTTGGGTCCTCTCCGTGGGACTTCGAGGCGATGACGCTTATCGCTCGGGCGCCAGGCAGCGATCTTTCTTCCGGCGCGGCGAGGGTGGCGCCACCGACGCGGGCGTCATAGGGCGCCATCGCGGCAATGGCCAAGCGGTCGCTCTCCGAGCAACCCTCGCGGACCGCTTCCTACAAAGAAGACGCCGCCATCTTCGCCGAGCCTCGTGGCCTTCCGCCTCCCGCCATACGACATCAACGATCCATCTCCTTCCGGGACGCCACCGTGGGTAAAGGGCGCCTGCATTTCGGCATTCCGCAGCCTCCGTAAGGATGAGCTAGAGCGCCAGTTGTCGCGATATGCTAGCTCAGGGATTATTCGCCCAAAGACGCCATTGCCAAGCCTTCGGGGTCGCTGGGTCCGCAAGGCGGACAATTCGTGGCGCTTCAGATCGACTATCGCTACTCAACGCCAAGACGCCCAAGGACAAGTTCCCGATCCCGGTGGTGGACGAAGCCGCTTGACGAGCTCCATGGGGCTCAATTCTTCACTAAGCTCGACAAGGCGGGTTACCACCAAAAGCGATGCACCCGGACGACATCGCCAAGACGGCGTTCCGCACCCACCACGGCACTACGAAGTTCCCGGTGATGCCCTTTGGCCTCTCCAATGCTCCGCCGACATTCCAGTGCCTCGGCGAATGACGCTTCTCCGACCGCCTCGCGAAGGTTTGTGCTCGCTTTCTTTGACGACATTCGATCCATACCATCATGGGCGGAGCATCCGCAAAGACATCGCCATCGTCCTCAACGCGCCGCGTGCTCACCGCCGCACCTCAAGCGCCGGTGTTCTTCGGCTACGACGCTTCGGCGGGCCTACCTTGGCCACGCTATCTTCGCCGGGCGCCGCTATGGACGCCGACAAGGTGGTCGCTGTCGCGGCGTGGCCCCCTCCGCGTGGCGCCTGGCCCCTGCCCGGTGGTTCCCGGGCTCACGGCTACTACCGGAAATTCATCCGGACTTTGACTCATCGCTTCGCCACGCTGCCTCGCTCTTAAGCAAGACGCGCTTGTGTGGGACGCCGAGGCGGCGAGATGCTCCAGCGCCAAGCGCCGCCACCACCGGACCGGTCCTCCAAATGCCGGATTTCACCCGCTTGTTCATGGTGGATCGCGACGCCGGGCGTGGGGTTTGGTGTCGCCCTCGCATCGTGGCGCCGCCCTCGCTTTTTCAAATTGGCCCTTTCATGTCGTTACTTAAAGTCGGCGGCAGATGAGCGCGAATCGATTGGTTTGGTGTAAGCGGTGCGCCAATCGCGCCGCATCTGGGTCGCTATTTTCATCCGTGACCGACCATTACGCTTGAAGTTTTTGTTGACCGGCGTCGTCGACGGCACTTATCACCAATGGATCAAGAAGCTGCTTGGGTTCGACTTCACCGTCGAATCACCGCTCGCCGGTTGAACACGGTGGTCGACGCCTCTCGCCGCCGCGACACCGAAGTCAATGGGCCGACTTTCGGGCGGGAAGGGGCGCCAGCGCGCGGCGCCATCTCGCCCTCCTTCGCTTTCATCGATGACATCCGCCACGCGATCGCGGACGGCGGCCGATGCGCAATGCCGCAACAATGTTAGCTGGCGGCCGGCGAGCCGCAGCGCGCTCGGCGCGCCGGACGCCGGTCGCTTCTCCACGGGCGCCAGATTCGTGTTCACCACGGTGATTCACGCCACTGTGTGCTCATTGCCCACTCGCCGGCCACGAGGGCGCCCAGAAGACTCTCCACCGCTTTCGCCCGACTTCTTCGTTTCCGCGCGACGCACTTCGTGCAAGATCGCGCGCGTCTCGTGAGGTGTGCTGCCGCAACAAGACGGAGTCTCTACGGCTCGCCGGGTCGCGCTGAGCCCTTGAGCCTGCCGCCCCTGCGCGGGCGACGCTCCATGGATTTCATCGAGGGCCTTCCCAAGGTGGGCGTAAGTCGGTCATCTTGACGGTGGTGGATCGCTTCGGTATGCGATTTCATTGCGGGCCACCCATATACGCCACCACCGCCGCCGGGCATTCTTCGACAAGATCGTCCGGCTGTACGGGTTTCCACATCCATCGCCGCGATCGGGATCCGTGTTTACCGCATATCTGGCGTGATCTCTTCCGGATGGCGGGGCGCTGTTGCGCCAAGACGGCGTTTCCACCCGCAGTAATCGACGGCCATCCGAGGTGGTCAACAAGGTGATTGCTATGTACTTGCGCTGTGTTACTGTGTGATCGCCTCGCGATGGGTGGATTGGCTCTCGTATGAGTATTGTTATAATACTTCCTTCCACACCGCTTCGCTGCCGCTGCTCGAGGTCGTTTCACGGCCGTCCGCCACCGCCTATGGTGCCGCATCACCGGGGACGGGCGCAGACGGAGGTTGCCGACGCTTCCTCCGTGGGTCGCTGACGAGATTCTCGCGAGGTTCGCTAACGCCTACTACAGCCCAGCAAGCCGCCAAGCGGTACTACGACGCCGCCACCGCGATATCGAGTTCGCCGTCGACGATTGGGTCCGGCGCGCCTTACTTCACCGAAGACTACGCAGTGGCCGGACCTCGCGCCAAGCACAAGTCGCTCGGGCCAGCACGCTTAGGCCGCTCCGGTCCCGAACGCGTGGGCGGCTGCTATGCATCGCTTGAGCTTCCCGAGGGTGCCCGCCCACAATGTCTTTCATGTGAGCCTCCTAAAGCGCCATATCGGGAGCCGCCAAGATCGCCAAAGGCCGCCGGCCGACCGCCGATGGCTTCATTGTCTCCTGAGCCATTTCGGCCGCATTCTAAGCAAAAGAAGCACCGTGGAGTCCGGCATGTGTTGATCAAGTGGCGGGCCTTCCCAACGACGACGCTACTTGGGAGCCCTTGAGGATTTTCGTGTTCACTTCCTCGACTTTCAATTTCGAGGACGAGTTGTTTGCGCAGAAAGGGAGAGATGTTATGACCCAGCATGCAAGATAGCCATAAAGGGTATTAGTGGCTAAGTCTAGATAATTTCTATAGAATCAGGGGTTATTTTCATATTTCAATAGATTTAGATAAATACTTGTGATCGGGGACTAATTTGGTAAGGTAAACATATTATTGTTTCCGCCTCCTCAAGGGAGCCGGAGAAACCCTAGTCAGCCGAAGTTCTCTTTCTCTCCCGTGAACAAGATCCGCGATATCTGTAGCGCCTTCGTCGCTGCTCCTCGCTTCTTCGCTATGATCAGCTGCAAGGACGGCGCCCAGAGCCGTCGCCGAGCCTCGAGCCCCCGATCTCTCACCCTTACAACCTCCGACCATTCACGATAGGATCCAAATCCTATCAAAGATCTTTTAAGTGTTCTAAAATGCTTCTTTTTAAGTCAGCCACTGAGAGATTAAACACGCACTAACCACTTAATATCCTTCACAACATTAAAGTAGGAGCGAGAACTAAAAGTAAAAAAATGTAAGAAAATATTTTATCTTTAAAATGGTAATCATCATGAAATGAAAGTCCCATTGTAAAGGCCTAAAAGCTTCCATACTAATTAAGGAACTAGAAACAACAGCAACAACAACAACAACAACAAAGCCTTTTAGTCCCAAGCAAGTTGGGGTAGGCTAGAGTTGAAACCCAGCATGAGCCCCTAGTCACGGTTCAGGCACGTCAATAGCTGTTTACCAAGCATTCCCATCAAAACCCATCTTTTGCTCCTAGTCAGTAGCTAAAGCATACCATATGGCAAGTCTGTGTCCTGTTGAAGTGGGCTTGGACAAAACCCATCTTTTGCTCGGCAAATTTTCTGGTGTCGCCACAAATGACTTGTCCCATTGGATTGACCATCAGCACCTCTGCAACTCATGTGAATATGGCAGTAGCGACATTCCAAGGCCTGAATTGCTCCATCTACTATGATGGGCTTGTATTCGCCCCAAACCTTGGACCTCTTCTTTCTGAGTCTGGAGGGGCCATCAGAAGCTGCCCCTACTTTCATGTCATCACTGTCATGCTCGTCCAAGTGATCCATATCTGCAGATAATCCAATATTATTAACTTTCTCAAACAACATTTAATCTAAATTAAACAGAATGACAAACACCATAATAAAAATGCTTAATCGCCATGAGGAAATGTCAAGAGGTTCTACTGAAAGCTGAACTCCACAGAAAACCTCTGAGCATAAAATGCCAGAAGCATTCTGCACAAACAAACAATAAGTGCAGAAGCTAACTACTACATGGACAATAAGGTGCCAAACGCAAAGCAGATAGCCATTAACTCTCACCCATCCTTACAACAACAACATAGCCTTTCACCCATCCTTACTGTTTATTAACAAGGACATACTTGCAATCACCACCACTTCATGCACACAGACAGCTACAACTATAAAGCTAACACATAGTATTCTCTAAGCAACTTCAAGTCTCCAAGCGCCCAATTAATGGCAGAGGACAGAATAAATTCAAGGTAGGGCAAAGTCAATAGCATAGACCACAAAGTAAGATTTAAAATCAAGTATAGAACACATATAGGGCCTGTTTGGATTGTCGGAATTCATCCGAATTAGAGTCAGTTTCACACCAGTCTGTTTGGATCCACACAGGAATTATAAAGTAAGATTCCAGAGCTTTCCATCCTAGAAGATGAAGGCCCACAACCAATTCACGGGCTTATATATGGAAATCGATTCTCCATCCCTTCCCCACACCCTCATCCTGATTCCCCGAGCTCTGCTCTCAGGGCCATGGCGGGAGGGTTTCCTAGTGCTGGCCCTTCAATAGGCCCCTTCCTCCATCCATCACCAGATCTGAGTGAGATGTCGGCGCCCTCCTCCCACCATCCTAGAAGCGAGTCCTGCACACGGGCCACCTGCATGACATGCACCACCACCTCCATCTCCCTGGTGCAATCCTCACCCTGCCACGATGTGGCAGTCCTAGAACCACTTGTGCTCCGTGTCGACCAGGAGCTGCCCAAGACTGAGGGAGGACGCTGCCATGCGGGGCAGGCCAGCGGTGCCCCTGTGGCAGTTGCAGCGGCAGTGGCGGCAGCAGCCCATGCCCAGCTGGCGACACGGAAGCTGCCCATGGAGAGGTCGGTGGAGTCCCCAAGATTTGCTGGCCCAACCAGAATAACCTCACCTCGCCGCCCCTCCCTCCTCTTCGGTCCAATGGTTTGGGTCGATCTAATACACCAGCATCTGTTCTCCAGTTACTCAACCAGCATCGGAGAAATGCAAAAGGCCTTGCAATGTTATTCATTCTAGAGACTGCAGCTCATAGAGCCTCCCTCTTTCAGTTATCGCTCCCCAAGACTTACCATTTTACTTCCCCTGAGGTATGCAAAGTTTCATTCGCTTTGAAAATACTTCTCCTGTTTTCAAGTTAATTCCATGTCTGCACTCTTTCACCTGACAGCTGAGTATTGCTTCACCAGTAATTGGTTAAATCATTCTAGAGAATCCATCACTTGGTTACCGCCAATTAACAAAATTCTAAGAATCAGCCAAACAAAAATTGGAATTTAATTCTAAGAAAAGTTTCCATGTCCAACCAAACAAAAAATTGAATTGAATCAAATTCTAGGTAACCCATTTCTGGTGGAATCTAATTGCTATAATCATCTTTGTTAAAAGAATTTCTATAACCATTCATGGAATGAGATTCAATTACAGGATCCAAACAGCCCCATATAGAAATGATCTCTCGTCAAGCATCATGCATCTTGTTGTGCAATTCAGTATTGATAATATTTATTTCCGAAAAGGCCCATTCAACTGTTATGTAGCACCAATACAGATATGCATATCTGTACCTGCCATTTGAAAAAAAAAAAAATGTGGACACAATTTAATTTTGTTTAAAACATAACACGGCATGCCATCTAGGTTTCAGAGCAATCAGCGACACCACTAACAGAGCAGGAGCACACAGTTCACAGGATGAGAAGAAAAGGAAGCAAAGGGAAGAACAGGATGAACTCACCTCGCTCCCAAATCTAATTGCTGCCTTCTCAGTCAGTGATCCCACTGCCGTCAGATCTGCAAAGCAGCAGCACCAATCCACCACTGAGCACCAAGGGATCTGTAAAGAAAGGAATGCAAGCGTGCCACCACACCAGTCAAGGGAAGTCGCAGAACCTGGTGTTGAATCAAGGCAGATTTGAGGATCGAAGCACACAATCCAACAGTGCTGCTCGCAGCAAAGGTGGGATCTAGGTAGGGTTAGGTTGGAGCTGGATGGATCTGTGGGTTGGTGGGTGTTGGGGGTGAGCTTGCTCCCACCCAGTTCATCATCTGGGCTCAAGTGAGCTCTGGAGGGGCTTTTGGCCTCAGGACATGAGAACATCGTCCATGCAACCACACAATATGGCCCAAATTGTTTAGCCATTTGGCCGTTTGGGAGAATTGAAATTTGCAGCGCTTATTTTCTGGAAAATGGTGGCAGCGGCACTTTCAAAGTTTTCTTTTTGGCAAAAAAGGAGACATGTTCTTGCAAAAAGATAAACAAACTACACTGACACTCTATGTTTTAAAAAGGGGCTAAACTCATGAGAAATCAGAACGATATACGTATTTTCAAATATAATAAAACACCCAGTCAGCAATTTGCTGATATTCAACTCCATGCAACTCACACCCACACTGTTCATAGCAATGCAGCGGAACCAGATCAAGAAAAAACAGAAATGCAGATGCCACACTACCAGCGCTGAAACTGAAAGAAAACTACAGTTTAACTTCCTGGAGTTTGTGCTTCAGAGTTCAGAGTGAACTATCTTTCACTAAACTTGGCTAATTTATCCAAAACAAAATATCAGAGATAGAGATAGAGAGAATCCTGTGAACTTGTAACTTACTGCTTATGCTTAAACTTATGTAAAAAAAAAAGGACTCTAGACCGGTAGACACCCATAGCCGATATGTACATGCAAAATTGTAAAAGACTAAGCGAGACTACCAGCACTGGGGCCAATCTTCATAATAATGGAGGAAGAATAGGGCTACAATTGTAAAACAGATCGAGAAAAATGAAAAATCGATGCCCCCAAAATCCTCACTTAGTTACGGAATAAAATACAAGGGACGCGGCGCCAAGAAGGTGGTGGGGTGGCACCCGCGCAACCCCAGCACGGGTCCCCGCCGGTAGCAACTCCCGGCGGCCAGGGTGGCGGCGCGGCGAAATACGAGCTGGGCGCGTACTTCGGCAGGGAAGGGGATGATGCGGGGGATAAGATGGGGGGGAGGGAGGCGCACCTGGATCAACGACGTCGTTGGAGGAGGTCCCGCGGGAACGGCGGCGGCGGCGGCGGGCCGTCGGCGTTGCCTTTCCCTTTCTGCGGGAGCCGGGAGCGGACAGCAGCGACCCGACGTGCCCAGGGTAACCCAGTCCGACCCGCCCCAACCCGCATTTGCAGTGAACCCAACCCGCCCCGGCCCGCTAGCTATTGAAACCCATTTCCACCCAGTGACCCACCCAGCCCATACAACTCGTTTCGGCCCAACCCATGCATTGTGACGCTGTTCAGTGTTCACTGCTTCGCAGCAGCAGCACCTGACGGACGAACGAACCCAACCCAAGCATTGTGATAGCACAAGACGGGAAAAGGCGTATCCAAGCTGCGTGGCTAATCTGCGCTTTTATACTTCTCATTCAAACTTACCAACTAAAACATCTTACGAAATCAACCGAGTGAAAATCAACTGACAGGTACGAAATGAAATTACCCCTTTTCGTCAAAAAAAATGAAATTACCCCTGCGGAGAACAAACCAAGAGCTGAAGTTTTGGTTGTGAATTTTCATATGACAACTGATCATTCAGGCTTCAGGCGATAGCTAATGTACTACTAGAACAAACATGATTCAAATCTGAGATGTTCTGATCCTGGAAGGTACATCGACAGTAGCATCTTACGGGATGCACAAGAAATGCAACGAAGCAAAAATAGGTTCCAAGGATCGGAGTAACTATTATTCATTTTTCGGGATATCTGAAAAATGGAGATGTAGCAAAGAACTATCTCATGTACCCGTGCAATGGTTATATATTATGTACTACAAATGTGCATGTCCCTGCTGCGAAGCCGATCGAAGAACTCAACAGCTGACCTCAATTGATGTGGATAACGGCACCTGATCAAGAATAAACAAACAAGCATCAGCCAGGTAGGGATTGACTACTGCGTGCAACACAAACATCAAACGAGAGTCTGGCTATCAGTGTTCTAAGGAACTGTAACAATGCATGCCATTATAACATTTAATTATTCAGTTCTGATAAAATTGGCAGGAAGGAAGAACAAGGTAGATATTTTTGAGAAAAAAACTAGGAACATCTCGCAAACCCATTTGTTAGAAAATTAAATTTGGCCAACAGAACATGCATACCAAAAAAAAATCCCAACAACATTGGCGTAATGACACCTTCAAGCAAAAAATAATAATGACACTTCCAAGCAATTTAAGGACCTTGATTTATATTTTTTAGGGAATAGATCCTTAATATATGTTATGTGCCTACAGTGTTATGCTGAATTGTTGAAAGCGCAATTGCTACATCCAGTAAATGACATGATTCTGATTTATGAAATTAAACCATAGGAGTTCAGACTTAGAATAATGCCAAAAAAAGCTAAAGTCTAGAATATTCTAGCTCTTGACATGGACAAGTTCCTCTCGCCTCTCTTTTGATCAAATTTCGAATGATGAAGTCAGAAACTCTTACAGTATTTGACAAACTGGCTAGTGGTTGTTCCGAAACCAAAATTCCTAACAGTGTTTTCAAAAACAATTCTAGACGGCGAAGCAAATACATATCCAAGTTTCTTTTCCGAACACACAAACTCAGAGCGCATGGTATTGTCAACCAGCAGTATAACCAGCTACACCAGTTTGGTAACCCATATTATTGGTTCGTCAATCAAGCATACAAACAACACTAATATAGCACCAGGACATCACACAACACTATCCTCCACCACCCCAGCATGATGATCTAGCTCCACGCAGGGCCAGAGCACTAGAGCAGTACCCATCATCCATCACATGTACCGATGTACGTGCTACTCCTTTCGACACTCAACAATCACTAGAGATATCAGATATACGGCAGTGAACAACATGTGGATAAATGATTTTACCTACTCAGTTCGTATGAACACAGCCCGAATCATCCGCTAAGCTAAGCTGATGGTGTAGCGGAGATGTTGTAGCGATTGCGCAAGCCCTCAATACTCCTCTCCACGGACTTTTCGCCATCTCAGGGACGGTCACCTTGCACACTGGTCGCCACCACCAAAGTTAGAACAAAACATGTTTGTTGAAGAGAAACACATGGAACTGAACTGAAATTCAGATAATATGTTGTTTCCGTCTGCAAAGTACCACGAGATGTGGATGCCTGCACCTCAGCCACGAACTTCTTGTACGAGGTCTGCGATTCACGGAAAGCACCAGAAAATTCAGATCAACAAGCGACCAATCAATAACAGAGTCAGTTACGTCTATGACGAACAGCAATAGGAAACGCACGCAAGGAACGAGATCGGGGGTACCTTCACCAACTCGGCATGCTCGGCGATCTTGTCGGCCATCTTCTTCTGCTCCTTCTCCACTTCCTCCGCCAGCTGCAGGCAGCCATGGGACTGCATCTGAGCGCAGGGCACGCGGGGAGAAGATAACATCAGTCATCACATCAGTACATCACACCTGATGAACTCGACGAAGCAACCAAATGAGAGAGCGAGGTATGCAGATGCAGGGAACGGAGACCAGCCACCTTGACGCGCTTGGAAATGCGGGAGTGGGAGGCCTCGAGGTCGCGGACGCAGTCGCCGTGGAGCGCGTCGAGGCGGCGCTTCAGGGAGTCGAGGTGGGACGCGGCGAGGCTCCTCAGGTCTCCGATGGTGGACGTGGCAGCGGGGGAGACGAGGGGCGTAGAATTCCTGGTCCCGGGTTTCGCCGGCGGAGACGAGGGCGAGAGGCGGAAGCTGAGGTCGGCGGCGGCGGCAGGGGACGGCGTGCGGCACGTGGAAGGCGAGGAGACGCCGGAGGAAAGCAGGGAGACGGGGCTGGGCGTCGCCACCTTAAGCTTGGCCCTGGACCTGGGCAGCTGGGCTTGGCCTTCGGCTTCGACTTCGGCTTGGAGGAGGCTGCGTTGGTGGTAGCTCTCGGCCTCGCCATGGCCGACTCGGGCTCTACTGTGATCCTGTCTCTTCGTGGGCGGAAACGTGAAGAAGAAATTTGAACGGTGAACGGTGAGGGAAACGAGCACGCTTGTGGGCGTGTGTTAGCGCTGGCCCGCTTTGTTCGTAGATTTCTTGTCATCATCACTGTAGGCATTACTATCCGAAGATCTATCACTATTCTAAGTGATTATATAGCCTTCACTCTTCTTCTTTTGGAAGGTTATCTTTTTCTTCTTCTTCTCCTTCTTTTCCTTCTTGTCTTTTTTGTGCTTCTTCTCATCCTCATAATTGTCATTATTGTAGGGACAATCCACTACAACGTGATCGAGACTCTTGCAATTATAGCATCTCCTCACATATTTCTTGCTTTTGTTGTTGTCTTTTCTCTTTCTCGCACCATAACCCTTCTTCTTCATGAATCTTCCAAACTTGCGTACAAAGAGAACCATGGCTTCATCATCAGTGTCACTAGCATCTTTATCATCACTTGATTCTTCTTTCTTAGACTTGCCCTTATTCTTAGATAATGAGCTAGCCTTGAATACTACACTCTTCTTCTTCTTGTCTTCATCTTCCTTCTTGTCATCCTTGTCAACCCCCTCCATTTCCATACGGTATGTCTCTTGTGTCATGACATCACCTAATACTTGGTTAGTGGTGAGTTCCTTCAATCCTCCTCTAATAATGACCAATCTCAATGTCTCAAATCTAGGAGGTAAGCACATAAAAAACCGATGAGAGACATCATCATCATTGATCTTCACTCCCAAAGCCTTCAAGTCATTGACAATTACTTGCAACCTATGGAACATCTTTGGAATGCTCTCTTCATCCTTCATCTTGAAGCTTGTCAACTTATCCTTGAGCATGTATAGCTTGGCACTCTTCACCGCTGGTGTGCCCTCATAGGTCTCATCTAATCTCTTCTACACTTCACTAGCTTTCTCACAATCATTGATTTGTTCAAACACATTGGAATCAATGACATTATAGATGGTGTTGAAAGCCATTGTATTGCATTGCTTGTTGGCCTTATCGGTGTTGGTGTGATTGTCTGGATCAAGAATCACAGTCACTCTCGGTCACATCCCACACTTAGTCATTGATTAAACCAAGATATATTTTCATCTTTCTCTTCCAATAATCATAGCATGTGCCATCAAAGAACTGTGGTTTGCCCCCCCACATGATTGAATACAACTTGAGCCATAATTTGACACCGAGGTTGTTAAGCCTTCAATCAAATGGTGACCACGGCTCCGATACCGCTTGAAATGTCCTAATATGGCTAGAGGGGGGTGAATAGCCTATTTAAAATCTACAAGATCACTAGAGCAATTTGGTTAGTATGACAAATAGCGAAATGCAAACTTGCTCTAGCACTACAAGGGTTGCAAGCCACCTATCCAACAATTCTAGTTGCTATAATCACTAGGCACATAAGAGGCTATGTTGCTACTCTCTAAGAGCTCTCAAAATTGCTACACTAAAGAGCTCCACAAGATGAACTTAAGCTACAATGCAAGCTCTCAATTAGCTACACTAAAGAGCTTGCTTCAACTAGTTTATGGAAAGTAAATGAGTGAGCGAGGTGATTATACCGCCACGAGAGGAGTGAACCAATCACAAGATGAATACCAATTTAATCACGGAGAATACAAAGGGCAAGAGATAACCGATTTTTCTCCGAGGTTCACGTGCTTGCCGCAAGACGCTTAGTCCCCTGTTGTGTCGGCCAACACTTGGTGGTTTGGCGGCTAATAGGTATCACACACCTAGCCCACCATAAGAGGCGCCGCAAGAACCTACCCACAAGTGAGGTAACTCAATGACACGAGCAATTTACTAGAGCTATCTTGAGGCCCTTCATTGGGAAGGTGCAGACCCCTCACAATCATCTGAGTCGGCCACTTAACAATCACCAACTCGTGCCAAGTTCCTCCATCGCTCCAAGTCTGCCTAGGTGGCGGCAACCACCAAGAGAAACAAGAAATTCACAACCACAACGATTCTCATGTGCCACTAAATGCAATCACTCAAGCAAATGCACTAGGAATCACTCCTAATCTCACTATGATGATGAATCAAGGATGGAGATGAGTAGGAGGTGTTTACCTAGGCTTACAAGGATGTCAAGTATGTCAAAGTGCCGAGAGAGTGAGCCCCAAGCTAGTCAAACACTATATATAGGCACCCCTAATGAAATAGAGCCGTTGTGCTCTCAAAGGTGCCTTCACAGATCGACCGGACACGCCGGTCGTGATGATTGAACGCATCGCGCCAGCGTCCGATCGCTCGGATGCAGCCACGTGTCCCCCGTGTTTAAACCTCAGCTGACTGATCTCAACGGTCAACACTTAGCCGCTCGTGTGTTAAGTGACAACTGGACTCAATGTTAGAAATGACTAGACGCTCTTCTTCCAAGGTTCGATCAACTCTAGTAAGGTTCTAGAGAGGTATTTTGTTGACCCAACGCGTCCGGCCAAGATTTCGCTTCTTCTCATTGCGAACTCATGACCCTTACGCCAAGATATCGTCACGGTGATCAAGCGCGCCAGTGCATCCGGTCACGCGCCTCTCAGCAGCGTCCGGCCATGAGGTCAAATGCCTTCTTCAGAGTTGCTTCGACGGACGCGCCTGGGTGAGTCCGGCCACCCTTGGCTACCGAGTCCCGGTCACTACTGTCTTCTCTATTTTCTTTTTCTATCTCCACAACCACTTCACCCTTGCTTCCAACTTGCTAACCATAAAGTGTAGAACTTATGTGCATGTGTGTTATCATTTTTCAAAGCATTTTACAAGGGTCACATGTTAGCGCACTGGGTTCCTAAATGTTTATGCAAGAATTATGTCACCTAGTGGCACTCGATAAACTGTTTAGCCAAAGATCTCCCCTCTTTATAGTACGGCTATCGATCCTAGATCACTCACACCCTCTATGGTGTCTTGAGTGTGAAACAAAAATGGCTCCTATCAATATATATTTGCGTTGAGCCCATTTTTATTTTTCTCTTTCTTCTTTTCCAAATGTGAAGCACTTGATCATCTCTTTTGTGGCCATTACCTTCACCATGACCATCATCTAGCTTCACCACTTGGATTGGACCACCTTATCTAATTCACACACTTAGATCAAAGGTTAGTCCTAGGTTTCATCAATTATCCAAAACCAAACAAGGGCTTTCAAGTTGGCTGATTCACACCCATCCTTTTGGGTTAGTGTAGTTAGAGGGTGGCTGACTATAGGTAACATGAAGCAAGATGGACCTTAATTTGATCCTACATGTGTGAGGTTGTACTGCTATCTGTAATGCACAATCGGTGGCCTCTGTTGGCTGCTCAATTTGGTACTACTCATGGTTTCTTTTATTTCTGTTGCATTCTGTTCTTTTGGCTCTATTTACTACATTATCTATCATTGTTACCTTGTCTTTGGCCATGAAACTTAGCCATACAGTGGTAGCAGCATATATGACTGATGATGCTGTTGTTGCATGCCTATGTCACATGGGCAAAGCTTATGTTTACCTCCTATTTCATGGAACTGTTGGCTCTATTTCTGTCATGTTGGTTTTGTTTCTTTTCATTGGTGGTAACTGTGGGAAATCTATAAGGCCTATGATGCAAACAACAAATTCATGAGGTGGTTGCCTTGTTTAATTGGTTCTTCTAGTTTTTTATCACTGCCATGGAACCCTATGTGTGCCCATCCATTCACTTATGCTATTGCTAGTGAATGGATGTGCACAATAGGGTTCGATGGCAGTCATGACCCTGAATTTGCACTTGATTATTCTGATTTCTCATGTTTGTCATCAAATCCATGAGACTCATCCATACCCTAGCAATAGCCCCTTCTTTCTAGTGTTGATGGCAGTGTATGGATGTGCACATGGATTCCATGGCAGCCATGAACTTGGATTTGCTTCACTGCTAGTTTTTATTTTCTATGGCAGCCACCAATGATTTCAACATGATGAACACCACCTGATCCTAAAGCGGAGGCCAATCTGTTGTTACATTGCCTGTGATGTCACAACTGTTGATTTGAACTTGATGATGCTGGTCATCGGTGAGAAACATAAGATCAACGATTTGTTTCACCACAAACCCTTGATCTTTAAGTTTCACAATCATGGCTAGTTTCATGCTTTCTATTTGACTGAGGCTAAAGCATTGTTTCATTTGATAGAAATGGGACCATACTATGTTGTTTTTAATGGGAAGTCTCCTGTGATTTACCTAAGTTGGTAGGAATGCAGTAGGCATGTTCTTGGTGTGAGAAATGCTATATACAAGAAGTATAGCAACTATGAACAGGTTGTTAGAGATTATCAGGCAGCCATGAGAGATGTTCATCCATCTCATGTACCAGCACCTCCCCTCCCCTATGATCCTATCCCTCATGATGCTTTTCCTCCAATCATTCCTCCTTCTGATGGTAATGGTAAGGGTGGTTGGTGGAAGAAGGTGTTAATCACCTCACTTGTTATCTTGGTGGTTGGACTATGGATGAAGGGGGAAAACTGCCCACTATGACCGCCCAACTTAGGCCTATGATGACTACACCTACCTGATGGATGAGCTGCTGTTGTGTCTTACTCATTTCTGTCTTCCATGTCTGTTATCCATCTCCTTTATGTTGTTCAAGGACTGATGATTACTGATTAGGCTGCTGTTGTTATTTTGCCTTGCTTCATTGGTACTTTTGTAAACTTAGAGCAGCTATGACTCCATGCTTATTTACCTAATTAGTCTAAGGCATGTTGGTTATGTAAACTTGCATTACTCTTATCTATCTGGGTGGCCTACTTCTGCTTCTGTTCTTATTTGCTTCAAACTGGGTTACCTCTGATTACAACCTGCTATGATTATATGGTGTTTGAGGCCTGTTAGTTAAAACTGCAAAATTTGTATGCTGTCAGCTCTATTTTTATTGTAATGGAACTCCTTTGAACTCTATTCTATACCTCTGTGTTCCTTCATTGCAATCTCTGTTTATTCCTGTGTTCTTCTCTAGTGCCGGTTTGGGGCCTGGCCGCGTGCCAAACAACATCTCCAAGTGGCAGTTGGAGTTAGTTGGCCCTCAGCCGGGCTGCTCTATGTGTTGTTAAACATAATCTCATATGGGATTAGTCCATTTGTTACAGGCAGCCAAACAAGGCCACTTGCACCGGTTTGGACCGGCTGTGGCTGGCATTGGCCTGGCCGCAGGGCCGGGCAGGCTTGAGGTCGCGTACCAAACACGCCCTTTATGAACGCAACCAACTGGCTACGAGGCCAGATGAAGCAACCCCGATTTCCGCGAAGGGAAATCCACAGTGTCGAAGTGTAATAAGACCGTTGTAGATCATATTACCCAAATTCTAGTCGAATATCACATCCATACAACGATAATATCAGAGTACAAATAGTGCGGAATTACATAAATTACTACATCGCCGTATTGGCGAAATCAAAAGTAGCATTCATTCAGAACAGCTTGAAGATAAGATTGCCAAACTCGAGCATAGGAATGAACCCCTCAACCGTCAAACTCCTCGGAGCTATACTCCTCAGCAGAACCTGTGTGCCAAAATTTATCAGTACGACTTGTACTGGCCACTCCCAACCCTATGAGCATTGCTTTGTGGACATTGGATGCAAGTTGGATATAATCAAAAGGAACCTATAAGGCTGGGGTTTCCTATGTATTAGCCTTTCAGGTATATATTACTAGTTGATCAAGTTTTAACACCATTCCCACACCCATTCCACCCCATTCCCATTCCAGAGCCAGGTTTCGATCCTGGGATCAATATACCACCATCTTCACACCATCACCAAACCATACCCATACCATCACTCAGTCGATAGGCCAACTCCCTCTCGGCACTGTCTCAAGGCCCGTAGCCCCTGGCTACGTCCGAACACTCACTCCTAGGGGGAGAAGAGGACTCATCTTACTATCTAGTTTAAGCGAAACCCAGGAAAGATCCATAGCCGACAAGTCGGCATATGTATCGATCGATCAACCATACACTCTGTAAAGGTTTTACATAACCACAAGATCCGCCTTCCTCGCTGACCGTCGTCAACTGGGCTGATTCCGGCCGCTTGCTAGCCTAGGATAACGCCACTCTACCATTCAGCCCTCGTACACCCCAAGTCTGGTCTGGGGTGGCTGAAACTGTGAGTCATGAACCGGGTCCACAAGGTCTCCATGAAGTCTCGGAAGGGTGTGGGGGGAATCCTCCGCACCCCTTACCTCCCTCACACTATTCACTATCAACCTAGTAGTAGTGGCAATATCCTACCAAGTAGTCCGGCCGTCCCGCACCATATAGGGCGAGTGGTACGTAAGGCTTCCTAGTGAATCTGAGTACTAGTAAGTCCTTAGGGAAGACCAAGCCAGAATGTCTTCATCAGGGTTTCCATTTACCGTGCCACCACAGCACCTCCACCCTGGGCTCCTCCTATCACAGGTTCACACCCAGGGCCACCTCATATACCATTTACCCACCACAGGTATCCATTCCAGGGGTGCCCAGGTAGCACCCCATGGCAAGACTTGCCCCAGGCTCGTCGTATACTCTAACTTGGTCGACACAACCCTCACCCTCCACGCACCCAAGTCACACACGCAGCACTCTCCCCATAGTCCAGATAACACCAGTTTTCCACCACACACCAATGCAGTGCAAGCGTAGTAGAAGTAATAAGCAATGAAATATAGTAGCAAGCGTGTGACTAGCCTAACAGCTGGGTGAGCAGGGGCAAGGTTGCGTCAACGTAAAGGCTATCAAGAAAGCATACTACCATGCAAGTCCTGTCATGGTGTGATCATAACAATAAGGTAAAGCACTAGCATTTCTATTTTAGCCATGCGTAATAGGTGCTACGAGATTGGGTGGGATGTGGCACCTTCAGTGTAGTCGTCTTCGTACTCCTCACGGTACTCTCGATCCTCATCCATCCGGTTCTCCTCCGAGTCTGCAAACGATCGCATTATAGTCGCGTTAGCGACGTCTATAGAATAGCACAAAGAAGCAATGAAAATTCAAAAGAGCCAAATGCACTCAAACATGGGTTCATTGCATAGAGCTTGATTTTAGATGAATTTTGGTCCTGGTTTCATATTTTTCTGAGGTCGTATGAATTAGTTATGAATTTCCGAAGTTTAAATCATTTCTGAAAATGAAAAAGAATGAATTAATCCTGGGCTGACACGTGTCACGTTGTGACTGGTCCACGTGGCTTGCTGACGTCATTGCCTCGGTTCCGAACTGACAGGTGGGGTCCAGCTGATGTCAGCATGACGTCATCAACGTCATCCAGTCCGACAGGTGGGTCCAGGGCTTTTGGGTCACTGACAGGTGGGTCCGGTCAACGTCAGTCAAAAGCGAGTCAACGGTCAACGATCTACGGTCAACGGTCAGGGTCACTGACGTGTGGGGCCAGGACTGCTGACATCAGTAGCTGACATCACCGTGATGTCAGCATGACGTCACTTCAGCTGTGTTGCTACTGACATGTGGATCCCGCGTGACGTCGGCATGACGTCAGCATCTGACGTGTGGGTCTAGTGTGTCTGTGCCACTGATATGTAGGGCCGGGTCAACAGTCAATGTTGCCCGGTCAACGGTCAACATGGGCCGGGTCTCAAACGGGCCCTGGTGGGCTCGGTCTGGGCCGGGCTAGGCCGGACACGTGGCAAGCTGTGATGCTGCCACGTCGTAGCCGTGGGCCTCTACTGGGCTATGGTCTTCGGCTGCGGGCGTGAGCGTGGCTCATGGTGGACCAAGAGACGCTGGTCCATGGACCGCAGATAGGTCTATGGTGGACTGAGTCCACCCTTCTTCTCTCAGGCGCGGTCCATGTGCACCGGGTGTATGCGCGGGTTGCCAGCGAGGGGGGTGTTCCCCTGTTTCTCCCGCGGCCATGCTCTTACCGGCGGCGACCTCGCTGGTGAGCCTCCGTGACAGTGCTAGTGCACAATTGACGTGGGTGGAAGCTCCGCCGAGCCTCGACGTCTTCATTGGTGGGGTCACCACGGCGTGCGGGGTCCCGTGGTGTGCCGGCAACGGCGGCAGTCCTCCTGGCACGACGGCGGCATCGGTGAGGTGGCTACGGCCATGGTGAAGCGTCTAGGGGGGCGTGTAAGCTTCTACGGATCCATGGGGACGCAGCGAGGGCGTCCAAGGCTCAAGGCGGGGCTTCAGGCTTCCAGGTGGCTTGTAGGGGCTCCCCGGTGGCCACGGTGACATGGTGACGACGGCGAGGCGCGTGGATGAACTACGGGGCTCTAGTGGGGTGGTCACGGCGTGCGCGTGAGTTACTCGTGGCTCCAGCGAACAAGACGGGCGAGACAAGGAGATGCTAGGCACTCCTAGCGGACCTGGCCATGGTGGAGTCGTTGCGGTGGCGGCGGTGCTCTGGCCGTGGCGCGGTGTGGCCTCCGGGGTCCTCCAGTGACCTACGTCTACCCTAATCGTGAGCGTGGCGTCTTCCGCGACGAGAGGGAGCCGGTCAAGGCGGTGGCGTCGCTTCTACTGCGGTGATGCGGCCACGGTGGCTTTGCCATGGTCGTGCGCGTGTCTATGGTGTGCGCCCGTGCGTGTTCGTGTCCATGGGGCTTAGGAGGAGGTCTCAGCGACGTACGGCTCACCGTCGGTGTTGAGGGCGAGAGGATAGCGGTGCAGTGAAGAGTCATGGTCGTGAAGCTCCGGAAGCAGTGCCATGCAGTGTCGTCCGCTCCGGCTCCGGTGATCTCTCGGTCCTCCTCCCAGCAGCGGCTCCGCCCTCTTTGTTCTTCTCCTCCCCTCGGCCCTCGTGTTGGGTGGTCTGGTGGATGGCCACAAGTGGCGGCGGGGTGATGGAAGGGCGCTAGGGCAACCGAGGGCCGTGGCTTTATTGCCAGAGCTCCGAGCTCCAATGGCGGACGGCTGGGGATTGCGCCGAGCGCATCGAGCCGCATTGCGGGGCGTGGGTGGTTGGCGCGGAGATTGCGTGGGCGCGGCGCCAAGGGGACAAGGCCGTGCCTCGGCGTGACCTCTGCCCTCCCTCGCGACGGCCGTTTTTCGCCTCGATCATGGCGGTTGAGGCGTGGGGAAGACGACACTGTGGCGGGGTGTCTGGGCCGACATGTGGGGTCCAGTGGCAGTGCGATGGCAGCCGAGAGAGGTAGACGGCAGTATGTGAGCGTGAAGCTGGCCGGGTTGATGGGCACATGAAGTCCGCCATTGCCTTTCTGTCTTACAAGGCTGGGTGAAGGTGAGAGTGTGTGGTTGGTGGTGGTCATGGGTGGGGATGGTCATTTGTGAAGCCGAAAGCAGCCTGGTCCACAGCGAGGCTTCCTCTTCCTCATTTCCTTTTTGCTTTTTTTTTTCTTCTTCCTTGATTTGAATTCAAATTTGGTTTGGGTATTTGAATTCAAAATGGGTGCACCAAATTCATTGGAGTTTTAGATATGAGGCCCACCATATTCTTTTTATATATATTAGGAATTTATTTAGCTATTTTGTATATCAACATAGGTGTAGTTTGTTATATATAAAAATAGAATTAGTTTTCTCTTTTTACACATTTATCCTTTGGTTTGAATAGTAATTACTTTATGGTGTGTTTCTTTAAAAGAGTTGTTTAAGCATAACATAAAACAAATGGAAATCCAAACCACAATTTGAGTTAACAATGTATGCATCACTTTATTTGTTAGAAATTAAATAATCATAATCAACAAATGACATGCCATGCTTATGTGTTGACTTGGGTTGGGGTTAGACCTAATGCATCTCTTAGGTTGGGTTTCTATACATGACACTCATCATCACATGGAAGTTTTGAGAAAAAATTTTGTAGTTGGTATTTTTGGTGTATGGATTTTTAGGTTGTTACAGTCCTACCCCCTTAACAGAATCTCGTCCCCGAGATTAAAGCATAACGTACTCTTTGAAGAGGTAAGGATATCGTAGCCGAAGGTCAGACTCTTTCTCCCATGTTGCTTCTCTCTCAGTGTGATTACTCCATTGGATCTTGCACATAGGAATAGTCTTGCTTCGGGTCTCTTTGGTGTCTCTGCCCAGAATTCTGATATGATGTTCTTTATACTCAAGTGTATCTTGAATGTCAAGTGTCTCAGTTGGAACTACTTCATTGGGCACTCTCAAACACTTGCGTAGCTGAGAGACATGGAATACGGGATGTACACCCACCAATTCCTCAGGTAGCTCAAGTTTGTAAGCGAGCTTTCCAATCCTCTTGCAAATCTTGTATGGGCCAACAAATCTAGGGGCAAGCTTCCCTTTCACATGAAATCTGATAGTCCCACGTAGCGGGGATACCTTGAGATAGACAAAGTCTCCCACATTGAACTCAAGCTCTCTTCTTCTTTTGTCAGCATAACTCTTGTATCGACTTTGAGCAATCCTCAAATTCTCCTTCACTTAAGCAACTCCTTCTTCTGCATCTTGAATCTTAGCGGAATCAAAGAACGATCTTTCACCCGGTTGAGACCACATCAAAGGTGTCTTACAAGGTCTGCCATACAGAGCTTCAAACGGCGACATCTTGATACTGGCTTGATAGCTGTTGTTGTAAGAGAACTCTGCATAGGGTAGGCATTTCTCCCAATCAGAGCCATAATTTAGTACACTAGCGCGAAGCATGTCTTCTAAAATCTGATTTACTCGTTCTGTCTGTCCATCTGTCTATGGGTGGTAAGCAGTACTGAAATCAAGTTTAGTTCCAATAGACTTGTGCAGAGCTTCCCAGAATCGGGACACAAACTGAGGACCACGATCAGATACAATACTAGAGGGAGCTCCATGCAGTCTGAGAATATGCTCAATATATAGATCTGCTAATTTTTCTGCATTGGTCTTGGTCTTCACTGGTACAAAGTGAGCAATCTTAGTCAAACGATCAATAATCACCCAGATGGAATCATTGCCTTTCTGTGAACGGGGCAATCCAACTATGAAATCCATGGATATACTCTCCCATTTCCACTCGGGGACGTCAAGAGGCTTTAGCAATCCTGCAGGCCTTTGATGTTCAGCCTTGACTCTATTAAAGGTGTCACATCATGCCACATGTCATGCAATGTCCGTCTTCATGCCTTTCCACCAAAAGTGTTTTTTCAAGTCTTGATACATCTTTGAACCTCCAGGGTGAATACAGTACTTAGAATTATGAGCTTCTGACAGAATTTCCTCTCGTAGGGCTGGATCAGAAGGTACACAAATTCTGTCCTTGAACTAGATGGTCCCTTGTTCATCTTCATGGTGGTTGGTCTTGTAGCCTAGTTTCATCAGACCACAGAGATATTCGATCTCTTCACAATTTTTCTGAGCTTGACGGATGCGATCTGTGAGATCATACTGTATGCGGAGCTCATTCAGCAAGCCATGCGGTAGTATCTCAAGTTGGAAATCATCAATCTCTTCCTTGAGCTTAGGTGGTACGTTTTCAGTGATCAAAATGTGATAGTAACTCTTACGGCTAAGGGCATCTGCGACTACATTAGCTTTTCTCGGATGATAGTGAATTTCTAGGTCGTAGTCCTTGATCAACTCTAGCCATCGGCGTTGCCTCATATTCAGATCTTCTTGAGTGAAAAAGTACTTCAAGCTCTTGTGATCGGTGTAGATATCACACTTGTTGCCTATCAAGTAGTGCCTCTAGATCTTTAAAGCATGCACAACTGCTGCTAACTCAAGATCATGAGTAGGGTAACGGTTCTCGTGTTCTTTCAACTGTCGAGAAGTATAAGCTATCACTCTTCCATCTTGCATCAATACACAACCAAGTCCTTGATGGGATGCATCACAATAGACCACGAAATCTTTGCTGATATCTGGCAATGCTAACACAGGAGTTGTGGTAAGCTTCTGTTTCAATTCCTAGAAGCTTTGTTCACACTCGGGCGTCCATTCAAACTCCTTAGTCTTCTTCAGGAGGTTGGTCATCGGACGGGCTATCTTGGAAAAGTTCTCGATGAATCGGCGATAATACCTAGCCAATCCCAAGAAACTTCTGACTTCTGTCACATTACGGGGTTGTTCCCATTCTTTCATAGCCTCAATCTTAGCTGGGTCAACTACAACACCTTCAGCTGATAGTACATGGCCTAGGAAGGCAACTTCCTGTAGCCAAAACTCACATTTGCTGAACTTTGCGTAGAGCTGATGTTGGGCTAGTTTCTCAAGTACAGTTCTCAGATGATGTTCGTGTTCTTCAGCGGTGGGTGAATAGACAAGGATGTCATCAATGAATACTACCACGAACTTATCTAGTTCATCCATAAAAACCTTATTCATCATGTTCATGAAGTATGCGGGAGCATTCGTGAGTCCAAAGGACACCACGGTGAACTCAAACTGTCCATACCTAGTCACGAATGTTGTCTTCGGGATGTCACTCTCTCGAATCTTCATCTGATGATAGCCAGATCTGAGATCAATCTTGGAGAAATACTTGGCACCTCAAAGCTGATCAAGTAAATTATCAATCCTTGGCAGGGGGTACTTGTTCTTGATGGTGACTGTGTTCAAGTTTCGGTAATCAATGCACATTCTCATTGAGCCATCCTTCTTCTTAACAAACAGAATAGGGGATCCCCAGGGTGAAGCACTGGGTCTGATATATCCCTTCGAGATGAGCTCATCAAGCTGTTTCTTGAGCTCGGCCAATTCATCAACTGACATGCGATAGGGTCTCTTGGTAATGGGTCCTGTTCCCGGCAAAAGATCAATGATGAATTCTACATCACGGTCTGGTGGCATACCCGGTAATTCTTCAGGGAATACATCGGGATAGTCTCTGCCACAGGCACATCATGAATTGTGTTTTCCTCTTTTTGTGATTCTGAACTTGCTTTAAGGGCACATAGGATAGAGGTGGACTTTCCGGACTGGGGTTCACATCTAATGACTTGGCCTGATGGGTGGGTCACTTGGACGTATCTAGGTGAACATGATATGATACCTCGGTGAATGGTTAGCCAATCCATTCCTAGGATGACATCTAGGTTAGTGGAAGGTAATAGGGTTAGGTCAGCTTTAAAGATAAGACCCTCAATGGTAAGACTCACTCCCTTACAGATGTGGGTGCATTTTAGGTCCCCTAAAGGTGAGCTGGTGATGATAGGCTTTTCACGTGGGGTTACAGGCACGTCATGCTCTCTTGCAAACTTGGATGATATGTAAGAACAAGTTGCTCTAGAGTCAAATAGAACTGATGCAGTATTGCCATTAACTAAAAACATACCGTACACAATGTTAGGAGCAGCCTGTGCTTCCTCGGCGTCCAGATGGTTGAGACGTCCATGGGTAGCAGATCCCTTGAACTGAGACTTCTAAGCAGCTAAGTTCTAAGGGCACTCAGCGGCTTTGTGACTCGGTTGGCCACAAGCGAAGCAGGTGAAAGGCGCACCGCCTATAGGGGTTGGCGCGGGTGCCTTCCAGTTTCCAGTGCTTGGTGCGGAGCGGTTCTGTGCTGGGCGTTCATTCACAGAGCGGGAACGGTTGAAACGATCCTGAGTGTTGCGGTCCTGAGCATAACGGTCTCGGGTGTAACGATCCTGAGCAGGGCAGGAGTATTTGGCGGTGTAGCCTCCACTTCCCCTACTCGATCCGGGGTTGTCATCCCTGTTGTGCCGTGAGCGTTCCCTGGATGGTGCATCTCTGCGGAACCTCTTGCGATCACGGCCACGGAAAGACTCCTCAGGCTTACGCTTCCTCTCCCTGTACTCTTCTCCAACTTCAGCACGGTCCTTCTCAATCTGGATGCAGCGATCTACCAGAGCACGCAGTGCGTTACTCTCAATACCGCCAAACTTTAGCTTGATGTAAGGGTTAAGTCCCTTGCGGTAATAGTACAGCTTCTCCTTCTCAGAGTTCACAACATAGGATGGTGCATAGCGCAGAAGGTTGGTGAAACGAGTAGTGTACTCAGTCACCTTGTCCTTTCCCATCTTGATGTTGCGGAACTCCTCGGCTTTGGCCTCCATGATACCCTTGGGAATGTGATACTCAGTGAATGCTTTGGCGAACTCATCCCACAAGATGTTGGCAGGGTCCTCATGGGAATCACTGAAACTATCCCACCAGGCGCGTGTTGCACCTGTGAGCTGGTGTGCAGCTGCTCCAACACACTCATCGTCGGTGAAAGTGGTGAGGTCCAGCTTCTTCTCCATCTCCTTGAGCTAGTCATCGGCTACAAGCGGGTCAGGGTCGGTGCCATCATAGGTAGGTGGCCTCAGCTTCAAAAATCCTTCTAGCTTCCTTTGGAAATCATTCTGCTAACCTCCCTGGTGACGGTTTGCTCCTTCTACAAGAGCTGCAAGAAGCTGGGTCTGTTGCGCCATCACTTCTGCTAGGCTCGATGGTGGTGGTGGCGGAATATTCTCCTCGGCAGGCGGTGGGGTATTCTCCAGGTTGAAGGGTATCCCTCCACGTCCACGTCCACGGCCATGGCCACGGCCACGGTTGTTGCCACCACGGCCCCCGTTGGGTTCGGTTGGTTCGGGGATGGGCGCACGTCCACGGTTCATTAGGCGAGCAGATCAGCGGTTCGGCATCTGCAACACGGATCATACGAATTTTAGTGCTTGTGCCATAAGTGCTTATAATTCAATATGATTACATGATTTTGACGATTTAAAGAAAAACATTTATACTATCCAACACTCATTACAAAGAAGCAATAAGATCCATAAGATGCAATAAGATCCAAAACATTCATTACATGGGTTTTATTACATAGCATCATCTCTAGTAGCTACACTTGAAGACGTGCGAGAATCGTACTACGCATAGCGTCTCATAATACATCTCATAAGGGGTACATCATGGGATACAACTCATGGAAGCTACTGACATAACTCATGTCCACGCAGGGTCATCTACTCTAACTCGTACACCGCAGCTGGAATACGACTGTTCTCGATCTTGATCTCCTCGTCAGACTTGTGAAGTCAGGACACATACTTCAAGGCCTCGGCGAGCTCCTCAGTAGGCTTGGCTCCAGGTAGGGTAGGGCAGGCGTCTAGGTTGAGGTGAGTTGGGGCTAACTCAAACTCCTCTATCCTCGGCTTCATCTTACTGCGAATCTCCTTGGGTAGCTGATCCCACATACCCTTCATCTCCCTGAGGTGCTTCTTGTCAGACTTCTGCCAAGCTTGCCAAGTCTTCTCACACTTGTCTTGTAGGTACTCGTTCTGCCTGAGTGCCTCGATCAGGTGACCCTGGTTGCGAACGACCTTCTTCCTGAACTCCTCCAGCTCCTGGGTCATGGTCTTGTTTCGGGATTGGATTTTCAGCATATCAATCCCCTTGGACCTCTCTCTGTCTCCTTTGTGGTGGAACTCGGCCTTCTTGTCATCCAACTCTCTCTGCAACTCCAAGACCTTGCTGTCGAGGTAGCAATTCCTGTTGCCTAGGTCGGCTGCTTTGTCCTGTAAGTCAGCGACCTCGACTCTGTGGACTTCTTCATGATGGTTGAGCTCGCCCCTGTAGCTTGGCAACTGTCTCGAAAGCAGACTAGCTCGCCTCTGTGCTCCCCGCGAGTCTCGCCTCTGGCACTCCCACGTGTAAGAGCCCGGTCCCGACGCCTCTCTTCGCCAAGCCGGGTCACGTGCACTGCCCCGCTCTAGTAGGTGGATAGCTGAGACGCGAAGGCATCTGTCCTCCTCTGCAAAGATGACTCTGCTGGCTATGAAACTCTGCTCACTAGGGGTAAGACTGAGGTCGAGGGCCTAGGGAAGTAGACGAAACTCTGTCATCTTTAGTTGCTCATAGTGGTCCCTCATCACTCTGTGAAGTGCCATGTGTGAGACAGCTCACAGTCCCTCCTCAACTCGTGTCCTCTATAGTCAACTCAGTGAAAACTGGGACAGAAGGTAAGGTAGTGCTAGCTGGGAACTCGACTGAGGTGACAACCGGTCCTTCGATTCCTCCATCCTGAGCTGACTTCCCAGTATAGGTGAGCTTGACAAGCTCGTCTAGGACTCCTAACGTGACGAGAACTCGGCAGAGGGTCTGTGCAAAACCCCCGAGCTCACGTAGGTCAAAGGTAAGCTTGGCGTGGTCCAGAGGTAGCGGTCCTAGAGGCGGCCAGTCGTGCGTTCGTTGCCATCTGCATGTTTTTAAGGAACAGGTGTTAGCAGGTCAATAAATAGATAAGCCTTGCATAAAAGTAAATGCAGGGTCGGTATATAACCGAAAAAATGGTTGTTCACGTCCTATTCTATCGTCTATTTTTAAGGGTTTCATCCTATGGTCAAGTATGGCTCTGATACCAACTGAAGCGACCCCGATTTCCGCGAAGGGAAATCCACAGTGTCGAAGTGTAATAAGACCGTTGTAGATCATATTACCCAAATTCTAGTCAAATATCACATCCATACAACGATAATATCATAGTACAAATTGTGCGGAATTACATAAATTACTACATCGCCGCATTGGCGGAATCAAAAGTAGCATTCATTCAGAACAGCTTGAAGATAAGATCGCCAAACTCAAGCGTAGGAACGAACCCCTCAACCGTCAAACTCCTCAGAGCTATACTCCTCAGCAGAACCTGTGTGCCAAAATTTATCAGTACGATTTGTACTGGCCACTCCCAACCCTATGAGCATTGCTTTGTGGACATTGGATGCAAGTTGGATATAATCAAAAGGAACCTATAAGGCTGGGGTTTCCTATGTATTAGCCTTTCAGGTATATATTATTAGTTGATCAAGTTTTAACACCATTCCCACACCCATTCCACCCCATTCCCATTCTAGAGCCAGGTTTCGATCCTGGGATCGATATACCACCATCTCCAAACCATCACCAAACCATACCCATACCATCGCTCAGTCGATAGGCCAACTCCCTCTCGGCACTGTCTCAAGGCCCGTAGCCCCTGGCTACGTCCGAACACTCACTCCCAGGGGGAGAAGAGAAGGACTCATCTTACTATCTAGTTTAAGCGAAACCCAGGAAAGGTCTATAGCCGACAAGTCGGCATATGTATCGATCGATCAACCATACACTCTGCAGAGGTTTTACATAACCACAAGATCCACCTTCCTCGCTGACCGTCATCAACTGGGCTGATTTCGGCCGCTTGCTAGCCTAGGATAATATCACTCTACCATTCAGCCCTAGTACACCCCAAGTCCAGATCTAGGGTGGCTGAAACTGTGAGTCATGAACCGGGTCCATAAGGTCTCCATAAAGTCTCGGAAGGGTGTGGGGGGAATCCTCCGCACCCCTTACCTCCCTCACACTATTCGCTATCAACCTAGCAGTAGTGGCAATATCCTACCAAGTAGTCCGGCCGTCCCCCACCATATAGGGCGAGTGGTACGTAAGGCTTCCTAGTGAATCTGAGTACTAGTAAGTCCTTAGAGAAGACCAAGCCAAAATGTCTTCATCAGGGTTTCCATTTACCGTGCCACCACAGCACCTCCACCCCAGGCTCCTCCCATCATGTGTTCACACCTGTGGCCACCTCATATACCATTTACCCACCACAGTATCCATTCCGGGTGGTGCTGTGTAGCACCCCATGGCAAGACTTGCCCCATGCTCGTCAGTATACTCTAACTTGGTCGACACAACCCTCACCCTCCACGCACCCAAGTCACACACGCAAAGACTCTCCCCATAGTCCAGATAACACCGGTTTTCCACCACACCACCACACACAATGAAAATAGTAGCAGGTGTGTGACTAGCGTAGTAGCGGGGGCAAGGTGCGTCAAATAAGCAATGAAATATACTAGCAAGCAATGGTGTGTGACTAGGTAAAGCACTAGCATTTCTATTTTAGCCATGCGTAATAGGTGACGAGATTGGGTGGGGCAAGGCGCCAACGTGGAAAAAAAAAAAGGCTATCAAGAAAGCATACTACCATGCAAGTGTTTGGTTCATGGTGTGATCTTTATCTCTCTTGAAACAATAAGGAAAAGCTTTTTAAGCACTAGCATTTCTATTTTAGCCATGCGTAATAGGTGCTACGAGATTGGGTGGGATGTGGCACCTTCAAAAGCCAAAAGTAGTCGTCAGGGCCTCAGTAGTCGTCTTCGTACTCTCACGGTACTCTCGATCCTTGTCCATCCGGTTCTCCTCCGAGTCTACAAACGATCGCATTATAGTCGCGTTAGCGACGTCTATAGAATAGCACAAAGAAGCAATGAAAATTCAAAAGAGCCAAATGCACTCAAACATGGGTTCATTGCGTAGAGCTCGATTTTAGATGAATTTTGGTCCTGGTTTCATATTTTTCTGAGGTCATATGAATTAGTTATGAATTTCCAAAGTTTAAATCATTTCTGAAAATGAAAAAGACTGAATTAATCTGGGCTGACACATGTCACGCTGTGACTGGTCCACGTGGCTTGCTGACGTCATTGCCTCGGTTCCGAACTTACAGGTGGGGTCCAGCTGACGTCATCATGACGTCAGCATGACGTCATCAACGTCATCCAGTCCGACAGGTGGGTCAGGGCTTTCGGGTCACTGACAGGTGGGTCCGGTCAAAGTCAACATCAGTCAACAGTGAGTCAACGGTCAACGATCTACGGTCAACGGTCAGGGTCACTGACGTGTGGGGCCAGGGCTGCTGACATCACCGTGACGTTAGCATGACGTCACTTCATCTGTGTTGCTACTGACATGTGGGTCCCGCGTGACGTCAGCATGATGTCAGCATCTGACGTGTGGGTCCAGTGTGTCTGTGCCACTGACATGTGGGGCCAGGTCAACGGTCAACGTTGACTGGTCAACGGTCAACATGGGCCGGGTCTCAAACGGGCTCTGTTGGGCTCGGTCTGGGCCAGGCCGGGCCGGACACGTGGCAAGCTATGACGCTGCCACGTCGTAGCCATGGGCCTCTACTGGGCTATGGTCTTCGGCTGCGGGCGTGAGCGTGGCTCACGGTGGACCAAGAGACGCTAATCCATGGACCGCAGACAGGTCTACGGTGGACTGAGTCCACCCTTCTTCTCTCAGGCGCGGTCCATGTGCACCGGGTGTATGCGTAGGTTGCCGGTGAGGGGGGGTGTTCCCCTGTTTCTCCCGCGGCCGTGCTCCTGCCGGCGGTGAGCTCGCTGGTGAGCCTCCGTGACGGTTCTAGTGCGCAATTGACGCGGGTGGAAGCTCCGCCGAGCCTCGGCGTCTTCATTGGTGGGGTCACCATGGCGTGCGGGTCCCGTGGTGTGCCGGCCACGGCGGCAGTCCTCCTGGCACGACGGCGGCGCCGGTGAGGTGGCTACGGCCACGGTGAAGCGTCCAGGGGGCGTGTAAGCTTCTACGGATCCACGGGGACGCGGCGAGGGCGTCCAGGGCTCAAGGCGGGGCTTCGAGCTTCCAGGTGGTCGGTAAGGGCTCCCCGGCGGCCACGGCGACATGGTGACGATGGCGAGGCGCGCGGATGAACTACGGGGCTCCAGCGGGGTGGTCACGGCGTGCGCGTGAGTTACTCGTGGCTCCAGCGAACAAGACGGGTGAGACAAGGAGAGACCAGGCGCTCCTAGCGGACCTGGCCATGGTGGAGTCGACGCGGTGGCGGCGGTGCTCTGGCCATGGCGCGGTGTGGCCTCCGGGGTCCTCCAGTGACCTACGTCTACCCTGATCGCGAGCGTGGCGTCTTCCGCGGCGAGAGGGAGCCGGTCAAGGCGGTGGCGTCGCTTCTACTACGGTGATGCGGCCGCGGTGGCTTCGCCATGGCCGTGCGCGTGTCTACGGTGTGCGCCCGTGCGTGCTCGTGTCCATGGGGCTTAGGAGGAGGTCTCAGCGACGTACGGCTCACCGTCGGTGTTGAGGGCGAGAGGATGGCGGTGCAGTGAAGAATCGTGGCCGTGAAGCTCCGGAAGCAGTGCCGTGCAGTGTCGTCCGCTCCGGCTCCGGTGATCTCTCGGTCCTCCTCCCGGCAGCGGCTCCACCCTCTTTGTTCTTCTCCTCCCCTCGGCCCTCGTGCTGGGTGGTCTGGTGGATGGCCACAAGTGGCGGCGGGGCGATGGAAGGGCGCTAGGGCAACCGAGGGCCGTGGCTTTATAGCCAGAGCTCCGAGCTCCAATGGCGGATGGCTGGGGATTGCGTCGAGCGCCTCGAGCGGCATCGCGGGGCGTGGGTGGTTAGCGCGGAGATTGCGTGGGTGCGGCGCCAAGGGGACAAGGCCGTGCCCCAGGCGTGACCCCCCCTGGCCCGCCCCTGCCACGGCTGTCGGCATCCGGTCGCGCAGCGGTTGAGGCATGGGGGAAGACGACACTGTGGCGAGTGTGTGGCTGACATGCGGGGTCCAGCGGGCAATGGCGGCGAGAGAGGCAGACGGGTGCGTGGGCGTGAGCGGCGCGCTGGCTGGCTGCGTGGGCCGCGCGTGAGTCGGGCCGGCCTGCTGCTGCGCGCGCGCTAGGTGAAGGCGGGCGCGGTTGGGCTGGCTGGCTGGCGCGGTGGGGATGGCTGGGCTGTGAAGCCGAGCGGGCCTGGGCCATAGCGAGGCTTCCTCTTCCTCATTTCCTTTTTCTATTTTCTTTTTCTTCTTCCTTGATTTGAATTCAAATTTGGTTTGGGTATTTGAATTCAAAATGGGTGCACCAAATTCATTGGAGTTTTAGATATGAGGCCCACCATATTCTTTTATATATATTAGGAATTTATTTAGCTATTTTGTATATCAACATAGGTGTAGTTTGTTATATATAAAAATAGAATTAGTTTTCTCTTTTTACACATTTATCCTTTGGTTTGAATAGTAATTACTTTATGGTGTGTTTCTTTAAAAGAGTTGTTTAAGCATAACATAAAACAAATGGAAATCCAAACCACAATTTGAGTTAACAATGTATGCATCACTTTATTTGTTAGAAATTAAATAATCATAATCAACAAATGACATGCCATGCTTATGTGTTGACTTGGGTTGGGGTTAGACCTAATGCATCTCTTAGGTTGGGTTTCTATACATGACACTCATCATCACATGGAAGTTTTGAGAAAAAAATTTGTAGTTGGTATTTTTGGTGTATGGATTTTTTGGTTGTTACACCAGATGCTGGACCAGGATCGCTACTGCTGTGCAGTAGCAGTATCTCAACCGTCCAAGCACCCAGCAATGGGTAGGATCAGAGCCCTTTCTCTCCCATTTTTTTTCTCCCCATGTGCCATCGGTCTCTGTTTTTGGAGAGTTGGCGCAGTTTTCAGTTAAGTTGTTCAGCCACAAAATGTTTTTCAAAAATCCAAAATAATTCATAGTCCAAAAGTAACATTTTTCTATGAAATAATTTTTCTCAACACATATGCTTAAGTGAAAATAAAATCATTTTTCCCGCATTCATTTTACTTAAAGTCGTTTTCTGGTGGAACAATTTTCGAAAAATCTTTCTACCAGTAGGCGACTTTGTCTTACTAGCAAATATACTCGTACGTTGCAATGGGACACACAATTTGTTTCCGTGCCCGTGCCCATTGCTACAGCAAAAGACATGAAATTAATCACATTTAAATTGGTTTATTCCAATTTTTAGATACTGCACAAAATATTCAAATGATGTAAAAAAAACTTAGGCAAAGTTAAAGGAGGAAGCAGGAGGCAAACTTGGGCAATGCCATGAACGACGGCCAACACGGCGGCACCAGCTTCTCCGATGAACGCAGTAGCAGGGCCCAAGAGGAGGCAGCGCAGACTGCTCCATCTCAGCGGCGGCGCTACGTGTGGGATAGGACCAGCGGCGCCGCAAACCCCCAAAACCAAAAAAATTGTGACCTTATCATTTACGGAGGCGGTCGCCTAGGTGTGTCTACCTCCGAAAATGATTTGACCCTATATTCTAAAATCATTTTTCTAGCAGTGGGCGTGGAACTGAACCTATGTGGCGGCGCCAGGAGACAAATCCTTTTTTATCGGAGCCATGTGAGGTGAAGAGACGTGAGTTGAGATGGATGCGAGCAAGTGAGCCGGACGATTGGGTCAGATAAAAAATGAAAGAAAATTTTGTTCTCTTTAAGAATTAGGTATAGATTTTTGAGATTTAGTGGTTACAACCTTACAGGTATATTTTTGTAATTTTCAACATATATGCTCCGTAGTGGTATATTTTTGTAATCTTGATACTTGAGTCTAGCACTGTTGGTGACTCATACATGACGAGCAATCCTCCTTGCAAAGCCAAACATCACCGTGCGCATAGGGGAGAAAACACATAGACCGATAGCACATGGGGGAGAAAAAAAATGGGAGAGAAAGGGGCTCCAATCCTAGCCATTGCTGGTTGCTTGGACGGTTGAGATGCTGCACGCGATCCTGGTTTGCCAGATGACGAACTTGTGGGCTCAGTTCACGTGGGATCCATGGGTCGGTGAATAGACATCCTCGTGCCTCCCTAGCAACGTTTAGACGGTAGCACGGCACATGGATAGAGCCAACAAGGGTTTCTAACCTTTTTTTGAACCAGGGGTTTTTGACTTTTGAGTTTTCTAATAGCTGCACGACAAATGGGCACGACACAGAGGTACAAAGGCTCTGTTTGGTTGGATGGCTAACCTAGTAACCCCTAACCAAACTTCAGGAGGCCACCTTCAAGCTAAGTTGGTTGCTTGTTTGCTAGACCCTAGAATGCCACCGACCACCCTCAAGCCTAGCTTGCTGGATACGCAAGGGGCGGCCGTTCTCAGGGAGCCGGGCTTGGCTAAACACCATGTGTGAAGTCTCCTCACCGCCTACCCTCTCCCCACCGCCTCTTCAACCTTCGCCTGGGAGCGCACCTAGCCCTGGGCCGCCGGCGGCACCACGAGCTCTCCCCGCGCCCTCTCTCCTGCTGCCCTTTGCATTTCCGCGCTCGGCATCTGCGCGACGAGGCACTGAATCTCCCTCTGCATCTCCGCGCTCAGCATCTCCACTTCGCCAGCACCACCGGAAACCCCAACCATGAGCACCTCCTGTCCCACACGCGAGGTACCGGGAGGTGGGAGCAATGCATGCACATGGCGGAGCGATGCATGATGGCCAGAGCGGCATGCATTCGCAGGATGGCGCAACGGTGTAGGGTCGAGATGACGGACTAAAGGGGGGTGAATATTCCTTTCTAAAATTAAACGCGTTAGCTAACCGAGAAAAATGCGGAATTAAAACTAACGGTCTAGCCAAGACTACACCCCTCTATCTAAGTTCACAAGCACCTTATAAATATCCTAATTAGACAACAAAGGTGCCGGGCTAGCTAGAGCTCACCTAATCAATTCTAATAGCAAGGACACACAAACCTATGCAACTAGTACTTCAAGCAACGGGGGAGCTCCTACACAATCTAGTAAGTAAAAGCACAAAGCTCCTAAGTTCACTAGCAATGCTCAATAACAAGGCTACACAAGCCAAATTAGAGAGCTCAAATCACTTAACTACACAAACTAAGCAATGTGACTAACAAGGTTACTCAGACCAAATTAGTCACACAAGGGAGCTACTTCTATGCTACACAAGCAAGAAGGTAACTAGCAAGTTACACAAGCTAACTAATTACTACAGCAACTACACAAGCACAATGTATGAAAAGTAAGTACAAGCTTGTGTAAAGGGGATGCAAACCAATAGGAAGACAAGAATGACACGATGATTTTTATCCCGAGGTTCACGTGTTTGCCAATACGCTAGTCCCCGTTGTGTCGACTGCACACTTGGTGGTTTGATGGCTAATTGGCATCACCCGCCAATCCTACACATTGGGCACCGCAAAGAACCTACCCCAAAGTGAGGGTAGCTCAATGACACGCTCTACTAGTGTTGTTCTTCGCGGCTCCCGCGGGGTGAGCACAATACCCCTCACAAATCTTTCTCTGGAGCACCGCACAATCTTCTTTGTGTGCTTCGATGGAGACCACCACCAAGTCGTCTAGAAGGTGGCAACCTCCAAGAGTAACAAGCACCACCGGCTTGCAACTTGAACAACTAGTGCCACTCGATGCAAACCTCACGATGCAATCGTACTAGAATCACTCACTCGCAATCAGATCACACTCTTGCAAGCACAAATGAGTTGGAGGGCTCCCAAGCACTCTCAAGCATGGACACAAAGTCCCTCTAGGTGCTCAACCTCAGCCATGCCCGAGTACCCCTTTAATTTATAGCCCAAGGGCTCAAAAGAGCCGTTGCTCAAAAGATGCTCGGGGAGGTCCGGACCCCCAACGGTAACAAGAAAACCATGCTGTCTGCGTGGAACCGGACCGAGCAACCGGACCATCTCACACCTTGGTCCAGTTCAGTTCAAAGAGAGCTCCCAAAGCAACCGGACCATCTCAGGGTCCTGTCCCTTCAAACACATGTAAAACCGCTCAACCGGACCCAGAAAACATGGTTCTGACCCTAGAATCGGACCCACGAGACAGGGTCCTGAGCCAGAGTCCTGAGCGCTAAAACGATGATAACTCTTAGCTCCGAACTCCGATTTCAATGATCTTGGACATTTTGGAAAGCTTACTCAGAGGGCTACACATCTCACTTGCATATTTGATCCAAAGCACAATGGATCAATGCAGAATTCCCATCCAAGAACCATCAATGTTCAACACAGACTGTTGCCCAACATCAGGGTCCTGTTGACCTTTTCACCTCTAAATCATCTCAAACTTCTTCTCCTTTGCAAATGTGCCAACACCACCAAGTGTACATCATCATGTGTAAGTGTGTTAGCATTTTTCAAAGCATTAGTCACTCAATTCACCACGCCACTTGATCTAGCAACAATGCAAAGTTAGATCACTCGAATGGCACTAGATGACCGATATGCAAACAAGTTTGTCCCTCTTGATAGTACGGTCATCTATCCTAAAACCGATCATAAACTTCTCTACACACCTATGACCGGTGAAATAAAATACCCTATAGGTTATACATTTACCTTGCGCATTCTATTTCATTCCATCTCCTCCATCGTTGATGCAACACATGCACCAATCATATCACAAATGATATGATCCACTTCATATCATCACATTACCTTATTGGTTCATCGATCTTGACCTCACTTGCTCTTCACCGTTGCTTCGGTCCATCGACGTCAAGTCATCACTCAGCTTGCCCTTCATACTTGCAACCGGTCTATCAAGCCAAGTCGTGTCTTGATCTTCTCCACCTTGGTCATGACTCAATGTCATGCCTCATATGCAATGAGCTCCTTCATCACATGTGTGAGCCTTGCAACATATCGAAGTCATTTCCACCGTCATGGCATAGGTTGCTCACACATGATGTACCTGTGGACTAATTACCTGTGTATTTCACTTAAACAAATATTAGTCCACCTAAATTGTCACTCAGTTACCAAAACCAAACAAGAACCTTTCAGACGGCAAGCTCGCCTGAGTTTTGGAGGGCCGCGCAAGGATGGCCCATGCTGCCCTCCATCGCCGAGGATGGCCGCCACGTTGTACTCCGTCACCACCGAGGCGCCCGTGCTGCCCTTCATCACCGGTTGGCACTCAACGATGGCCGCCGCGCCTCCGACTACCCTCCACCCACAACTGCACGCACAACAGCAACTGTGCTAGCTTCCTAGCATTCACCCAGCACCCCGACAAACTCCACAATGGGCAAAGGAGTATGTTGGTGGCCCCGACATCCAACGCTCACCACCTGCTCGACGAAATGTCTCACAGAGGTAAAATTACCAGGAAAAGAAAGAAGTGATTCTATACAAGATAGACCAAGCAACCAAACACGTCATTTGCTAACCAGTCTTAGGTAATGCAGCCAACCAAACAAGTGAAGATTGGCTTGCGAAAACAGGCCTGGGCTGCCCAAGCTTTGATTCTAGCTAGGCTAGAAGCACGCCACGAAACCAAACATACCCTCACCCGCTGGCAGATGCCAGACGGGATCCACAAAGCATGCGCACCATGGCATATGAGTTTCACATCTCGAGCTAAAACAACTCATTGCAAGTTGGCAGCATTACATGGTGAATATGTATATACATTAGGCTGACTCCTCACAGGGAGAAAAGCATATAGCAGAGGCACCGCGGAACTCTCCTCCATGCCCCGGGGAGGCGGGGTGGGGGGTTATATTACACATGCTATCTAGCCCTAGATTACACATCTAGCAATCTGAGCACCACAAAACTGGGGCTGCAGCAAGGCGTGCGAAGAGATGGACCCATGGGCCTCGCCTCGCAACGGTACACAGCTTTTGCCGGATTATAAGATTATACAAGGTAGTACAACGCATCATGCCCTGACAAGTTGACCGAGGCATTGGGGGTTCCCTCACAATCATATCCTAAATAGGTACCGTAGGTCTTCCACGGTGAGCCTGACCGCATGGCCACCGGATTTGTCTTCACCGAAAGCAGAGTTCACCATGGTTCTCTTTTCCTCCTGTTGAACAAGCCAATATCAGGGTCAGATGATCCAAGTAACAGAATTTTACTAAGAACATAGAGTTGATGTGTGATAGGATGGCTACATCAGAATAAAGATCACTTCCCATGGTACCGCAAGTGCTTTGTAGTAAACTAGGTTACACTTGCTTGGCTCTCTTTATGCTGACATGTGACAAGCGAAACATGATTAAAGCACCTATCAGGTTATCATGCAATTCTCTCGAGGGCCAGATTATGCAACCAACTAAACATCTTTTTTTTAACAAAAATGGCAGGAGCTCTGCCTTTCAATTAAGAGAGTTCAAAGGGCAGTACAGGTTAAAACTGAGGCCCAGTGGGATCTAGTAGCAGTTCCCCAACTAAACATCTAATGATTGCAGTCATCTTTAAAAAACATTACATGATTAAATAACATGTGTACAACAATGTTAATGCATAGCACTCATGCTCCAAAAAAAAAACTAATCAGGCAAATGGCCTGTAAGCAGGGGAAAAGATGCATCAGCAGCAAAACTTTTAACCAGAATTATTACCTGCAGAGCTAAAATACGATCTTCCACAGTATCTTTAACGGTCAAGCGAGATACAGTAACAGGCCTAGTCTGCCCAATCCTGTGTGCCCTATCAACTGCCTGTTCCTCAGCATAAGGGTTCCACCAGAGATCAAGGAGAATTACATGGCAAGCAGCAACCATGTTGAGACCAAGATTACCAGCTTTCAGTGACATAATCATAACTCTAACCTGAAGAAAGAAAAAACTTCTGCTTAGTATGTCTGGAAACTGTAAAAGAAACAAAGGCGTGAAAAAACTAACATAACAAATGACCTCTGGGTCAGTGTTAAAATCCTTCACGGCTTTATCTCTTAAATTGAGAGACATCGTTCCATCTAGTCTCCTGTACTGTATAAGATTGTTATTCAGTGAAAGCTCCAGCAAATCCAGCATGCCAGTCCACTGAGAAAAGACAATGGCTTTCACAGGGGCTACTCCACTTCGGTTTGATTCCATTGTATCACTTTCAGTAAGGGCATTCATGTTAATGATTTTATTCAGTATATCAATGGCTGCTTGTATCTTGGATGAGACAAAGCTGATTTGACTGATTGAAGATGACTCATTATCTGCAGATGAACTAGCTCCTGCAGAACTGGATTCGCCAGAGATGCAAATCTTTAAAGCTCCTGACGAAAATAACAACTCAAAACCTAATGTTCTACTGCAATTAGGGGCAGGGCACATAGTCTCATCAGTCGTTATTCGTTCATGTATACATTGATAGCAGAAAACATGACCACAAATTGTCACAATAGAATCCTCAGGTGTGTCCTGCAAAAGGTATAATTTCATTGCAGAAATATAACATAAGCCGAAAGCAAAGCATTTTAAAGTGCATGCAGTAGAATGAAAATTTGAAAACCGGCTATTGTAAATAACACACTTACATATTGCACGCCAGGAAATAGAAAAAAATGAAAGAAAAAACTTTCCTAAATGTGTGCAAACTTGGCCCAGCTCCTTGGTAATGTTAGGCGGAGATACATGACACAAGATTTAAGCATGGCCCAGAATAAAATATGTTTTCACCATCATTTTGTTATGTGTTCATGTCCAATGACAAAAACTTCTAAAAAATGAAGTTTGATGGAGTAGATTCATAACAAAGTGGGATCACCTGAAAGGCTGCACCTTAAATGAAGGAACAGACCTAAATTGGATTTTCCAAATGTGCGTACTTTAAAAAAAATCATATTAAAAATTTACACCACCTATTTCTGCAAAAATATGCTAAATGTGTGCTGTGCAAAGAGATAACAGATAAGCATCCTTTGTTAAACATAACTATGTTTTGCAGTGCACATGTCAACATTTTTTTGAACAAGTACATATTTTAACATAAATGTCTGGATTTTTTAGGAGTTTTTAAGGTGTATACATACCCAAATTTTGGAGGAGCTAGTGCAGAAAATCTGCATTTGGGACCACATGGACAAAACTTCTAAACAACTCATCCTATGTTGGGGTAATCAATCTACAAGGGAGCCCATCCCTAACAACTCAATGGATCCAACTCATCACACATCCAGCAGTACACATGAGGCTCATATGATTACACCCAAAAAGAAGGGAAAAGGAGATAGAAAGAAGGTGAACATCAAAATAGCAGCGAGAGATTAGATTGCTTACATCGCATAAGCTACAGGCTGACCCCACTTCCAGTTTTGCAAGCAAATCTATCACCACATTCTTAGGAAGTTTCTTTGCCATTTCTATAGAACCATCACCTCCATATTCTGACTGATTGCCCTTCACAAGAATAGGATGATCACAGGCTTGCCGAAGTCGCAGCAACATTAAAAGGATGTTGGCATAGTTTTGTTTGAGTGTCCCAGCCGCAGCAAATGCCTGAATGGGCAAGCAACACATCAGCATCCAGACATTTCAATTTCAAGATTTCCCATTGCAAACATGAGATGCAAATATTTAACTACTGATCAAAACTACTATAAATCTTTAGATATACAACAATGCATTGGATCGGTACAGATTAAATAAATACAAAAGCATGAACTCATAAGGCAATTTAAATAGAAAAATGAGGGAAAAGCTAGCAATATACAAACCCAAATAATGACTCTAGATTACGGCATTGATGTTGAGCATATGTATACAGTATACTACAGGGCAACTAATAACCAACAAGTTTTAAGAGAAAGTAGCAACACGGAAAGATAAAGCAAGTGGAACTTGAAGACATAACAAACCTTGAATTGTTGCCGAGAGCGTTCCTCCAGCATCAAATAAAACGACCGCTCCTCTTGTGTGAAATCTACTTTATTCAGATTAATTGTCTTCGGAGGTAAATTTATTATTGGTTTGCCATTAATAAGAGTTTCTACATGAAAAGGTAGCATCCAATCATTATAGAGTTTTTAACCAAATGGAAGATAGAATCAACTCAGCCAAGTCCACATATACAACGAAAAGGAACTATAACGTGACAAAACAAACAGAGACAAGTATAGAAAAGAAAAGACAACAATGCCCAATAAAATAGCAAGAACTTACAGGCTACAGCTCTGTAGTAACAGTAACAGTAAAAGCACAAGAAACAGATTAATATTCTACTATCTTAAAGTCTTAAATGAAGCTATCTAAAACTGAAAACAACATGCTGATTTGGAATGTTAACCCCGAACATTACATGTAAGCTTAAATGAAGAAATAAATTTTAACAAACCTCTTCGCATGTCCTGTAGCAACAAATAGTAGAAATAACATTTAAGTGCTGCACATAGACTAAGTAGCATAAAAAAATATAACTGCAGGAAAACAAATTGAGTAAAAATCCATTTTTATCACCTTTTGTACGACGCAGGAGAACTACCCTCAGCACAGCCTGAAGTTTCTTGTATCCATGAACTGCATCTCTAGCAATTGGGTGCTTAATCATTGTGCAAAATGAGTTATACGTGGAATACGGATCATATTTCAAGAAACGGAAATAGCTGTACAGCTCATCAATTGCATTTTGTATAGGTGTTCCTGATAAGCACCATCTTCGTTTTGCTCTTAGCCCACAACAGGCTCTGGCCACTACAGTTCGGAAGTTCTTTATTGTCTGAGCTTCATCAAGCACAACCCTAAACCACCGCACTCTTGCAATTGGACCACTGTCAAGGTCAAAGTTTGAGTCCTTAAGTTTCTTTTTTTTCTTAGCTTTGTTTTGCATATTTGCTGGTGGCTTTCTTTTATTGTCAGCAGAGGGTTCTTCACTGTTCTTTTGATCTGCATCATCGTCAGCCATCTGTTTAGGTACTTCATTGGCCACAATTGTATATGTAGTGACAACTACATCATATTTTGCTAGCTCACTTGGATCTTTGGTCCTTGCACCACCATGGTAGACTAAAACAGATAATTTAGCACTTTCACTAACCTTGTCAGTCAATTCGTTAGCCCACTGCTTAAGAACACTAGCAGGGCACACTACTAGAGTACCTGCAGCTGGCCTTGTCATGGAACGTGAGGTGGATGCAGATGATGTGGAAGCTTTAGATTTTTTCTTGCGTTCCGCTTTGGTTTCAACCATTTTATTCAGAACATTATTCGGTTGATTAACACAAAGTTCAGCACTAGTACCAGTAGCTGTTGATGATGAACTAGCGCCTTGGTCCTTGTTAGGTTCATTGCTGACAGTTTGTTCTCCCTCATCATCTTCATCAAGGTTTAGTGCTTCAGATTTCAAACGATCTGAATCAACAGACATAAATTTCGACTGTTCATTCCTCTGTTTTTGTATAAGGGCAATAGTAGACACTGTCTTCCCAAGGCCCTGTTACAACACAACTGCTTGACTGTTAGAATACAAATATGAAAGATCTAAGCGCTTATGAATAAGTAAGGAAATCAGAAATAACCTGATCATCAGCAAGAATTCCGCCTGCACAGTGTGAGCTATTCTCCTTTGAAACCATCCAAGCCAACGCCATTTTCTTTCAAGTATTAAAGGTATGTAAGGAACATGATATCCAGCACAAAAGGAATTGACAAATAATCAAAAGTTATACAAGGTTCCATGTACCTGATGCTTAAGTAGAGGTACTGCTAGCACACCCTCGGGCAGATCATCTTCCCTTTTTTCACGACTGATATTCTGCATAACATATTTTGAAAACAATGACATTCATGGAGTCGAATGATGACACTCAGAGTACAATGAAATATAACAACCAATAGCTAAACAAAGTTTACCTGGGTACTTAAATATATAATTCCTAGAGGGAAAATAAATCCTAGTTGAGCGAGAGAAAAAAAATCTCAGATCAGATAACAAAAGTTAAAAAAAAAGCAAAATATGCATGCCTCTCTTAAAAATCAAAACAGACACACATGTTTACAAAATAAAATGGAATCCTTCGGAAAAGCAAGATTTATAAATGGCTACGGTAGTTGCTAAACATATTTACTGGTCATCAGATCAAAATATGTAAAATGCACCATCAATCTCTGGCTTCCTTGATTGAAGTACACTTACAATTTATTTTCTGAAAGATCTAGTGAATGGAGCTGAAACCCTTTTTTTTTGGTAAAGTATGGATCAGGATATAATCTTAGGAGCAAAATGAGAAACTCAAAATATAAGTATTGCAAGGATAAACTTTCAGGCTGCACATGGCGTTGCTGCAGATTATGATAAATGGATAGTCTCCCGTTTGCTAGAACTGCTTTCAAATACTTAGGCGTTCAGTCAGCTATGTTTTGAAAAGCATGTTGCACATGGACATATTGTTACATTTCAAATAACAGAGTAAGTCACACGAGATAAAGAAAGGGGACAATCATCCACCAGAGACCAGACAATCTAATTTGTTAACCAATAATCAGATTTTCTAAATGACATGCAAGATTTATCAGAACTGCTTTGCTACTAAAAAAGTGCCCCACACACAAGAAAGAGTAAATGAAGCATGCAAAAATCCCATTAAATCATTTTACCAGTGTCACAACATAAAAAGCAACCATAAAGTAAAATGAAAGGTAAGTATTTGTATTAATGATTTATTCAAATTCAACAGGTTGGAAGATGCAATTTATTTTCTTTGAAAGCATTTATACAGCAATCAAACATGTCGACATGATAAACTTAATGTGATTCTCTCTATCCCTTATAGAATATCCTGATGATGAAGTGGGAAACTACCAATTAGATAAATTAAAATATTGCCTACCACTACCTCCCACTGATTCATCAAGTCAAGCCAGCACTGAGAACAATGGTTACATTGTATAGAAACTGCCATCGATGTAAGTTCAAGCAAAGAGGAGACTATTATTAATCCAAATGCATTCAGATTGCCACTGGATTCAGCACACCACAGTATTAGCTGGGCAGGAAGCAAGCAACATGTACACATAAATGATCAAAGATACCTGCAGGGCTTCTTGATATACTGCTCTCTCATCATGATCTAAGACCCTATTTTCAGGATTAAGGCGATTGCGTGTCTCAAAGCCATTAGCAACTTCACTGTTATTAGAACTGGTTGCTCCAACCATTGGAGGTAGTACCCTATGTGAGGTAGAACCTCCATATACAACAACATCATCTGCCCATATAAAAAGGGGTGAAGATTAATGTTACTACAGAAAATCTGAACCATTTCCAATGTTTGTATAATCGATAAAATTATATCATGTGATGCTAGCGTACGCACCATCATCATCCACTTTCTGGGTATTAAGTGTGCTAGAACTTCCTCTTGCAATTATTGAAGATGAAGATTGTAAATTTCCATTGGCAATATTTGTCCCCATTCTGTTTTCACCGACATTTGGTGACCTTTTAGTGGAAAAATGCGGTGGGAGCTTGCGTGTCTCACTAGCAGCAATTGGATGCATAGATTTCGATGCGTTGCCATTTGAAAAGGATGGTGGAAGGACACTCTTGTTATTGTCATTTGCATCTGCTGTAGAACTGCTATCAATTCTACTGGAGGTAGAAAGGCCCTGTCGCATAGCCATGTGAGAACTTGGATAGGGACGAATCCTGTCCCCTGAACCAACTGTATAACGACTACTCTCAGCATTTCTACCATTTGTAACGGATGCTGGAAGAATCCTGTATTGACCATTGTTGTTCTCAGTAGGCCTAACCGACGACGGAGCAGGAGCGCTCCTCTGCCAATCTTCATCCTCAAAATTGATTATACGTCCTTCATTTTGATCAAACCTTGTGATTGCAGATGCTGGCTGGTGGTCATCACCGAAAATTGAGTCATCATCACTATCCGAACTCAGGTCAATAATGCCACCGTTTTCATTCATATTGCCAGCTAGCACATGCACTGTATATGTGTTATCAGGACTTCGTTTTTCTTAGCATGACTAAACCATTCATGAACCAATGGTTTGATTTCGATCTTATCTTAATAAACAGCACTTCCTTTTTTTCAAATGATCACCAAACTAAAGAGAGAGCACACCACACATCTCACAGTAGCACTCGCAGTTATTCGAGTTACCCTCACTGTGGGAGTAACCTGCAGGAAGATCAAACATGTTAGAACTGACTAATAAATAACAAGTAATCACAAATCGGAACAGCAACAAGTGCATAACAGCGGGGAAGCTATATATGTAACACAAAATAATAAACAATAATGAAGGGACAAGATCCCTTCCGATCAGCAATATTAACCTAACAAGCTCCCCCAACATGTCGGACATAACCGTTACATATACATACAGCCACAGCCCAAGTTTTTGGAAAAACTGGTGTTAGGGCATTTATTGTTTCCGGCTAATGTGGCATGCACTGGGAGAGCAATCCTAGATCAAAACCTGGATCAGATCGAACGGGCCCATTCAACGGTCATAGATCCCGCCCACAGACGTGCAACCGGACCAAATCTTACATGGCTGAGACCCCTGTGTTCCCGACGGGATCAGCCAATCTGGCATAGGAGGCACGCTCCCAAACCTATATAAAAAAACAAATCCCCAACCAGCAGCAGCCCAGAGGCGGAGAATCGGCGTGGCGCACGAGGGCTCACTTGCACGGAATCCCGCAAACTGTTCTCGAAAATAGATTGAGGAGAACCTCGTCGAATCAACCTATGTATTGGACGAATCGACAGGATTGGACTCAGACGTAGGGTACCTAGCAGCGCAACAATCCACGCACGTGAAAGCGGCGCGTAAAGGTATTCGGTTCTGATCGAGAACAAAACCGACCCCTGGAACCACGAGCGAACCCACCCCACCTTCACCCATCATCCATGCGGAGCAAGCGGACTCACCACCGAGAAGGGAAGGGACCGAATCCGCGCCCCCGACGGACGGATCTCCCCTCCGCTGGATGGCTCAGGGAGAGGAGCGGCGGCGCGGCGGAGGATCCGGGGGAGAGCGAGGGCGCCTAGAGGGAGACCGGCGGCGTTGCGGTCGGGGGATATTCAGGCTAGGTTTGGACTTCGGCAACTGGCGATGGCGAGGCGTTGCGAGGAAGTGGAAGGGGCGAATGCCAGTGTCAGGCTTGCCCGGTCGGTCGCGGCGTCGGGTGCGTGCGCGGTGCCGGTGCGCCCCCGTGCACGCCTGCATCCCCATTCCGTTGGCAAATCTATTTCCCCATCTCTCTCTTTTTTTCAAGAAAATCCCCATCGTCCCAGACAATATTCACGTAGGGCTTGGGAATATAAAAAAAATGCTTTCGATCACTACAACGGAATGTTCCGGTACCAGATTGTACTGTACTCCCTCCGTCATAGAACAGAGGGCACTGTGACTTCTAAAATTTGTATTGAAATACAATGCATTCTACATAATGACTATGTTTAGATTCGGCAAGGTTTGTTAAAAAGAAAGCCATAATTTGAGGAGAAACTCTATAATTGAAATAATCTATGGGTACGTGCGTTACTTGAGTGTTGCCTTAAGTTGTCTTCAAAATTTTTAGAACGCACTGTATTGTAGGACAGAGGGAGTATCGGATAAAAGTATGAAATTAAAGATAGTGTTTAGAGGCTTAAATTGGAACTTTGGTCAGTTCCAGAATCAGCCTATGCCAGTTTTGGTCCAACCTATCCATATGAAACGATATAAAAATAGTATCATATTAGTTTTATAATAGAACAAGACTACATGTACTCCATAGAAAATACAGATACACGGCTGATTGAGATATCAACATCCAATCGACAAATATTAATTTACTGTCTCTCTTTTGTCCTACTTTTCCTATCCCATGTTGTTGTTCACTAAGGATGGCGTCATAGACTTGCTAGCCGACATAGGACTGCCGACGTCCTTGTCTCGATGAGGTCCATCCCGAGCGAGAGCTTCAATAGTTTCTTTACTAGTATATTCGAAAACTAGTCATGCTTTGTCACGTAAACACAATAGCTATCTTTACTTGTAAACATTGTTGGTGTCTTATCAATCTTTGCGTCAACACATATAAATATTATGATTTTACAATTCTTACAAACTTTAACATCTTATCAATAGACATCATTTAGTACAGAAAAGTGCATGACACAAAACTACAAATTAGAACCAACATTAACGAAATACTCCATTCGTCCCAAAAAAAATCTTGTTTCTCGAGTAGCCAGACAATCATTTCATCAAACATATACATAATTACAAATATTATGATATGTACTTGACTAATCACAAAATATATTTTTATAATAAATCTAGTTATAGTTGGGATTAATTGTCTCCTTAAAAAGTGAGATTTTTGTTTTTTACCTCAAGAAACAACGTCTTGAGTTGAAAGGACGTTGAATATTCATCCGATCTATACAAGTAAAGTCAACCCTAGGCTACAAGGTGGCCAGGAGTTTACGCTCGCTCGCTACTAATAACAATAACAACGCTCATCTTCTACCCTCGCTCGTCCCCTACCTCCGCCCAACCCCCGTCGGTCTCGCCCACCGCCCGGGCAGCAGTGCTCGTGGCTCTACTGCCCACCTTCGCCACTCCTTCCCCACTCTTCTCTAATTACTAAAGGAGAAAGATGAAGATTTCTTCACCCATGCCGCCTCACCCGCGCCCCCGCAACCTACCACCACCGCACGCCCCTACTCCTAACGCCGCTGAGCATGGAAACCTCCCCTGAAATCTGAAACTCCAAACCAAATCCCTGCTGTTTTGTAAATATAGAAAAATCCCGTCTTATTATAGTATTATTATTTTCAATCGTTTCCATCTGAGCGGCAACTCAAAGCGTCCATAGAAGGATTAGCCTAAAGTCTACAGTTCAATTCAAGTTTGTACTGAATACTAGCGATTTGGATCGAAACCACCAAAAACCAAGTTCTCAAACACATACTTATATAGAAGGATAAAATCATTTCATGAGCACTAGATTGTAGCAGGTATTGTAACACATGGACAAAAAAAAAGCATGTTTGGTTCTTGGACAAGCCCCTTGTCTCGCTTTGCCTAGTTAGGTGGCCGACGGAAGAACGGTTTGGATTTCAAGCAAGCTGTTCTCGGGGTATACAATGGCAAGTTTTTTGCTTTCTATAAGGTGGGAAATCAATTTTAGCTGGCCCAGGCTAGCAAGGTAATCCTCGCTTGCGCAGGTTAGGCGGCAAGACTCACCTGGAACTGAATGCACCCGTCATCTACCTAAAAACACACACACACACACACAGATGAAAATTGCATTTTAATTGTTGCTGTGTCTCTTCGTTTCAAATCATAAATCGTTTTGGCTTTTGAGAGCTATATAATTGTTGCTATGTATCTAGGCATGTCATATATTAGTTTATAACAAAACGTATGTACCTAAAAAAATTAAAACAGTTTATAATTGAAACAGATATTGTAGTTTATACAACAGCATACAATCTTTTTTCGGAAACACCGTAGAGCTGTATTTCTTTCCATTAATAAGAAGAAGAACAAGAACCCTTATAAACACACACCAACCCATCAACACAGTTGTCAAAAAAAAACAGCAAAGAAAAAACACAAAAACAGCACATATCATGCAACAGGAAAACAGCACAGATCATGCAAGTTACACAGATTGCCGATGACAAAAGACACATGACCTGACCAAGCCTAAGTTTGCTACACTTTCCTACAATCTTAATTGCAATAGCCAATATAGACAGAAAATAGGCATGAGAGCAAATGAGAAGGCCGGTTTTACAATTTCTTCTACACCTTGTAGCTTTCTGTTTGCAATTTCACTTGCACAACACAAAGTGGGCGCAAATTCCATCACCACCTGTGTAAAACAAAAATATAGCATCATGCTTCAAATTGACATTCGCAACACTCATGTACAGTTTCAACCATCAAATCTCATGCTCAGATCTGGAACTTGTAGAAATGCAACATGCCTGTAACGCATTACTGAATTCAAGATTGAAATTGTTCTGCATTTACATGAAACAAAAGAGGGAGCATTCCTATGGGGAAAATTCACTACATTAAATCAATGACGAATCTATGAGTTATTAACCAGATACATTTCTACAAGGAAGGTAGGGGGAGGGGAATGTACAGATGGGGGGTGGTGAGACTGTTACCCTGCTATCTAAAAGCTAAACTCCCCATGATCAGGTAGCCAAGGTGTGAGTCGGAAAAAGAATCCTGTAGACTAAAATCTCCAAAAGGGAGAAACAACCAAATACCATCTTATCTGCCTACAATCCTTTTTTACTAGCCTAGGAAAACGTTTGGTCTCGTTTTGAGCCAATGCACCATCTCCTTGTCAAGCGGGGAATTATTCAACACGGCATCCATCATTGGACTACCAAAGAATCTTGGATCACTCTTGAACACCCATATCCTATCCTTTGGCCATGGTCTCTGTGTCTGCTTTTCCTGTATAATCAACCACCAGAACCAAATAGTCAAGGGAAAACAATTCGTAAGATGATGCCAGTCTTCACATTTCCAACTTTTTATAGGCAAAGACAGTGATTACTGGGATGCAAAGAAAAAGAAGCATGAATGCTACATCACAGATAGGATCAATTAGCAGTCAATAGGCACAAATGTCTTACGCAAAGTACCGACAATATGCCAAGTTACACTAAGATAAACATATTGGGAAGAAATTGAGAAAAAATAGCTGGCAAGAAAACTTAATGTTTTCTTCTAGAAGATAAAGGACAATAAGAACAATTAAACATCATAATTTTATCAACGTAAAAGCATTCCATGTGCATAAAGTTATGAGAAGTAGCACAAAATGAATCAGAAAAATAATGGTAGCGATAGGTAATGATGTCTGATATATGGGGTCTACAGCACCAAATTATTTCATGATCCAACTTTTCTAGAACAAAATAATGAGTGTGCAAAACAGTTAAATTGTCGTTACTTGTTCTTTCGGAATTTTGCTTTCTCTACCTCCCATTACAAAATGAGTTCGAGCACATGATTTTTGCAATCTGGTAACCCCAAGCAATCACAAAATAGCACTTACCATGCGCGATAACATGAATCTCACAGTTCTGTTCCCATAAACTCGCTCTTGTGATGGCTTTGCAGACTTCACATAGAAGGACGATACATCTGGCAATGACATGCAACCTTTTCTAGCTCTTGTCAATCTAGATTCAGGTTCTGAATTCTGGCTATACCAATAGATAAGCTGGGCTAAGCAATAATTTTCTGGGTATGTCTTGCTGTACTCCTGAAAGCCTGGTCCAAGTTTATCAGCATATTTGGGGCCTAAGTCAAGCGGACTGATATGAACTGGTGGAGATTTTACTGTCTTATAATCCTGCACGCAGCCATACTTGAGTCAGCTCTAAAGAACAGATGGCAAAACCACAACCATCATTTTCTCAGTAAGTAATAAGCTTTCACTTACCCGGACTCGGAAGAAGCACTTTGTATAAGCATACAAATGAATCAAATCTGCAGCAGCATCATGACGACACTTGTAAGTGCATGGAAGAGTTCGCAATTCATCACGCAACCTGTACAAAAGGAGGATCAGATTCCACTGACAAGTAATTGTAGGGGAGAAGTCATTGCACATACAGGAAATACTGATCAGGTCCGAAACTTACCACAAGAGAGAATTCCTGATGCCTCCCTCAAAATCTTCAGTGTCTGATGGATCATGAGCACGGATTTTGGCCTTCAGATCACTAAGTACCTCTTCTTCAACATGAGGTTCCATCGACTGAAGGAGTTCAGCAACTATCGAACTGTCCCCTTTCCAGATGGCAGATACCAGACCTTTCCCAGACAACCTTACCAGGGGAGGAGGAGCATTATTTGGGTCTCCAAATATGCATCTCATAACATATCTCACCTGAAGAGTTGGTAGAGAAGCCAATAAGGATAAGCAATGATACAATATGTATGGTAGCTAGGTATCATCAAACAAGCCCAAGATTGAACATAAATAAATATTCACCTTGTCAAGTGTATGCACTATTTGCTGTAATCTTGAATTTAATACTCCCTCTGCCTGAGAGTAGCGACATAATTAGGTCACATTCAGGCAAATGAGAAAGTGGGGAAAAAGAACTAGGAGGCCTGACCAAGCCATCAGCTAATTTACCTGAACCTCAGCATCATTCTTCTCAGAATCCATGTTTATATCTATAAGGAACTGGCGCTTCTCATCCACATTGTGCCTTAAGATCTCATCAGGGAGTTTCTGTCTCTCAAGGTATATAAACCGCACCTTTTACAACAAAAGTTGATATAAGGACCAAGCTAAATTGGTTACAACATCAGAACAGAAACTGAACAAAAGACAGCTATTACAATTACCAGGTGAGCCGTGTAAGCAACAAGCCATCCCGGCAAACCAGCAAGCAAACAGGTACCAAGACCAGCTCTACCCAAGTCAATTAAGTCTTGTTGAGAGACAGAGTCTGTTTCACAAGCCTGTAGCAGCAGGCTATGCCTATCGAGCACACCATGGAATTCCATTAATACCTGATTCACAACGACATCAGTAGATGTGAACATGTCAGAATCATGCAAATAATCAATAAATATTCGCACTACAGGCATTCCTTCTAAACTATCCACCAGCATACTTCCAAAAGTTCACCTTCTCAAAGGCTCCTTCGCCAGAAAAATTCAAATAGCTGCCCCGGCACACTTGACTTCCACAGAGGCAGACTGACGCTTCATGTTCTTCTTTGCTCTAGCAAAATAAGTATGAAGGCATCAAACATTGCAATGTAAATATGTAATACATAATTTCATAAAGGAACCAGAAATGTGCTCACCTCAGTTACTGAATTGTAATCAAAAGTGATTTCCTCGCCTTCTACAATTGGTCGAAGTGTGTAAACTCCAATCTGGTATTTACCATCCACTGCTGTCACTCTATTGTTAAAAAAAAATCAAGAAGCATAAATTAGTGGACATTAGCCTTAGGGAGAGAGAAAAAGTCCAAGCATTTTGAGACATGCAAACATGGTAGCACATACATGTATTCAAGTTATCAATGGTTGAGTATCAATTTAATTAGCACAGAAATGTATAAGCATAACCAAGCAAACACGTACTGAAGTTTGTCAAAGCAACTTGATACATAAATCCCAACTATCCCAACTCAGAATAGAACTGTGCTCCATGAAATGGAATGAAGCTGGATGTGCAAGAAAAGCTACATTATATTGCTCTATGCTCAGCCATACTGATTTCCAGACCCGCGAAATATAATAAACATTATTTATGGAGTGCCAAGTATCACCCACAGCAGAATTCCAGAAAAAAAAGATTTATTAGAGTAACAACAGAGCAGTGCAAATTTAGGAAGTAAAGCTGCAATGAAACAGTTAACATTCAGAAGGTAGAAATCTGAAGCTCAAAAGGAGCTTACTTTGCTTCGCAGTTAGGGTTGCAGGAGTGGCAGATTCTACTCGCGTAGTTGGCCTTGTGCATCGCATCAACAAAAACCAAGTCATATCCATCTCGGTCTCCCTTCCATCATGACAGAAGTAAAAGGTTAATAGGATGAAAAAGACCATGAATTGAAATGACACCAGTTACAGGTAAGATCTCATTAAAACCAGAGGCAGAACACAACCTTTGGCCTTTCTAACATAATGTTGTAAAACTCAGGAGCTTGATCTTCGCTGTTGTTTTGGATATGTTTAATACCATCTTGCTTTTCATACCATCTCCAAGAAGGGTAAACCTGCAATGTTTATAAATCGACATATTCATGGCTATACTACTGCCCCTCGTTCTAGGTAGAATGGATGAATATTTAAAACTAAGGCATACCTCCCCAAAGAACTCGACAACAAAGTCATCTACACCAAATCCACCTTTTTTGTTGCAAACAACACCAAGACCCTGGAAAAGATGTACCAAACGTGTCAAAAAGACACAAGAAATGGACCTGAGTTAATAGGTTGCTGAAGGCATACCTTTCTATAAGCAACAAAGTTCTGATCAGAGCGATTTCTCATGGCCTTCAGCATCCCCAAGCACATCTTTGAAGTTCGCCTGTCACCACTATCCTCCGCAGATCTTTGGATTTCTTCAATGACAGGCCTAAGGCTGTAAGTCATAGGGGTATTTCCCGAACCAGTGAAATGCCTAACTTGCTTATTCAATGTATTCAGAAGCAACTGCATTGAAAATATTTAGGGTAAGTTCAAAGCTTGAACTGAAAGAGAGAGACACAGAGAGAGAGAGAAGGAGTGTAACCTAGCACCAATTACCTCCTCAATAAAGATATGCTTGTCGGTAGGTGACAACTCAAGATCAGCAGGCATAATGTCACTCAGTAGATTGTGTGTGTATGGATCTATGCCATATACTTCTTGCTCAAGAATTTCATCTCCTGCTACTTTTCGGGGTTGATAATCCTTAACCTCTGGAAGCTCCAAGTTTTCGGTGCCATTCTTCTGCGACAGCAACTTCTCAGAATAGTCATCAGGTAAAGCAACTCTCATTTTTCGTTGTACTTCCTCCACATCTGCTACAATAAGGTACTCCTCAATAACTTCATACTTCCTAGTAACTGGAGGAACAAGGCTGGCCTTTGTCATGCGGGCACCCAATATATGATCATCAGTCACAGGTTCCCCAGGTTCAATTAACTTTAGACCATTTCCTTTTAAATCCCAAGCTCCAGAATTTACATCAAGGTCACTCTCAGTATCAGAAACAGTAGTTTCACTCTCAGTTTCATCACCTTCAGAGTAGCCATCATCATTATCAGATGTTTCACTACCAGAGTAGACATCCTTTTTCTTTAATTTAGACAGGCTTCTTTTGATTTCAAGGTCAAATGCACGAGATGAATTATTATCTGCTCCAGCAGCCACCGAATTTGCTCCTCTTGTTTTGTTTTGCTTCTTTTTTAGTTTAGCATCAAATGAGTATTGACTAATGTCCAGGCTGTCCTGGGCTGCTGCTCCATTTCTCTCAGAAATGTACCTTGGGTTCCCTAGTCTCTTTGCTAGCTGTATGAAGGAGACAACAATTTGCTTTATATCTCCTGAATCATTGCCATCTTTATATCTGAGGTAGAAAGGAACTGTTAGAAATCACATAAACTTCTAGAAATCTTTAACTAGGTTAGACTAGATCATTTTTACCTCAATGCATCTTGGCACATGGTACGGATGTCATGCTTGATGGTACGAAAGCCATGGCGAGCATAATACCCATTTTTCAACCTACCTTCGATCTTGGAAACCTGTAAAATGGAACAGATATGGGTGTGAAGTATTAGTACATCGTATTAGACCATCAAGAGGGCTCATCCAAAAAATTACTCCCTCCGTTCCAAATTATAAGTCGCTTAGACTTTTTTGGTTCATCCATTTTACTATGTATCTAGACATATTATTGTATCTAGATGCATAACAAAATGGATGAACCAAAAAAGTCAAAACGACTTATAATTTAGGAACGGAGGGAGTATCAAATAGTGATGGTACCTTTGGAATGAAAAAATCAAATTTGTTATTCCTAATAATTTCTCTCAATCTGTTTATGACAAACTCTTCCATCTTCCTGTAACTGTTCTCTGCCTGTCTCTGCATCAAACGCCTCATTTCTGCATCCCTCGACAAAACTGCAGAGGACTTTCTAGCATCAAGCAATTTTGATCTTTTATAGAAACCTTGGCCAAATGAAAGGTTAGCATTCTCTCTATTTGAAATATCAGCAAAATAACCATCAAGCTCATCAGAACCATCCAGCTGATTGGTGAAGTTCCTAGCAACTTTGGATGCGTAGTTGTTCCCATCACCTATCTGCTTCAAGGTTTTCATTTTCCGATATGACTCTGGATTCAATGAGCTCCTGATCCATTTTACATGCTGAAATTTATTTTTCAGATCCCCTAGGTGACCGCAGCCTTGAATGTGAACATAAGATATTTGTGGAAGCTGCTCAAGTACTCTGCCAAGGGCATGTGAACTAAGATTCGAACAACCAGTTAAAATAAGAGTCCTAATATTTTGCTTCTCATAACCAGCCTGAAAGGAAGATGAATGATTTTGAGTCCAAAGTTAGGAGATGACAGAAGTAATTTCTCAAAAGTTCAAACAGATAGGCAAGACACATACCATAATATCACAAAACACAGAATCAGTGCAAAGAGGGCCAACAGAAGACAGATCAATGAATCTACACATGTTCCTGTAATACTTCGCGGCAGCATTCCAGCTCCTACAGGTAGCTGCAGAAGAAATAAGTGATTTCACATCTGCCCTCATAAAATGGAAGATTCTTGCTAACACATGGCCGTTTAGTAGACCCCAGCTTTCATTTCCTGCTCTGGGATTCACAGAATCATTATCAACAGAAGATGCTCCATCACATAACTCTTCAAAACAGATGTCCTCCTTCCGACTGGCAAGAATGTCTTCTGACAAATGAATATCTTCATCACTCCGGTCAGGTAGCAACTTTGCCCTTTTTGCGGACCCACCATCTTCTGTAAGGCTCACAAAAGAAAAGGAAATGTTACAGATGTCCACAAATTTCGATCAGTGATTAGCTAGAAGGAATATGTGAGTGAAACAAATTTGACGGTTCAAGATTTCAAATGCATTAAGATTAGCTTAAAGTTAAAATTTAAGAGCTGAAAAGTAAGTAAATAAGATGTCATGTAAGACATGACCACAGTACCTGGCAGGAAATTCCTAGATGCTGAAGTGTGAGAAAAGTATGCTTCAAACTCTTTTTTTGGTTGCTTTGCTGAAATCCATGGATCCAAGACCTCATTTATAGCTAAAGTAAGTTCCCTGCTCTTGAAATATTTCATGACTAGTTCATGTAATTTACCACGTGTATAACCCACGAACTGGGGGTGCAACTCATGGAAGCTACCTGATCCTTGGTTCACACCAAAATTATATTGGTCTGGGTGCATAAGAGCAGCAGTAGAATTTGAGTTTTGTGCTGCACTGGGAACAGAGCTTCCAGGTTTTAAATCCTTACGAACTGGAAACCATGTGTTATCAATCTTACGGAATACACTACTTTGTTCAATGATAGTGCCCTTTTTAACTAATTCTTGCAATTCGGAATAAGAAAATGGGCCATGCTCATGCCCAGTGCCATCAAGGTAGTACCAGTCACCCCGATTAACTGACAGCTCATCAACAGTGCATACACGGTCCTTTGGAATGTTTGGAACAGACTTGGACTTGTGCAAACTTTGTGAATCATGGTCATGGTGCTTCCTGAAATGCGACGAACCTTCATGGACAGAACTTCTCTCAGCCCCAATTGAATGGGAGCGTGAAGATCTCGACAGTGGTCGATCAGTTCCTCTGGGTTTTGTACGGGGTTCAACAGATGATTGATCTTTAACAACACGAGAATTTATCCTAACCACTGGAAGCATCATGCCCTTCACTCCCCTAGGAGGCTGTCTGGTCTGACCTGGCCTCCCAGGCACAACACCGCCTTTAGTGGTGTCATTAACACTGTCAGTATCTTCTTCTGTCGATGAGAATGCCCACATTGGCAGGTCATGCTTTTTAGTACATATAGGGTAGTACAACTCATCCTTGCAGGGCCGGCGTGGATCCTCATAGCTACCTTTTGGCATTTGACACAGAGGATACCCTTCATTGAGAACAAGTTTTTTCCTGAATGGAGTATCTTGGCTCAATTCGTCATTTCTCCTCCAGTCACCACCTTTGCAAGACCATCTCCCAGAAAACCATTCGCTAGACTCAGCATAATGATGAAAGTTGTTCTTCTCCACAGAAACAAGGCCATAAGCATCCGTTGCTCTATTTTCTAAGAATTCTGTGCCTCCATTGATTCCATCATCTCCTTCAGTATGCACATGGAACCTAGCAAAATCTGACATAATAATAATAATATATAAATCACAAATGCCAAGGATAATAACAGAATAAAGGCAACCAAAGAATTATATGGTGGCATCATGAAAGAACTACAAGAGAAAAACTTCTGTAGTGTTGATGAAACAATTTTCAATATGTTTCCTGAAGAAATATTAGGCTCAAAAGCAGATGATAAAATACAAAAACCAGAACACAGAGTCAGCATCTTAAAGTTGCATACCATCTAAAACGAAGAAAAACATATAGCCATTCCCAAAAATTGGACAAGGAACAGTGCAAATCCTAAGGCCAAATAAAATTTGAACTGATACAGTACCTTCAGGGCGACTCCATCTTTGCCAATCAGCAGGCTGAAAATCTGCACCTAAAAGCTCTGCAATTTCCAAATGGCAAAATGCTACAACATTAGTACAGCCATGAGGTTTAACTCCATAAATCTGTGTAAGTTCAGGCCTTCAGGGTGCTGGGAAAGTAAAATGCAGGATGAAGTACAGTGCAAGTTCACAAAGGTACAGTGCAATTTTATTCAAAACAAATAAAAAAAAGACGTACCCAGTGCAGAGCTCCCGCTCTGTGCGGGGTCTGAGAGAGAGTGTCAGTGGCAAGCCTTACCCTCGCCTATGCAATGCGAGGAGACCGCGACTCGAAACAAATCAAAGAACAAAAAAAAAGCAGATATCTGACATGGCCTGGGATAAATAGATCTGATGCAATTACACAGAAATCCAAATACAGAGCTTTAGAAGGATATATATGTAAAAAAGTGTAACTTGTTATGGTCGTCAGATCAAAAAAATGTTCCCGGGGGTGCAGATGCAAAACAGTTGAAGCAACTAAAATTCCTAGAAAAAACAAGGTCAGGGCCATTAGATTTTTGCAACAGAAAACTGTATCCAAACAAGACCAATAATGCAAGCTTATGGGCCCAAACGGCCCAAACCCAAGCAAATAGACATCATATAACACCTCATCGGCTCTCTCGGGTGCATACTGCAATCATGATGGGATGCGTGTTTATTGCCTCCACGACCACAAGAAACCATAACCAAGGGCTTCGCAGCCAACTCCAAAAGGATATATAACCAAAAAAAACCCGGAGAACCTAAGTCCAGCCCAGCCCACAGCAAAAACACGGGATCTCCAAATATAGCAAAGAGAACTTCTGTTTTACCTCCAATGATCTCGAGCTCCTGGCCATGCACCAAAATTGATCCATCCATAAGTGCTTCAACCCTATCATCAATGTAGAATTCTTCACTATCTTCAGCAGAAGCTTCCTCCATTTGTTTATCCTCAGCACCTGATGCCAAGTTAGAAGCCTCCTCTAGAGCTTCATCGAGCAAATTTCCTGGGGCTTCTGGTGGGTTAACCATCTGTGTTGAAGTGTCCGAATATAAAGAGGGGAAATCAGATGGCACCAGTGGTGAAGCTGCATTCTCTACAGTCACCCATCGGTTGCTATCAGCATGTTTTATCAGATGGTCAGAAAGAAGATATCCATCTTCCACCAGCTTCTTCAACTCAGCAAGCTTGGAAGGTCCTTGCTCGATACCGAAGTGATCAAGGTAAATCCACCTCCCTATATCACAAATTGGTTCAGTGGGTTCAGGTGCTGCACTAGTGTGAGGTGGGGTGTCACAGATATCCATGTCTTCTATCATATCTTCAGCTAGAACTCCAGTTGGCTCAGGTTCTGGTGGTGGAGGCAGGGGAGGCGGTACAGCAGGTGGAAGAGGCCGAGGTGGCGGAGGCGGAGGCGGAGGTGGTGGCGGTGGTAGTGGAGGTGGCGGTGGCAGTTCAGTGTGCTGACTGCTTTCAGTGGGCTTTTCTTTGGAGATTTTCTCCTCATTCTTCCCATTGCTACCACTCTTGGTCTTAGAAGATTGCTTCGCTGATTTACTTTTGTGCTGTGACTTTTCTGAGCTGTTGCCACTTCTGCTCTTCTTGCTTGATTCATGAGTGTCAGTAGGCCGACAACGTTCAGAAGGTGATCTGTCATGACGAAATGGGTTATGGTCTCTGACATCCTCATGCTGGACCCTCCCACGAGGGGAATTATCAACACGACTTGGTGTGTTATCCCTCAAATGGGGCTGACGAGCTCTATGTCGAGGTGAAATATATGGACTGCGGTCTCTGCTATCGTAGTGGCGAGCACGCTCTCGATGTGGGGAGCGCTCCAAGCGGCTCGGGCTCCTATCATACCTGTCATGACGAAAGCGATCATGAGGAAAACGGCCCAAGATGCCTGGGCTCCTCTCGTGCCTATCACGCCGATCCCGCGTTGGTGGCGAGACCTCACGATTTCTCCCAGACAAATGTCTGGCAGCAGATAAACTCTTCCCTTCTCCCTTCCTGCGACTTTTTGATCCTGACTGATCAGAGGTGTCAGCGTGGTGCTTGTGGTTAATGCTCTGAGGCTCTGTCGGCCGGTTCTTCCTTGCACTGCCACTGATGCTGCTCTCTGGCTTAATTTCACCAGGCTCTTCATCAGAATCCCGCAAGGAGCCTTTCTGGGCAGTTGAACTTCGCCTCCTGCCGTTATCATCGGCCTGTTGGGACTTGGCATCCCGCCTTTTTTCAGGCGGCGCAATCTCCCCTGGCTCCACTTCATCCTTGATATGCTTCCTGGTGCTCTTCCCAGAAGACTTTTCCTTCCTCTGCCTCTCCGGCGGCAGCTCTACCTTCTCAACCTCCCCGTTTCTCCTCGCCTTCTTCAATGGCACTGCTTGCTTCGTACTCACAATCTCCCCAGGCTCCACCTCCACAGCAGCTGCGGAGGCTGCCAGCACCTTCCTCCACTTCTTAGGTGGCATGCTCCTCTCAGGCAACCCATTGGTCTCGGCATCCCCATTGAGCAGCTCCCCCTCCTCCAGGTCAGCACCTGTCGCCGACTGCTGGTTCTTCCGGTGCTGCTGCTGCTGGTGGTGGTGGTGGCCATGAGCCCTCTCCCCCTTGTCCGGCATCGCTTCTCCCGCTCCTTCTCTCCTCACGAGGGAGCCGGCACGGAAGCCCTCGACTGTGCGGACGGCGCACGCGACTCCCCCATCTCCCATGGAAAACCTAGGAGGCTGTCGGGGGCCGTCGTCCGCCACGCTGTGCCCCACGGTGCGCTTCAGAACCCTAGCTCCCCGGGGCTCTCCACGCTCATCTCCGTCGCCGGCACCGCAAAACCCTAATCACAGAGCAGCAGTGTATCAGCCAAGGGCGGAATCAGGCAGCAGCAATGGGAGGCGCGCGAATTGGCGCGGGGGGGACCGGGCCGGATCGAAGCGGCCGCGGATCAGGGCGCGCACCTGCGGGGAATTGAATAGCGGCGCCTCAGATCGGGAGATCCGCGGCGGCGAGAGCTCGGTCACCGGCGGCGAGCTCCCTCTCCCGCCCCCTGCGCGCGGCCCCGGAAGCTTCCGGGATTGGGGGCTCCACACCTCGCGCGCTCTCGCGTCGTGGCCTTGGCGGGGGCGGGGCGCGGGCGCGCTCGCTATCGCCTGGGTTTGTGTGTGCTGGCTTTTGGGGACTAATGGCTCGTTTGTTCGTAATAAATCCTCCTCCGCGGCCGCGGCCTCGCCCTTATGAGGAGGGGGGAAGGAACGAAGACGGGACGAGGAGGAGCGGAGGTGTCATTTTATCGGGCCCTTCACCGGCCAACGGTTTTCCAGATTGCACCATTGGTTCGCGCCGTATTTGCATGTTAGTCCCTAGTGTGCTCGTTCATGTGGCTAATCAAATTTCCAATATGTTTTCTTCGTGTGCGACCGAGGATCCTTTCTCGATGGATGAAGTTTGGATCGAATAAGAGAACCGATGGTGCATTTTACTCGTGAGTTATAGTGTTTTTAAAGTGGTCATTGTATTTTTGGAAAGTACCTAAGTTAATACGGTATCATCTGTAAAATTAACCATAAACAACTAGCCTAATATACTATCAGTAGATTAGGTAGTATGTTGTACAATTGTGATGAGATTCCAAGGTAGAAAGTTATTTCGGCATTATCTATCTAAAATAATCAATGAGGTGGTTAATTTTTCATGATTTGATTTGGCAGTTTCTAGGCCCTAGGCTCAAGATACGACAACATTGGAAATTGCAAGACACACTAACACTAGATAATCTGAGAACCAACGGCCATCGTCCTGTTCGTTTGGGCTGGTTTGGCTTATAAGTCATGGCTGAAAGTATTGTTGGCTAGTTTAGTGTAAGAGAAAAATATTGTTTGTTGGTTGATAAGCCATGGCTTATAAGCCGAATACGACCAAACGAACAAGCTGCATATTTGGACATGTGTTCTTCGACCGTGTGATGCATAGCATCAGGCATTGGCGAGATTTTTTCGATTCTCGTGATGGGGCTATTGAGAATATGACTTTAATCGATTCCAAAGAGGGCCAACGTCTTAACAAAATCTTCAAGCTAGTGTAATAAAGTTTTAATCCAAATGTGTTTTTTGCCTTAAAAAATCCCTGTTTTTTCTATTGTTTTGTGCTAACTCCGTGTTATATATGAGTATCCACTACATAGGCCCCTATATACCTATAGTAGTATGTTATACTTAATCATACCTATGTCCAAGAAAGTCATATCAAGCATGAATGTTATGTTTATTTTCTTGCACCTTACACTCACATAAGAGTTGAGCCACACACCAAGTCTCTCTCATCCTGTGCTAAATGAAATTTCCAATATGTTTTCTACATGTGAGATTGAGGAACCTTTCTCAAGGGTCTTGAGCTGTGGATAAAGTTTGGAGCCAATAAAAGGACCCATAATGCATTTTACTCGGCGTGAGTTTTACAATTTCTAAAATGGTCATGGTATTTTTGGAAGTACCTAAGTTAATATAGTATCGTATGTAAAATCAACCACCAACAACTAGCCTAATCTGCTCTCATTAGATTTGGTAGTATGTTGTACAAGGGTGCTGAGATTTGAAGGTAGAAAGTTATTTGGGCGTTATTCTATCTAAAATAATAAATGAGGTGGTTAATTTTTCGTGATTTGATTTGGCATTTCTAGGCTCTAGGCCTAAGATACGGTAATATTGGAAATTGCAAAACATATTGATACTAAATAATCTGAGAGCCAACGACCCTGTTTGGATATACGCATTCTTCACCTTGCGATGCAGTAGCGAAGCCTTGGTACGAAAACTGGACTCCCTATTTATTCTCACGGTGGGCGAGTCATGCACGGTGTTGGCATGTGTAGGCTTGTTTGAGCACTTGTGTTGGCATGCTTATGCTAGGTGTGCTAGAGCTTATACTTTTGGCCAAAGGCCGAATGTCATTGCAAATGTTTAGCCCATGATTAACCCTTGGGAGAACATAAGTTTTTTTGTGTCGCAAAGAAACAACTTGTGCATTAAATTGATGAAGATATGGTGAACTTATGATCTACCAAGTTTGAATGACAAATCCGAAAAATCCAAGAGTTGTTAAGAATTTGTGCTTTTGTGTTATATCCAATACGGTCACTTACTTGCTTCATGTGTTTGCCAACGAGAAGTGAAGACTTGGCTGAAGTTGACTTGAGAATAAAAAACAACAAGGCATGGATTAATATGTGGGTGTTTGCAATGATCTATGTAGGCTAGTTCACCCTGTTTGATCATGTTTAACACTTGTTGTTAGTCTCGCTCTATACATTCTTGTTTCTATTTCAGTGGTGAACCTTTTCTAAAGCCTAAAATTTGCTCAAAATGCTTAGCTAGTCTTGGTTTGTACCATGTGATCTTTTTTAGCATCATTTGCTAGCATATGGATTTATTATTCTACTCACGTGGTAGTATCACTTTGAGTATCTTCTCATTCTTGATGATCTACTCCTAAATCCAATGCATTTCATAGCATATTTTGAGGGGGAGTTGTAGTTTTGTTTAGCTTGATGTATCCTATTCTGCTAGTGGTGTTGATCCCTTTCTACCTCTTCTTAAGGACTAGTTGTCTCGCTTGGTTGTGTTGAGTCTATCATCTACCCATGTCTTTGGGGACCAAGTTTTGCTTCTTCTCGGTTGCATCGAGCCGTTGCCCATGTCTTTGGGGACCGAGTTTGCTAATTTCAATTGACCTTTCTTTGCTTTCTCACCGGCTTGTGGTCATTTGGATGGGTTCACAATTTTTCTTTTACTTTTGATTCATCTCTTTATATTGATGTTGACTATGCACTCATCAAGGGGATGATTTATTTTAGGTACTGAGATGCTGATACACATTCTAGGGAAAAAATTAGGTAGAATAGCTATTTTGGTCCCTCAACTATTACTCGAGGCTCAGTTTCATACCTGAACTTTCAAACGGCCGTTTTAGTCCTCAACCTCTACTTTTAGGCTCAATTTCATCCTAAAACTATGAAGATGATCGTTTTAGTCATCAAACTTTGTATTTTGGGCTTAATTTCATTTATAAACTATCAAAGTGTATTTTGTTCTCTAAACTTTTATTTTTAACTCAACTTTATCTACGTTCTAAGTGGAACGCTGCACTGTTGCACCTGGTTAGCTCCAACACCACCAGCGGAGAGAGAAAAAATAATATTCGTCCAAAAACTCTTTCGTGGCCATTAATAATTCCAAGTTGTTATTTTTAATGGTACCGTTTATATATATCTAACTAAATGATATTTGTGGGAGCAATTACAGTTGCATGGAACACTATTCATTCTTTAAGAATACATGGATATATTGAAACAATAGTAGATCTATAATTTTGATAATTCATGGATGAAATTGTGCCTAAAATATAAAGTTTTCTTTTTTAATAGACAAAATTGAGTTGAAAATGAAAGTTAAGTGCACTTTGATAGTTTACGGATGAAATTAAGTCTAAATTGCAAGTTTGAGGACTAAAACGATCATCTTCATAGTTGTAGAATGAAATTGAGCATAAAGTTAAAGTTTGAGGACCTAAACGGGCGTTTTGAAAGTTTAGGGATGAAATTGGGCCACAGGTGACAGTTGAGGGATCAAAATAGCTATTCTGCAATATATATATATGTGTGTGTGTTTTTACATTTTTCTTGTATCATCTACGTGAAGCTAACATCTTTAAATGTAAAGTGCGGAATCATCTTCTGGAAATAGTGGTGGCACGTGCCAAGATTACGACTGATCGCAAGCACAAAACATGCTTGACAAAGTTTATAAGTCCATCGATTAACGTGGTTTACAGAACTCATGAACTACCTACAATTATCTAACATTGACACGTTACAGAACAAGCTTTTTGGGTTTGCATTCTTTTTTTTTTCCTGCACGTGCTACCTTATCAACTTTTTTGTGCACGACCTTTTATCAAGAACAATATGACCTATCTATGTTTGCGTGCTGAGAACAATTAGAGCATCTCCAAGAGTTTGGCATATTTTGTTTTCCAAAGCATGGTGTTTGCTAACTCCCAAATAATTATGGGAAAGAAAAAACGAGGCGTACCTTATAATTGACTTCCAAAATACTTATAAACTTTGTGGACCCATATGCGAAATCCTTCGGCGCCGCCTCCTCAATGCTCATGCCGATCCCTTGCAGGTCTCAGGCGGCGACGGTCAGCTTCCCGGCCATCAGCACAGTAGCATGCAGCCGGCTATCAGGCAAGCAGGTTCGCCACGCGGCCAGTAGCTGCTTCACCGTGCGCCAGCAAACACTACCAGGCAAGCAGAAGCAGTAGAGCAGCCGGCCAAGAGCATTACTTCAATACACATATACACGGGAGGAACTATCGTCGGAGTTCATCGCGACACGGCAATCCCGGCACCGCGAGCGAGCACAACACTGCAAGCGACGGCAATCCGGGGGGGCACAGGAGTCGGAGATCATCTTGGGAGCCAGCGACGGCAATCCCGGCGGCGCCGGGCGGTAGGAGACGGTGTGCGATAGCGCAAAGAGGAACCGTGGCAAAAAAAAAAAATCACGACACCGCGTGGGAGGAGGAGACGGCGCGGAGAATCACGAGGATGTGCGCAACTAGATGGAGGATGGTTTGCTAAGCTCCAAAAGATAGGAAAGGATATAGAGTACTCTTGGAGATGAGTTTTTCTTTTTTTCCAAAAAAAATGAATGGAAAAAAGGATATGGGACACTCTTGAAAATGTTGTTAGTGTCTCCTGTAACTTGTTATGATCATATCGACCTATTATACCAACAACAAGTACTCATCAGCAAGTTTGGTTCAAGGATTAGCTTTATCCAACAGCTGACTCCACATGCATGCAGGATCGGGTCAGCTGTTATTTTTTCCGGTAGATCAGGTAGCTTCTGTAGATCGGATTGGGGGAGTTAACAAACGAATCGAGTGATGGCATGGGCTTAGAGCATTTCCTAGAGTTCTCTAAATATTTCTCCTAAAAAATTTATGTTTATCAATTCTTAAAAAAAATTAGAAGAAAAAAAGAAGTCCATCTCCAATAGTTTCTAATATTTGACTTTAAAAAATCAAATGCTGGTCCCATTTGACTTTTTTTTTTCTACGGTCTTTTTTTTTCACGCGAACCTCTTCATCGCCACGCGTCGTCGTCGTCGTCGTCGCACCAGTACTTCTTCGCTAGTTGCACACACAGCACCAAACAGAGTACGAGTAGTCGGGCGCGTAGGGAGTACCACGCGTGCGTATCTGCGCCCCAGCCCAGCGATGCGCGCGAGACATGCACATATACATACATGCGCGCATGTAGAGGCGTATAGCTAGCCGTAGAGGCATGGCCACTGCCGCTTGCCGTGCATGATGTGTACCGTGGTGTGACGTGGTGCTCGCCACGCACGCCGTGTCAGAGGGACGCCTCGGCGAAGCACGTCGGCGCTGGAGCGGGAACAACCGAAGCGTGTGAAAGGTCCTTATATGGCTAGAGTGAGGGTAAATAGCCTATTTAAAAATCTACAAATCAACTAGAGCAATTTGATTAGTATGACAAATAGCGTAATGCAAACTTGCTCTAGCTCTACAAGGGTTGCAAGCCACCTATCCAACAATTCTAGTTACAATGAATACTTAGGCACACAAACTAGCTATGTAATTACTCACTAAGAGCTCTCAACCTTGCTACTCTAAAGAGCTCAACTAGATGAATGTAAATAATAAAGCAAGCTCTCAATTCTAATTACACTAAAGAGCTTATATCAACTAGTTTGCAAGAATGTAAATGAGTGAGTAGAGTGATTATACCGACGTGTAGGGGATGAACCAATCACAAGATGAATATATAGCCAATCACCGGGAGAATGACAAAGAAGAGAGACAATCGATTTTCTCCCGAGGTTCACGGCTTGCCAACACGCTACGCCCCCCGTTGTGTCGACCAACACTTGGTGGTTAAATGCTAAGAGGTGTTTCACAAACCTCGTCCACACGATTGGACACCGCAAGAACCGACCCATAAGTGAGGTAACTCAATGACACGAGCAATTTACTAGAGTTACCTTTCGGCACTTCGCCGGGGAAGGTACAACTCCCCTCACAATCACCGAAGGCGGCCACGAACAATCACCAACTCGTGCCGATCCTTCACCGTTGCTCCAACCATCTAGGTGGTGGCAACCACCAAGAGAAACAAGCGAAATCCGCAGCGCAACACGAATACCAAGTGCCACTAGATGCAATCACTCAAGCAATGCACTTGGATTCTCTTCCAATCTCACAATGATGATGGATCAATGATGGAGATGAGTGGGAGGGCTTTAGCTAAGCTCACAAGGTTGCTATGTCAATGAAAATGTGCAAGAGTTGTTCCTTGAGCCGGTCATGGGGCTATAAATAGAGCCCCAATCAAATAGAGCCGTTATACCCCTTCACTGGGCAAAAGCAGCGCTCGACCGGACGCCGGTCATCATACCGACCGGACGCTGCCCCCTCGGCGTCCGTCGCCCGATGGACGCCGCGTCACCGACTTCAAGCGCTGTTCGTCGATTTCAACGGCTCTGAAGGTGACCGGACGCTCCGGTCAAAAACCGACCGGACGCTGAAGCCCCCCAGCGTCCGGTCGTTTCGAGAAGCTCCCGATGACATGCATGTTTTTCGACCGGGACGCGTCCGGTCCCTTGACCGGTCGCGGACCGGCGTCCGGTGCTCAATCCTACCCATCAGGTTGTCTCGGCTCGACCGACGCAGACTTTTTCGGCGTCCGGTCATTGAGTGACTCCAGCGTCCGGTCGATGAGACCGACGCCCGACATCATTCGACCAACTCCATTTCAATTCTAACTTCTTCACCCTTGCTCAAATGTGCCAACCACCAAGAATTTTGCATTGCAGTAGTAATAGAAAATAGACATTTCATTTTCCGAAAAGCCCAAGAATCTCGAGAGGACCCAAACCCATCTCAATCCTACAAACACCTTGTGCACATGTGTTAGCATATTTTCACAAATATTTTCAAGGGTGTTAGCACTCCACTAGATCCTAAATGCATATGCAATGAGTTAGAGCATCTAGTGGCACTTTGATAACCGCATTTCGATACGAGTTACACTCCTCTTAATAGTACGGCTATCTATCCTAAATGTGATCACACTCACTAAGTGTCTTGATCACTAAAACAAAATGGCTCCTACATTTTATACCTTTGCCTTAGCCTTTTGTTTTTCTCTTTCTTCTTTTCCAAGTTCAAGCATTTGATCATCACCATGCTATCACCATTGTCATGATCTTCGTCATTGCTTCATCACTTGGAGTAGTGCTACCTATCTCATAATCATCTTGATAAACTAGGTTAGCACTTAGGGTTTCATCAATTAACCAAAACCAAACTAGAGCTTTGAAGCTGCCGCACCGGCCATGGAACAGTCCCAGCTCTTCGCCGGCGAAGTCGAGGAACATCTGGTACTCCTCCAGCGCCTCCGCCACCTCTGTCTCGTTGGACGCCGCCGAGAAGTCGTCCCCGGGGCCGAGCAGCAGCGCCTGCGGCTCCTGCTTGATCATCATCGCCTCATGCTTCCTCTTGACGACGGGCGCCGGAGGAAGAAGCGCGGGCACCCCCGCCGTCTTGCGGTTCCGGCGGAAGGAGTCCCCGATGTCCGAGCTCCACAGGCGCAGGAAGATGTCCACGGGCTTGGCGCAGCAGGCCTTCAAGTCCACGGTGGAGGAGGACGAGGAAGCGGAGGTTGCGGCCGGCGGACATCGCCCCCGTGACGCCGCCGCCCTCCACGCGTGGCTTCGTCCGCGTAAAGTTACGCAGAAAGGGAGGAATTTTCCAAGTCCTAAAAGATTAGGAGTAAATATTAGGAGTTGTTGGAGAGGGTTTTTTTTTCTATCTTTCTAAAAAAGAAGGATTAGGAGGATGTTTATGGAACTCTTGGAGATGCTCTTACGATGCAAATCAAATTCCGTTCTCAGGTTTGATCTTAGGATCAGATAATTGCCGATTGATCAATATGACAAACCAATATAATGTGCCATCACCTAATATTGGGTTTTTAAGTCGCTCTATCGATCATATCCATTCTTTGTCATATCTATCTCAAGATTATTATTCCATTTGCCAAATCAAGGCCTATCTGGAATCGAGGAATGCAAAACTGAGGAAAGAAAAAAAATGCAGAATAGGAAGGGTGTATAGTAGTAAAATAGAGGAAAGTAAAAACATAGGAAATAGCTAAGGAGAGGTGTTTGGAACGGAGAAATTTATACCACAGGAACCAGAGAAATAAAAATGATTCAGAATTAATATATGAACCAGAGGGACAGCTTCGTCTCTCTGCTCCCTCTCATTCACCTCGGGCTTCCACGAGAAAATTGCCTCAGACTGGATGTTTGTAATCCTGCGTTTTGTTGAACAAAGCAAAACTTTCCAAAAGAATAGGAAATTGCATTCCTTCGTTCCAAACGCACCATGACGTGAGTGGGCGATTTACAAAAATGAGACTCAAAACATCGGTCGTTTGCAGATTTAACACTGGACCTACGTTTATAGACACAAATGGACCCACTTATCATCCATCCGAGTGTCATCATAATCAAGGACTCAATTTTTCGAGTGTCATTTTTGCAATTTTTTCATTCCAAACGGGGCCTCAATGTTGACAAGAAAACTGCGTTACTCTGAACAACACGAGCATGAGCACAACGAGTCCATGACCAACCTCCCTTCTCTTGATTGATAATAACAAGATAACATGACATGCAAAGTTTATAGCAACATTATCAGTAATGTGTTGCAGATTTGCAGTGCCAAATCAATTCAGAACAAATTAAAGGCACAGGTAATTGAACGAACACTTCAGCTAAATCGGCTTATGCCGTCTTGCGACCTTTTGGTTCCTGGCTCGATCAGAAGCGAACGAAAGTACCTTACACCTCTTCTATCTTAGCCTGTTTGACCTGCCCCGACGTGCCGACGGGCTGCTGGCTGCTGCCGCCGCCACGCTTCCTGCTGCTCTCACGCGAGATCTCCACCATCTCCTCCATCTTGGGAGTCAGGTACGCGCTACTACCCTTGCTTGACGACGACTGCACGTCCGTCCCCGAGGCGCGCTGCTGCGCGTGCGCGCTCATGCCGGCCAGCAGGCACGCGCGACCCGTCTGCTGGTACTCCGCCCGGTTGCCCACGCGGGCGCTGAGGTCGCGCAGCTCCTCCTTGATCGCCTCGCACGTGGGGTCGTTGCCGGCCGCGCCCGGCGCCGACTGCTCCACGGCCTTGAGCCGGGACTCGAGGATCCGTGCGGCGCCGGCGTTCTGCCCGCCGTCCGCGGCCACCCGCGCGGCCGCGATGTCCTCGGCCGCCGCGAGGCGCACGCGCTCCCGCTCCACGTCCAAGGACGGGGCAGGCAGCGTCGTCAGGTCCAGCGGCCTCTGGACCACAGCGGCGCGCGCGGCGACCTGGCGCGCCTGCCCCATCGCGGCCTCTCGGTAGGTGCAGCTCGCCTTGACGAGGCGGGTCACCTCCTCCGTCGGCCGGGCCCTCGGCACGTACACGAGCACCAGGAACCGCCTCTCCTCGCCGTCGTAGAGCTCGCCGACGTCGATGGAGGCGGCGCGGCCATCGGCGCCCACGTGGCTGCCGTAGGCGCCGGACTTGACTTCCTGGACATGGACGCCCCTGTGCAGGCACGTGACGGCGACGCGCGCCTCCTGCACGGCCACCGAGAGGAGCCCGCCGACGCAGCGCGCGAACGAGTCCTGGATCGCCGCCTGGTTCCCGACGAACGAGAAGGTGCCGCCCGTGGCCTCCGCGATGGCGTGCATCGCGGCGGCGTCGTGGTTGGTGCCGAAGCCGAACGTGTGGATCGGCGCGGGCCGGCTGCTGCTGCCGGCTCCCGTGAACGAGGACGGCACGAGGTTGACGTAGCTCTTGGTGCCGTCGGGCCTGACGCTTGTACCGCCGCAGTTTTCCTGCCCGTCCGAGAGAAGGATCATGCCGGCGACAGCGTTCTTCTCCCGGCGGCCGGCAAGTACCTCGGCGCCCACACGGAGGCCCTGCCTGATGTTGGTGGACCCCTGGACAGCAAGCGACTCCACGGCGATCTTCGCCGAGGCCTTCCCCGCGTCCGACATGCCCGCGAGGCGGGTCAGGCGGCTGGCGTCGTTGGAGAAGGTGACGACGGAGAGGCGATCGGCGGGGCCGAGTTGGTCGATGACGAAGCACATCGCCTGCTTCACCAGCGCTAGCTTCTCGTCCTTCATGCTGCCGCTGACGTCGAGTACGGTGACGAGGTCGAGCGGCGCGCGCGCCACGTTGGACGGCGCCTTGGCGTGCACGAGCACCGTGAATCTGTCGCGGGACGCGGCCCTCGCCAGGGCCGGGAACTCGCACTGCGTGCTGAGGACCAGCCCGCCGTTGGCTGCCGGGGCCTGCGCCGGGGCGGTCGGGCGCTGCAGCGGCTCGTCGTCTTGGTACAAGCCAGCCGGCGGCGGCGGCGCCGCAGGGACATGGGGACCCTTGGTGTCCGACATGGCTTTCTCGCTGATGATTGCTTGGTGGTAGGGTTCGGCAAGGCAGATGATATAAATCGACTCCTCCCTCCGTGGGCCCGGGCCGTGGCATTCTGATGATCCGATCCGTCGCTACCCTTTCCGATCCCAACTCGCAATCCCGTAGATTGCGGGCGTTCCGGATTACCGTTTGGTAGGTCTCCATCCGGCTTTAGAAGTTGTTTGGAGCTGTTTTCTGTTAAATGAGATAAAGTGAAATAGCTTCACTGGCGAAGCTCCTAAAAATATGCTTTCACAATGATTTAGAGATGAGATAGAGCTAAAAAAAAAAGTGGTTTCTCCCGGCTCCTCCTCCAGGCCCAAAAACATGCTCTCACAGGGAAGCTATTTTGTCAAACGGTTTACCAAAACTACTTCAGCTCCACCGGTGAAACTGTTCGTGGAGCTGAAGCAAAAAAAAAAAAAATATAGTTTCACCAATGAAATGAAGCATTACCAAACGGAGCCCCAACCTAAGTTAACGATTAGGACAATGTGGCTTTCAAAGTATTAAATTAAATAAGTTATCAAATACGGAGAAATAGATACCGATATGATACAATCTATATCTATATCTATATCTATAACTATGTATCTATATCTATATACCTACAATAATTAATATTAAAAAAGCAAAATTTTTCTCCACCATATTTTCTATATCCCTCCCTGACTACTCGTGTGGATGTAAGATGGAACACAGATACGACAGTTTCTGATTAATTTTCTGTTTTCAATTAGTGGTTCCAGGTTTTTTGGTTCTCCATTTTTTTTCCAACAAAACTGTTTTTCGTGGCTGCACATGGTTTCCAATTCTTTTTTATTTTTTATTTTTGTTTCATGATTTTCAGTTTGTTTTTTTATTTTCAGTTTTTTCCACCGGCGAGTTTTCTTTTCCGGTACGTGATCACATTTACAATTCGACCAGATATCACTTTTTCACAAATCTGACACGTAATCAAATTCGCAATTCAAAACTAGCACAATCCAATCCAAATCGATTACGAGATCACTTTTTAAGCAGCTCATGTGTAGGTCATGGTATGGAGTTTGACTTTGAGACACACCTAGTATAGATGTGTCTTTTATGTCTAATATTTTTATATAATACTACTTCTTATGTTCCAAATTATAAGATATTTTGATATTTCTAGATTTATAACATTTGCTACGTATCTAGACATAACATATATATAGGTGTATAACAAAAATTATGAATCTAGAAAAACAAAACGTCTTATAATTTGAAATGGAGGGAGTATTAAAGAGCCAAAATTTCATCGCCGTCGTATCCTTCCTGTCCCTTGCCAATGCTAAGGCATCAAGTTGGAGGACGGGGACCAGGGGCTGTAGAAAATTAGCAGGTGTAGGAACCGGACATAAATCTGGGGTGAGTTTTGCCGTCACTCCGGCCGGCTCCTCGCAAGCAATCAGGCATCTTAAATCAAATAAATTTTAAGGCCCATTATAAATACTAGTGCAATAAAGGATTAACCAATGTGAAAAATTGATAGATTGACTCAACTTAAATAAAAGGCGCTATAGGCACCTAGTGTGAGTCTACGGAAGATGAAGGGTGAACCACACGCTTGCATGCCAACTCGCAACACACACAGGCTTAGGAGCCCAGACAAGGAAATGAATGGCGCGACACAAATGAAGATTGTGCAGTTGTAAACTAAAAAGAAGGATGCAAATAAGAAACGCCGAACTTTGGTGAGGAACGGACGGACGAATGGAGAGTGAGAGATAGGAAAAATTACCGTTATTCACTTTTCGCTCATTGTTAAGTTTTTTTCTCGAATACGCAAAAGATTTACGTATCTTTGTATTAAGGTAGAAATTTTTGATATACACAATGTGCTTCTGGTGAGCGCTTATTGTCAAGTTTATCGTAGAAAAACATTTTTAGTGATACGAATGGAGAGGGTAAGAGCAGTGGAGGCAGGAAAAAATACCATTATCATAGAGAAACATTTGCAGTGAGAAAATTACTTCTCTTATGAGGAGCTCTATCAAATAATCCCTAACAAATTGGTGTAGACTAAACATTAGCTACCGAAAATGATATGGGCAGTACCTCCTAACATGATTTATCTGTTAACAAGATTGATCTATTTGGATCTTGGTCCATAATGGCCTTTTTATTGATTTTGACGATTGAATCTCTCTGTGAATGGAAAAAGACGTGTGATCGAAATGCACAATCATGAATTTTATACACCATGTAATTTGGATAATTGATTTTTGTTGTCCCCGATGGTATAGTTAGAGCAAGGCTAATAGGATATCCGGTTTGTTGGCTGTAAGGTTCCTTGTAGTCTTCTCTCAGTCACTCAAAATAGTAGTTAGCTCTTTACACAGTTAATACATGACCCACTAGTCGTTCTCACAGAATTTTTTGATTTTTAGGTCTTGTTTAGTTTCAAAAACTTTTTTTTCAAAAAGTGCTACAGTAGCCATCACATCGAATCTTGCGATACGTGCATGGAGCATTAAATGTAGACGAAAAAAACAATTAATTGCACAGTTTGGTTGAAAATCGCGAGACGAACGTTTTGAGCCTAATTAGTCCATGATTGAACACTAATTGCCAAATAAAAACAAAAGTGCTACATTAGCCCAAATTCCCAAAAATCGCAAACTAAACAAGGTCTTATGCTCAAACCAGCTGTAAACTTATAATTGGCTTCTCCTTTCTCCTTACTACTATCCTCCACCTCAACATTTACCAGCTTGCTGCCTATTATTATACCTCTTACAATTGAACAAATGCTCTATTACGTTCGGACCAATATAGCCCGGAACATTTGGACTTCAGGCGGCTGGCTTTTGCCATATTCGGCCGGACCATAGTTCATCACCGTACCATACCGTACACACTTGTGATTGTGAGCAGCCCGTGCGCCGCCGCTCACCGGTCGTCCCCACTCAGGCACTCATCACAGATCTTACTCGTGACGCCACCGACCGACCCAAAGCCTGGCGCCTGGCCCCTGGCCTGACGTACCCAAACCCAATTGAATCGAACTCGGTCGAATCGGAAGTTCGCAGAATACGGCTTTTCAATTAGTTAACGATTGGACAATTCAGTGCGCCCTTTTGGGCGGAGCCATCGGCGGGAAAAACGCTTGAATCTCGTCGTCGTCGGCGGCGGCGGGGAAAAGCTCGTCGTCGTCGTCGGCGGCCCATGTCGCCCCTGTCGCCCCTGCCGGCGTCGTGGGCGAGGCGAGGCGGAATACCGCGCGGTCAGGTGGGGCGGCGGCTAACTAGAGGTTGGGGCTTTGGGTGGCAGGCAGCGGGTACGGCGGGCAGCAGGAGCAGGGGTACTCGGAGGAGCGGAGCAGCGCGCGGCGGGTGGCGGACCACTACAGCGCGCGGTCCAACCAGACGCTCCAGGAGCGCGAGAGCAGCCCCATCATCCACCTCAAGAAGCTCAACAACTGGGTGGGTCTCAGACTCTTAGTTGTCAGTTCAATTTAACCGCCCTACCACACTCCATCCCTAGATTCCTTGATGAAATGATGAACCCCTGATGGTTGTATTGCATCCTGCCATTACCATGCTAGCCGAGTAACCGTCGTTCAATCTGTGTGTGTCGGCAGATAAAGAGTGTTCTGATCCAGCTGTATGCACGCCCGGGCCACTGCGTGCTTGATCTTGCTTGCGGGAAGGTAAGTGGCCAGCTGCGGTTACTGTATGTATAGTAGTAGTCAGTAGAAATAGCTCTGGTTCTCGTGCTTGAAGTTGATGTTAACCATTGACCTATGCTGCTCTGTTTTGTAACGCAGGGAGGTGATTTGATAAAGTGGGATAAAGCCAAGGTTGGCTACTACGTGGGAGTTGATATTGCTGAAGGCTCGGTTAGTTTCTTATCACACAAAACATTTATTCTGTGTTTACAAGTAAACCAGCTGGAGTTGTTGTGTATTACCTGTATATTCAGCTAACCCATTTTTGAGTTGCTATCCTTGATACCTGATGGAATCTCAAGATTTTGATGGCCCTCTGAACATTGATTTTTTTCCCTTGGTGCTCTTGTGTGCTTATGTTTCATGCCTCTTAGAGGTCTCAAATTACAAATCAACAGACTCAAACACTTTCTGTTGTAATCTCATCTTATGTGTGACATATTTTGATGTATCTGCATCACTTTGGAGCATGGGCATATAATGGCCTTACACTTTCAGATAAAAGATTGCATGATCCGCTACAATGGTGACACAGATCAACAACGAAGGAAGAAGTTTAGTTTCCCTGCACGACTTCTTTGCATTGATTGTTACGAGGTAAAAGAGAGGAAAATGCTAGTTGGTTACCCATGACTAACTTGATGGTTTGCTTTTCTGCACATGCAAACCCACTAATAGACTGAACATGTTACCAGGCATTTAACCACAGGCTGTTTAAAACAGCTGATCATATTTTGTAATTATGTCAAATTATATGCAAGCATGCGCCCTTGCATAGAACACTTTTTATACCTTTTTATTTACTGAAAATGTGATACAGCCTTTTGCTTTCACATTGTTAGGCAGAATATAGTGTACCTCGTAGTTTCGTTGCCTGTGACTTTCTTCTTATGCTTATTAAGTTTACAGAGATTGAAGTACAAACAGACCAATTTCTTTTCTTTTGTTTCTTCCATAGGCTCGTTTGGATGAGTATTTATGTGAGGATGCTCCTTTTGACATATGTAGCTGTCAGGTGAGGCATCTCGTTTTCTACTTTTAGCCATTGATTTTACATTTCTCCATTTATTGTGTGGGTTCAACTTTATCCTTTCCTAATTGTCAGTGCACCTTTTTGTTTGTCGAAGCTTCTCTAATTCTACGTGGCCGTGAATGCGACAGCTACCATGCAAATATTTTTCCATAAGAAGATGGTTCAGCATTTAGTATCATCGTTTTGCACAATAAATGAAATGTTACTAATTTACTATTATGACTAAAATGTTCTTCTAATTGCTCATTCATTGTCAAATCTTCTAAAACTTATAAGTTATAGCTGACTAATTGAGTAAGGTTATAAAGAGCTTTCCTATTGTCGGAACAAGGAACTCTCTTGAATCGTACAAACTCTATTTTGAATGACTCCCGCTCTACAATTTCAGTTTGGTTTACATTATTCGTGGTCAACTGAAGCACGTGCTAGACAAGCCTTGGCAAATGTGTCTGCATTGCTTTGTCCTGGAGGCATTTTTATCGGGACGATGCCTGATGCGAATGTCATTATCAAAAAGCTTTGAGAATGTATGTCTGAAAGTGACTATCTGGATCTTATGTTGGCTAACTTTGTCACCACCTTGCTCTTGCTGTAACCTGTGTGATAGTATAAAACTCTTTTACTATGCTCAGCGGAAGGTTTGGAATTTGGGAACAGTGTTTACTGGATTAGCTTTGGTGAAGAGTATGCTGAAAAGGTAAATTCTGCTCCATTATTTTATAACATCTTCCTTATTTTTGTTAGTTACTGATTCAATCGTTTTGATTCGATGATGCCGTAGAAATTCCCTGCATCCAGACCTTTTGGTATCAAGTACAAGGTTCACTTAGAGGTAACAGTGGGACAGTTTTTCCTTAATTTATGCATTATATTCCTTTTAGTTTAATATGCTTCAAAAGGGTAATTAATCTTGGCACTAGTTTCTTTTCACTTCTCGAACTTAAATATTGACAGTCAAGCTTGAGTACGTATTTGTAGTTCCTTCTGTGTTGATAAATTAAAACGAAGTGCTGTGATGAATTTCTTCTGCAACTTGCAGGATGCTGTTGACTGCCCAGAATGGGTCGTTCCATTCCATCTCTTCAAGTTACTCGCAGAGGAGGTATTGAGTTGTTCTCTTCCTTCGACAGTGACCAAGTGCTGCCTTTGCCTCAACAGACAGATGTTACTAGTTACAACACATTGTTTTTTATGCCTTGCAGTATGATCTTGAGCTGGTTTTGATGAAGAACTTCCACGAATTTGTGCATGAGTATTTGCAAAAGCCAGAGTTTACTGAACTGATATGGAGGCTGGGTGCCCTTGGTGATGGAAGGCAGGACCAAAGTAATTTCGCACCAAATCTTGGAGATTGGCTACCCTCGAATGCTGTCAGTTTTTCCCCATCTTATAACAGTAAAACGTAAATTGTAGGCACACTGTCACAAGACGAGTGGGAGGTTTCCTATCTGTATCTTGCATTTGTCCTTCGGAAGGTACCGTGCAATTCACAATTTCCTGTTCTGTTAACATTTAGATAGACGGTTTGGTAACACTTTTCTCCTTTTGTAGCCAGGGCAACCGTCTACCCAGCGGAGAGCAGACAACGCAAACATGTTCCTCACCGAGGGTGACATTGAGTTTCTCGGGATATAAGCCGAAGTCTACCCTTATAGAGCTTGCTAACAGCTTGCGATTCTATGCTCCACATAGCGTGAAAGAAAATTTTAACTTTGGACCGGTTCGGCTGACTAGAAAAACGGCCGATGCCGATGCTGATGCTGATGCTGATGCTGATTTGTTGGGAGAGAAAAACACTCTTATTTTACTGAAAAGGTACGGCTGATAAGTTCAAACGAACATGGCCATTTAGTGTCTCACTGCTCACCAGCTATTTGTTTCTCCAATCTGTATCTGTTGTGTAACTTTACAAAATTAAATGTACCAACAAAGGGACTCGTAATGCAATTTTGGAGGAATGAATGAACAATAGATGGAGCGGTTGCTCGTCAGCTTCAAAGATGCACTCACAAAATATACTTCTTTTTAGGGAATTCACAAAATATGCTTGTGCGCACACATTTTATTATTTCTTTTATTTACTCGAAGTTTCGTAGCTGGGTTATGAACGCCCCATATGTTTTGTTTTGTAGTTTGGACGCAACTGTAATGTGGTTGATGACGCCATTAAGAATCCAAGTATTCAGGGGAATTGTCAACTCCGGCTGAGGCAACTACAGAAACGAATGGTCACTGGTCAGCTGCATTCCAAATGGGCTAATGGGCCTGTTCTCCCTGTACCGGAATCACTGGGCCGTGGCCACATCCTCCAGCAAGAGAGAGGTGATCAGCTGGTTAGCTGAGTGTGAGCGCTTGCGCTGAGCTTTAGTACCACCTCGGTTATCTTCGAAGAGCAAGCACAACATATAAGCTCGGTTACTTGAACAGGATCTGTTCTATAGGCTCGTACCGCTGCATCCTTTACCAAAAGGAGGCAATCACTTAAGTCTGGTTGATGATCGAGGACCTCTGGGCCAGAGCGTGATTAACGGGCCAGGATGCTCCGTCAGGTGCCATCTGATGGCTGTAGAGGATCGTTCCTGCTAGGCTTGGCCTGGTTAGGGTGGCTCTGAGGTTGTCTGACAGACTATTTTTGCATTTTATTCATTTTTTTTTGCCCATTCAGCATACGCGTGGCAAGATGTTCAGTTCAGGTTTCAGCAAACAAGCGACGACCTTTGTCATGTTATTATACTATACAATTTGCGCACAACATTTGGCTCTTATGGTGTCTGCACACCATAAGTTAAGAAACCAAGATACACACAAAATATTATAGCATAGATTATCTTTTATTGTACTGTTTTCCAAGGACAAGGACACAAGCTGTACATTACATTTGGAGTTCTTGACCATACGACAAACGAGTAATTTTCGACAGATCTAAAGCACCATGAGTCCCAGAAGGTACTCATGAGCTATCATCCCCTCTTGAACAGAACAACTAGGATGACCCCTATGGCCAGAGCCATGAAGGATCCGCCGACAGCCATCTCTGTTGCAGAAAGGCCCTTCTCAGCTGAAGGGCCTGTTCCATCCTGGCCCTTGGCTGAGTCGAACAAGTCCTTGAAAAAGTCGGTTATATTATAGACCACATCCATCACTCTCTTCTTCGCATTATCCACAAAATCAGAGAAAGGTGAGCCAGTGGGGAGTTTGCTGTTGGATGCATTTTCAGAGGTGGCGTCTTCAAACTTCCCCAGCGACTCTACTGTGGCGGCTTCTTCAGGGAATGTCTCAACTAGAGCTGTGTCATAGCAGAGGACAACAACAATGGTCATACAGGTTGGTAGAAATGATGAAGGTGATACATGTAACTTCGGCTAAAGATTTACTGAGGTACATACTTGTCTGGTGATTCTTGTAAAATTCCATAACCTTCTCATTCTTCAATACTGCATCCCAGACATTTCTATCTGATGCAAGGGACGCTACAACACTCTGGAGATCAAGAGTCAAAACAAACAGTTTAAGTGAGAAACATAATAGATGATATCAGAACAAATTAATCTAAGTGATCCATTGTGGTACGGCTACATGATCAACTAGTATAAACTAGTATGTGATACAGAGCTATCCTACATATTTAAACTGTGTAACTGAAAAGCAAAGACTGCCCACAGAACTCACTATTGCAGACCAGACAGGAGCAACAAACAAACATATGTCAAAGGGTTTCTTCTAAGTTTATAATTATAGCAGATAGAGCAAGACATCAAATCATCAGCAACGCAATACATTATTAGCCTAACAAAATTCAACAAACTAGGTAGCATTGTATGAAGGTCGACGTATGTGACAAACAATTCGTGGCATCTATAGGGTGACGAATAATTGATTTCCCCAAATGAGTAGTGCAGTATGTTCACAGGGGCCATTGCACAAACCTGAGCCTCCGGGCTCGATTTCAGCAATGTAAAAGCTTGGACCACATGTCCAGGCATAGAAGGAATTATGGCATCGGTTGCCTGCTTATTAAACTCTTTATCCTGTTCCTTAACAACCTCCACTGGAGACTCATTGAAATAAGCCCTGTAACAAATTATTCTGTGAGGATAGGGTGAATATACATGAACCAAATGTGAAGCAAGTATTTCCTGTGCAGATGCAACAGATTGTAATGGCATCAAAGTGTTGTTGAGGGCATCAATAGACATGTATGAAAAGGTACAGGTGCCACAGAGCATCACACTTTCATACTTGAGTATGAATAGATGCACATGGATGAAACATGTATACGACAACTAAGTGGGTAGGAAGCTTTCTTCGATGAACATGTACATAGGCTGCATCAACTAGACAATGTGAGTGAACTGAATAGCAAGCATCGGATTCTCCTTTCCAATAAATCTATTGCTTTGTTAGGCCTAGGGTTCTTATCACCAATTGGGGAATAGAATCCCATCGCCTAATATATAACCCTAAAAAAGCCTAATCAGATATTCAGATGCTTCCTAAATCCCGTCAAAAAGAATTATTTCAGCCAAACATGTCAGGATGAACAGATCGTAAAGAAAAGTTCCAGCAATCCAGCTAACGAAAACCATAATCACAACCAATTAGTCAACTACAAAAATCTTTCCTTTCCATCCAATTCGACGAATCGACAGAGGGGAAGTGCGAAAGACGGGATCTTTCACCTCTCTATGGCGTCCCTGAGCTCGGTCGTGGCCTCCTCGGCCTCCTCCCTCGACGGCGGCGCGAAGACCAGCCTGGGCTTCGCGGCCGCCGCCGTGGCCTCCCTCTCCGCCACCAAGGCCGCCGCGGCGTCGTCCCTCCAGTCCGCGAACTCCCAGTCGTCCAGCTCCCAGGAAGCCGCCCACTGCGCCGCGGCGGGGGGCACCTCGCCACCGGAGGCGGAGACGAGCGGCGCCGCCTCGGAACCCGCGGCCGCGGGGGCCGTGGCGAAGGCCGGCGCGGCGTGGCGGAACCGCCCGCCCTTCGCCGCCGCCGCCGCCGCGGCGCCCCCGGCGATGCCGACCTTCGCGGCGGTGCGCATGACTCCTCCCCCAAGGTGATGGCGACCTCGCGTTCCCTCTCGGTGGCGTCGTGTCCCCCCTAGCTTCTCGACTTCTCGGTCCGACGGAGCATGTGTGGGGGAAACTGCAGAAGAAACCTTGAAGTTGATTGGTAGCGTAGATAAGGTCTTTTGCTGCAACAGAACGCTGAGAAGGGTAGAACTGTGATTGTTAATCTAGATAGGGTGTTTTATGGAAAATATTGGAGGAAAGATGCCGTCCCGGCGTCCCGTGTGAGTTGAATTTGGCAGGCCGGCGATGGGATTTTTTTTGGAAGCAGGTAAGGGCGCAGTTGACTTCGACGCTAAGGTGGTGTTTGAACAGCTACTCAAATTTAGGAGGTGTGTTGAGAGGACGTTGTATATGATGTTTGATATTAATAAAAAAATAAATTATATAATTCGTTAGTATTCCACGAGACGATTTTTTAAGCCTAATTAATCTGTCATTAGCGTATGTTTACTGTAGCATCATATTGTTAAATCATTGACTAATTAGGCTTAAAAGATTCATCTCGCAAATTAGTCGTAAACTATGCAAATAGTTTCATAATTAGTTTATATTTAATACTCCATGCATGTGTCAAATATTCGATGAGACAACGACTAAAATTTAGAAGAAGCAACCAAACATACTATAAGGCCTGGTTCGAATCCAGGTGTAAAGCTTCCAGTCTCACATCGGGTGTTATATGAGATCGTAAAAGATGTTTGAATACTAATAAAAAAATAAATTGTAGAGTTCATTAGTAATTCGTAAGATAAATTTATTAAGCCTAATTAATCTGTCATCATCACATATGTTACTGTAGCACTATTGTTGGCACGAAATTTCGTCCCGTATCGAGGGCACACGAGCAAGCCGGAAGGGTCCGCTCGATGGAGCTGGAGATCGCCTAACTTCAGCGCAGGGATGGTTGATCCTACGCACTCCTCTCGAGACGTGCCAGTTAATTTGACCCTTCAATTGACAAGTAGAGAAAGTTTATCAGTAATTTAGGGCGAAACATGTCGATGTTGCCAGACAGTCCTGAATGTGCGGCTCTGAGAGCCGATATGAAAAAAGATCGACTAAAGAGTCGATTCCAGCATATTCATAAAAATAAATCAGTTAAAACTCGTAGGGGTTATGTAAGAAGAATCGGTTATTGTTCAGGATGAATATTATTATTTAGATAAATATTGGTCAATGACAATAAAATATCAATAATAATTGGTTTATACTAAGCCAATGACTGCAAGTAACCGAACCCCTTTTATATAAAAGAAACAATTTATCATTATTTAACCATTTAATAAAGATAAATCTAATGAACATATTAGATCTCATCTATCGCTATGACCAGTGGGACATGAGACAGAATCATGCAGGCCATAAAAACAATAATAGACTCGACGACCCTAACTTATCACTAATATCAGTAGAGCATGAGGTAGAATTATGCAGGCCGTAATACAATAATAAGATCATGGGGCTAACACATCTTTCAACCTATCCCTACTTCAACGGTCTCGTGACGTGAACTGTTCGTAGAAGCACTCGATATCGGCTAAAACAGCCGATTCAAGCATAGCGCACAGTTAAGGTCATGCCTTATCAGCAAATAAATATACTGAGTAACGATCTCCACTCCACGATGCTAACAGTGGAGTGTGAGGCAGAATCACATAGGCCATGATAACAGGCCATGAAACGGTTTTCATTAGCCAACAGATCTACTCAAGACAAAACACGCCTAAACCGCACGCTATGCGCGGTCAAGATTGACATAAAACGGCCGATAAAACATAACCCATCGTTTAAAGTGCAGATTAGATTAGTTTAGATTAACAAACGATGGGTTAAAAAAGATGTAAGGCCGATCTAGATTAATCCCAATCGAACGAAGTGATATTGCTATAATTAAATAAATAATGGAAGCAAAAAGCAATATCGGTAACTTAATGAATCTATCTGAAGGAACGTCACCCTTAGATAGAGCCGATAACTTGACCTTAATATAGTTCGAGCAGTGGAGGTCGACCGGATCGATGTAGCCTTACTTGAACTAGACAAGAGTCGATAACTAGCTTATACTAGAGTCGTAGTGGAGGTCGACCGGATTGATGCAGCCGTACGAACAGAAGTATAAGCCATGACGGTACTTATAGACAAGCAGTGGAGGTCGATCGGAACTATACAGCTATACTTGCTGAAAAAATCATCGAGATCTACTCTACTCTTACTCCTAAGGGGTGGCGAGCGCCAAAAAAGTAAGTAACTTGTATTGGATTGATTGTGTATGTTTTACAATAGCAGGAGGTTTGATATTTATACCCGTAGCCTAAACATGAATCCTACTCGAACACGACTCGTTACAATCTTTGACATAGAATAAAACATTCCTAATTTAAGATAACTTGGACCCTAATCTTTTCCTTTTTTAGAGTCCGATATGCAATTTTCTGGTGTCAACCGTAGCTCATCATCGCTATCTACTGACGTCATCCGAAGAGATCCGACTCCAGAGTCGTATCTGAATCAGCTGATATCAATCCTTATGCAATCGATTCCTTAATTGGCACAATTTTTGGAAGTTTCGAGTTCCCAAGCTTTTCTCTCCAAATTTTGGTGTAAACACATGCCCCCCAATTTTGAGATAAATGTGATTTTATTCTAAAATTTCTATTTATCCGTTTACCACGCCGCAACCATTTTGCTCTGAGATATACGTGCGAGTCTTGACTTCTCGTGCCGAGTCTTATATAATATCCCAATAGTGTCTTCTCTGACTCACTCAGCCTCTTTGATTTCCCCTCTTTTTCGAACAAATCTCAACAGCCGACGCCCTCACCGTCAAAGCTTTAACCCTAGCAAATCTTTCGCCTCATCAAGCCTTTATTCAAGCGGCCTTCCTCATATTCAAATCTATTTTGGTTTTGATGGCGACCATCGACCATGTTCCCGAGGTATGCTTTTAAATCCCCATTCTTGAAACGTTGGTCGCTACCCTGTATTTCCTTTGTCCTTAAATTTATTTTATCCAATTTTTAGGAAATAAGGAACGAAATCTTGATTCCATCAGCTGTTACTTCTAATATTTATTTTCTTTGGCCTATGGGCGATCCTGATCCATCTAATTTCATCCGTCAAGAAACCAACCAAATCCCTTCAAACAGTCTGCAGTGGATTTGTCCTCTTGGAATACCAAAACTCTCTTTAGAAATTGGCCTAAAATGCCCAAGGGGTGGAGAGATTGGTTATGTAGGGTGTCCGAGAGGAAGGGTGTAGATTGAGAACTTTATGATCTGAATCAATGCTTGACTCTTTCGTTGTCTGGGATGGAGAGGAACGACTCACTTCTGATTGCTGCATCTTATTTCTGGTTTACCACCCTGAACGCCTTTGTATTTGGTCACAGCCTAATGACCATCACTCTGGCCGATGTCTACATGTTGACCGGCCTTAGAATCACTGGATCAATGCAGCCTTATGAGTACCTGAGTGCCGGATCCAAGAAATTAGCCAAGATATCAGACTGCACAGGATGGTCAAGTTATATTCTGAACCATATCGGAGACGAATCTACTGTTAGTGAAAGGGAATATGTGGCCTTCCTGAATATGTGGTTGGAGAGATTCGTCTTCTGTGGGTCATCTTGTGGTCTGACTTATAATAACAAATTCATGGCAGAGCATCTAGCAGTAGGCAAGGACAACCCTCTCGAAAAGTATCTGCTAGGAGCTGCTTATCATCTGATGTACCAGGTAACTGCCCAATTACTGAAGAACGAACCAGTGCATACTATCTGCGGCCCTTGGTGGTTGATACAACTATGGTTGAACTTGTATATGCACAAGATTGTAAGGTCTGATCTCAGAAACCTCAGCTTTCCTTCCTCCAACTTTGACGAGGAATATAAGGTGAAGAAGAAAGAACCCGCCAGTGCTCGAGCTACGACGAGGCTGCATCGGCCGTAGTAATTGACGTTGATGTTGGCCACCTCTTCAAATTTTTTTACAGAGGGTTTGATGCAGAGGTCCTAACTTGGCTTCCATACGATGAGGATGAAAACAATGAGTTAATCTTTCCATTCAAATTCGATTTGAATTAGGTTGCTCGGATGAGACGGCGGCTGCAATCTTCAATTCTTTTATCAAGCCCTGTGTCCTTCTAGCCGAATTTCATCATGACCATGGTAAAATGGCTATAGGTTCTTTCACTCTAGGCAACCTTCCAACTTATGAGTTTTACAACCCTTCATTTGTGGCTCGTCAATTCGGCCTCGGCCAATTGCCTCCTCGACTCTTCTTTAATGATATATTGAGGCCAAGAGAAGACATTAGCGAAGTACTAGAAGCCTCTAGAGTTTTCCAACTAGGATCAGATCTTCCTTCCCTTTGCTTGCATGACTGGTCTAGAGTCAGCCTTTCTTCCACTCTTTTTGACTCCTGGTGGCAAGATGGCACTCCCATCTTTTATACGGGTTGGTCCACCCTTTGTGTGTAGCTCTGGATGGGGAATTCGCTTATGATGGAGAGGTAACTTGCCATCTTCTTCCAAGAAAATTATTTGATGAATTCTTTTGCCAACTGTTCTAACCGATCCTTTTCAGGACATTGAACTGGACCCCCAAGCCTGGATAGAAAGGGGCATCCTATAAACTATCAACCACCATGTCCTGTTTCAAGAATGAGATCGGCTGCTCCTCCACTGGGGAAACTAATGAAAACTCATGCTGCCCTCACCATTGTAACATATCAGTCTTCAAAGCGTAAGGCAGCTCAAGGGACAGCCCAAAAAACTACTACTGGGAAGAGACTACAAACGAGACCATCAGTTGGTCAGGTAAACAATTCATCTCCTTCTCAAAATGATATTCCATTGCTGATTTCATTCTTTCACAGTTATCGAGCATTGCGTCCCAACCTGCTTTGGGTGCGGAACTGCTATCCCAGGCATTCGACTCAGCATCAATTGAACCTCCATCGGCTGATCCACGAAAGGAGTTGATTTCGGTTGAAATAACCGATACTTCCACAACATCAGAAAATATGAGTTTTATCCTTGATGCTTGTTGGGGTATTTTCTTTAACCTCTTGATTTATTTAGTCTTTTATCCTTCATCTGACTTCTTAATGTGCCAGATACTTCCTGATGAAACACCTATGCAAGATCGGGAGCCTAACATTCCGCTTAACGATTCTGTCGGCGTTGAAGGTGGTCTTGTTGCCGTCGACACTCGGACTGTCGATTCCCCAGTTCAGCATACAACTGATGGTAAGAAAATCATACATCCCTTTTATCCTTCTACAATGATTATGAACTAAAAATTTTTCTTGATACTTGCAGATACCAATGTTGAAAGTTTAGAGCCGATTCAACCAGTCATCATTGGTGCATCATCAGCCGTCCCTTCTCTTCAGATGGAGGCTATCATAGAAAAGGTATTGTATCCACTTCGCCATCCATTTTGTCACAAACTGATCCAAATCTTCTAATCAAGATTTATATATAGGCACTCGATCTCCCCAGCTTTGAGCTATTCATTCAATCTCGAGGAATATTTGGATGAAGATGAAGTCAGTTCGTCAGGTACCTCTTCTAAGGAAGCCTTGTCAGAGGAGACCAGAAATCGGCTAAGAGACGTATTGCCAATGTTCGAGAAAAATATAGACGATTTGGTCTAAGACACCAATTCAATGCAGAGAGTCCTTTTGGCCATCAAGAGCAATCCATCCCCAGTTCTCTCTAGAGTCTTATCATCTTTATCTATCTTTGAGGTTCAGACCCTGAAGGTGAAAAAGGCTCAGAGGAATCTATCCGATCGTGAAATTTTACTGGCCAAGAGGAACTTCAACAAGCAAGAGGCTAAAGAGCTGACACAGTTGATTGATGATCTAAAGGACTCCCTCAGGACTGATCCAGAATTGTCCCAACTGGAAATCAAGCATGCAGAACTTGAGAGGGAGCTAGAAAACGTGAAGGCTACCATTGATCATCGCAAGTCTACCCTGGCCCAAATGCCTGATGCCATCAAACAGAAGAAGCAAGAACTGCTGGCCAAAGTTAGAGAAGGCAGGGTCATCCGCAACAGCCTTGAGGACATTCCTGGATCAGCCGAAGAAGATAAGCAACGAATTGCAGAAGCTGATGCTATTTGGCTAGAAGTACTGAACGCAATCCAGGATGTTCTAGGCTTGTAATTCATGTATCAACATATGTCTTGTGTAGAACCAATGACAACCACACTTTCTGTTGTCTCACTGTGTTTTTCTTTGTTACAGCTAAAGAGCCGATTTTGAAAATAGCCGATTCCAGATTCCCGATCTTAGTCCCATTTAGGTCTGAAGACACGACCTTTATTAAGAGAGCCCTTCGATCTTCTGTCCTTAGTCACCCAGCGCCGTATTCTCTTTGATATTAGCGAGGTGACGCTGCGCCTCCTATTAATTGCGGTTGCCTTTTGCACGTCCCGAGGTGCCCCCCCTTCGTTCCATGGCTTCAAATACCAGCCGAGGGCTCCGGCCTCGAACTCATCCGCACTTGAACTGATCCTATTTCTTTGCTTTTCTCCACCCCCGCATACTCTGTAGCGGCCTTCCTCCCTTCCTGTAGATCTGATCAATCTTCATGGCCGGCGAGGAGAACCACGGCAAGCGCATGGCGGAGGAGGTTCCGGAGGAGAACATGCTGGTGAATCAGCGCCTTCGACGCATGAGGTGAGATCAACATCTTCTGCTTGTGATGACGAACTATTTTGATTTGTCTGTAGATTCGTTTTGAATGACAGTCTCCGTCCTCTTCCTAGGGCCAGCGAGCCCTCTAATGCTGTGTCTTCTGCGCCGGCCTCATCGTTGGACTCCTCCGACTCGTACAATGGCAATGATGCCCGGCGCTTCCTCCGGGAGTGGAGGGCGGCCTAGGACCGCTATTCCGAGGCAACTCGAGAAAACGGCCAGCTCGAGATCCGCTTTGAGGTTTCTCAAGCTGCCCTTCACACCGCCGAAGAAGAGGCCAGCACCATTCGGGCGTGGCTGGCCGAATCCGACGCCATGGTGGCGGGTAAGATGAATTCCAGAAACACCTCCACTATGATTTTTTACTGCCTTTATCTTGATAGTCTTTCTGTTCCTATGACTGCTAGCCCTGACGGTGCAGTTGGAGTCTCTCCAACTGGCGGTGAACGTGGCCGCGGATGTCGTTAATGCTCGGGGTTCCCTCATCGACGCTCGTCTCCAGGACATCCCGGCCCACGCTCAGGAGATCGCCCTCCACGGCGTGCGTCATGGCGCTACGCGTCGCAAGTCTAGACTAGGTATGAGCTCCACGCCATGGAGACTGGCTTCCCGATGGGCGACGGCCCTGAGGAACATGAGGACCTGCTTGAAGAATTCATCGTTGCTGCGGAGGCCATTGTGGACATTACATCCGCTTCAGGATGTAGTGAACAAGGTCTTCGATTAGTTTGTAGTTAGGGTAAACCGATGAACAAAGACTCTTGTTCTTTCATGAATGTGTCTCAGTGCAATGCCCTTATGTATGTCTGTCTTTGTTTTTTTTGCTCTGGAGGCGATACATACTGTATCAGCTTTTATGTCTTCGAAGATCTTCATTTTTTTACTAGAGGCGATACCTTCTCCGGTACCGGCTATTAAAGCCAATGACTTAAACGAATCGGCGATCAAGTGTTGATCAAATGCTAGTATAATATTCCTTCAAATATTTTCATCGATCGCTATTGATAGGTTGTGCCAAAATTTCTGCCGACCAAAAGTTAAATGATCGATCGATTCAGAGCAATTCTCATCAAGCGAAACAAAACTTCTTTAAGAAATCTATCAACTCTTACTCGTACTTAGGATTCCATTTAGTGTTTTCATACGTCGGCCTAAGCCCATCTCTTGGACCAGTGTTTATTCTTCCTTAATCCAATAGCCGACATGGAGCCGTGACTATCCACTAAAACAAATTCTCAGAGCTGATCGCTTGCATCGGCTGTTGGTTTTCATTGCTGATTTTAACGAAGCCTCCTTCCCATAACTTGCCAGAAAAGCATTCGAAGTCCCCTAGTTCCTAGAAGACTGGATCGGCTGTTGCGATGCTCACAGACTCATCAGCGTGAACCAGGTCAACATCATCTCCATGCCATTGAATCAAACACTGATGCATGGTCGATGGTACACAACAGTTCGCATGAATCCAATCACGACCAAGGAGCAAACTGTACGACCCTTTTCCATCGATGATGAAGAATGTGGTGAGCAGAGTTTTACTCCTGATTGTTAGCTCGACATTTATTACCCCTCGGGTCTTAGACACATTACCTCCAAAATCTTTAAGCATCATGTCAATCTCCATCAAATCTCCTGGTCCCTTGCCAAGTTTACGAAAAGTGGTGTAAGGCATGAGATTGATAGAAGCACCTCCATCCACCAACATCTTGTTCATCGGCTTCCCATCAACCAAACCTTTTACATATAAAGCCTTTAAGTGCCGATGCTTGACGGGTTTATCAAATATTGATTGCTGTATAACCGTCAACTTGGTAACTATCTCTTCATACTCCGCTTCATCGAAATCTAAATAAACTTCTTGATCTGCCGGAGCTCTAAATTCTGATGGCAATAGAAAAGCCATTTGAATATTAGTCGATGGTTGTTTTCTATCGGCTGTTTGCTTAGTACGCCATACTTGAGGTTTACCGGATGCCTGAGCCAGTTCCAACTCTTTATTCCTTAGGCATTGCACCCTCCTCTTCTGGCTTCTTGTCAAACCTCTTGGGCACCATTGGCCTTCTTGCCAGACATATTCTTTCTCATTGCCTTCTTCTTCATAATCAGCCCAGTCTTGATCTACAACTCGTTTTCCAAGGTGACCATGAACACTTTTATTTTTAAGCGCCGATCCATGTTATTATGATGATATGCATCTTGAGCATGGATAGATCGGCGGTTGGGTTGAGATTGCCTAAACTCCCAATATTGATCACTGCATTCTAGATAGTCATGTTTGGTAGGCAACTTCAAACCTTCATTCCAGCAATGTCTGAAGAAAGGACAATTCCAATGTGATTCGGCTTGTTTCCTTTTATACCTCTCTTTTTCCAGTTGACGCTGGTATTCTTGATCTTTTAACCAACGCTGATAATCCTTTTCCTTTTGCCGCTGTCGATGTTTTACCACCGGCAACCCGCCACGGGAGTACCCGGGGCGGTGATTTGTTCGGAGGGGTATCGGTGTTTGTAGGAACTCGATGGTAAACGCAGGGAGACAATGATTTATACTGGTTCGGCACGTCGGAAAGTCACGGCGCCCTACGTCCAGTCTGGTGTGGATAGTATATTGCGCCCTGCGCTATTTGTTGTGTTGCGAGGTATGTTGTGGTTGTGAGTTCTGTCGGTTATGTGTAGGTGGGTCTGCCGATCTAGGGACCCCTGCCCTCCTTTATATAGTCCAGGAGAGGCGGGAGTCCTAGTCGGTTACAAAGTAGAGATCCTAGTAGGATTACGTGTACTAGTCCTAGTAGGATTACATGAGGAGAATCCTATTTGGACTAAGTTTTCTTCTCTCTTCACCGTGGGGAACCTTATGGGTCCCGCATCGACAGCCGCTACCATTTATTCAACAGAATTCGTGATGTAACCCGCGGCTTTGTCGCCCCTTCTTTTGATGTTTCTCCCTACTCATATCGGCTCTTTTGCTTGTCGCGACACCTTTTAATTTCCCTATATTCGTCCGCCGATATTTGCATCTTGGGATTGACTATTCCAACTTCTCTTGATTTGGTTGATGTTAGGACCTTAGTCTTTCCTTTGAGTAGCCTAGCATCAACCATGTTTTGATCTCCTGGGAAAGGATTATCATCAACTTTTATTTTCCGAGGCGTATTAAATTTGAGCCTTCCTTGCTGAATAGCCCTCTGTATATGCTGCCAGAAAATTCTGCATTCATTAGTGGCATGAGAAGTAGCGTTATGGAACTTGCAGAACTTCTTATTCTTCAACTGATCAGGGGACAACATAACATGATTATCGGGCAACTTGATCCGTCCCTTCTCAAGCAAGAAATCGAAGAGTTTGTCTGATTTTGTGACATCAAAGTCATAGCTCTCCTTGACTCCTCTTCCCCAAGGATTTGGCACCATTACTGTCTTTTTGCTCCAATTCCATTTAGCCGCAGCAACCTCTTCTTCTTCATCTTCATAGCCATCATCGACTAAGTATGGATTATAAGCTTCGACCACTGTGGTACTCTTTTGGAATCGGGTATCTCTGCGCATACTCTGAAATTGGCTATTAAGTGCTGCCACTCGTTGAGCCAATTGACCCAAGATGTCAAATTCTTGTCCCAGCAGCTTTTCTTTCCACATTGGCAGCATTCTTTGAATGACTAAAGTAGCTAGCTGATCATCAGCCAAGTTTAATGAGAAGCATAAGTTCCTAGTCTCTTGGAACCTCTGAAGAAACTCAGTGCCCGATTCATTAGTCTTCTGCCTTATAGTTGTCAGATCGGTAATCTTCTTTTCTCTAGTCCCAATATAAAAATATGTATGAAATTTCTTTTCTAGATCAGCCCAATTGGCAACGGAGTTGACCGGCAGTGATGAAAAAACATAGTGAAGGCTGGCCCTGACAGGGACAAGGAGAAGAAATAAACTCGATGGGCCTCCTCAACTGATGCCTTGCCTAATTGTGTAAGATACCGACTGACATGTTCTATCGTGCTCGTGCTGTCTTGGCCAGTGAACTTAGCAAACTCTAGAAGCCTGTAATTTGTAGGAAGAGTGATCAAATCATACCATTTTGGATATGGTCGTTTGTACAAAAAGGTTAGCCCTTTTGGCTTCATACCGAACTGATTCTTCGTCATCTTGGTCACCTTTAGCAACAACTCATCAGCATGCGAATTTGGATTTCTCAGCACCTGTTGACCCATCTGTGGATTGAAATCCCCTGATCCTTGATACCCTGGATTCAGAATCATGTGAAGGGTGTTATAATCTGTGCCATAATGATATCCTTGTGGAATCTCTATCTGCTGGGTCCTTTGTTGGTTTGCTGCTTGAAGTATCTGATTGTAGACATGAGGATCTATATCTCTATGGATCCTTTGAATTGATGGTGCTATTTTTTGAGCCAACGATGGTATGTGGCCTGATGTGCCAAAATTAATCACCTGGTTCTGACCTTGTCCCACCGGCTGTTGCACATGCTGTACTGACGATCTAGGATTATACTATGTTTGATTTGTAGTAGCACCTTGAGCTTATTCAGATGAACTCTGAACTACCTAGACATCATCATTACCAGCTGGTGCTGCTTCTTGATGACTGGTACCGGCTTGATTAGTCCCTTGGATCGACGAATGTGGAATGTTGTAATAAGCCGGCCCAACTTGACCAACTGGAAACCCATGAATCGTCTCTTTCATGGCATTATGGAATGTGTCCAAGAAAGCTTCATTATGGCTTGATATGGCATCATGAACAGATTTGTCTACAATTTTCGTAAAGAAACGCCTGTCTTCAGCATCAACTGTATCTATCTGTCCGTGTAATAGAACTCTTGGTAGTGGAAATTTCTGAACAATTGTGTTGTCACGTGTTTTGGTGTAGGACAACAAACATTTGTTCTGAAATTCTTCTATAGCTTTGCCGCTGACATCTTTATCTCCATCAGGTATATCTTTATAATGTAACATAAGGATGTCATTGTTGTTGTGAACTACCATGACGATTGTGGGGTCCCAACAGGCGTGCCAGAAACGTGTGTCGGCACAAAATTTCATCACGTGCCGAGGGCACACAAGCAAGGCAGAAGGGTCCGCTCAATGGAGCTAGAGATCCGCCTAGCTTCAGCGCAGGAATGGTTAATCCTGCGCACTTCTCCCAAGACGTGCCAGTCAATTTGACCCTGCAATTAATAAGGAGAGAAAGTTTATTAGTAATTTAGGGCGAGAACATGCTGGTGTTGCCAGACAGTCCTGAATGTGTGGCTCTGAGAGCCGATATAAAAGGAGATCGATTGAAGAGTCGATTCCAGCATATTCATAAGAATAAATCAGTTAAAGCTCATGGGGGTTGTGTAAGAAGAATCAGTTATTGTTCAAGATGAATATCATTATTTAGACAGATATTGGTCAATAGCAATAAGATGTCAACAATAATTGGTTTATGCTAAGCCAATGACTGCAAGTAACCGAACTCCTTTTATATAAAAGAAATAGTTCATCATCATTTAACCATTTAATAAAGATAAATCTAATGAACATATTAGATCTCATCTATCGCTATGACCAGTGGGGCATGAGGCAGAATCATGCAGGCCGTAGAAACAACAATAGACTCGATAACCCTAACTTATCACTAATATCAGTGGGCATGAGGCAGAATCATGCAGGCCGTAATACAATAATAAGATCATGGGGCTAACACATCTTTCAACCTATCCCTACTTCAATGGTCTCGTGACGTGAACTGTTCGTGGAAGCACTCGATATCGGCTAAAACAGCCGATTCAGGCATAGCGCATAGTTAAGGTCATGCCCTATCATGAACAAATCTACTGAGTAATGATCCCCACTCCACTATGCTAACAGTGGGGTGTGAGGCAGAATCACACAGGCCGTGATAACGAGGCCATGAAATGGTTTTCATTAGCCAACAGATCTACTCAAGACAAAACACGCCTTAACCGCACGCTATGCGCGATCAAGATTGACATAAAACGGTCGATAAAATATAACTCATCATTTAAAGTGCAGATTAGATCAGTTTAGATTAACAAAAGATGGGTTAAAAAAGATATAAGGCCGATCTAGATCAATCCCAATCGAGCGAAGTGATATTGCTGTAATTAAATAAATAATGGAAGCAAAAAGCAATATCGGTAACTTAATGAATCTATCTAAAGGAACGCCACCCTTAGATAGAGCCGATAACTTAACCTTAATCTAGTTCGAGCAGTGGAGGTCGACCAGATCGATGCAGCCTTACTTGAACGAGACAAGAGTTGATAACTAGCTTATACAAGAGTTGCAGTGGAGGTCGACCGGATCGATGCAGCCATACGAATAGAAGTATAAGCCATGACAGTACTTACAGACAAGCAGTGGAGGTCAACCAGATCGATGCAGCCGTACTTGCTGAAGAACTCACTGAGATCTACTCTACTCCTACTCCTAAGGGGTGGCCGGAGCCAAAAAAAGTAAATAACTTGTATTGGATTGATTGTGTATGTTTTACAATAATCGGGGTTTGATATTTGTTGACACCGTTTTTTGCACGTGTCAAAATGATCGGAGTGGACTGATCGGCAAGGGGAAAGTTACTGTATACTCTGATAACCGATGAAAGCCAGCTTGTAAAGATGGTGGCCGATAGCTGGTGGTGGTCGATGGAAAGGTTGATTTAGACTCGGGCGTTGCCGATGAGGTTGGAGGTGTTATTGTCGATGTCGATGAAGGGAGGCTTGAGGCTTGAAGACTACTGCCGATGAAACAGGGAGTATGCCGATGAAGGAAGACTTGAAGACTACTGCCGATGAAACAGGGAGTATGCCGATGAAGGAAGACTTGAAGACTACTGCCGATGAAACGGGGAGTATGCCGATGGGAAGGAGGACGGTGAGATTTCCATCGTAATTTGAGGCGACGAGGAAATAGATAGGAGTTGATTTCCTTTTCTATATTTGTTAGAGTATGACTCATGTAAGAGTCACGTGTTTCCTTAGATATGGGCTTGGTGTCCTAGTTGTGTTTGGTTGTGTCTCTTTAGATCGGGGTATAAATATGGAGGCGAGGGCAATGTAATAGAGAGGAATCAATATCAAAACCAAGTTTTACTCCTATTTACATCTACTTATTTTTTCGGCGACTTCGTCAATTTGCATATTTTTCTTTTTACGAGTTCTCATTGATTCGGCGAGTTGCATTGTCTCGGTCACGACCTTGGCGATTCTCGAGTTCGCGTGAGTACCCTTGGCCGTGACTTTTGGGCGTATCGCTGTTGTCAGGACCAAAGTGCTCGTATCTTCATCCTTGTCGATTAATAGGTCAAATCGACTGGCACGCTCTGGATATCGATTCGGGTATTAGCCCTTTGTGTTTGCAGATCCACTTTTGCATCAACACATCTTTTGGCACGCCCGGTGGGACCAATCAATCCGATCAATATGTTCAATTCCGAGATCGATGCGGGGAACATTATCGCGGTATCAGAAGAAGATCTTAAGGAAGAGCAGAGGCAGGCTATGGAAAAGGCTGTAGAAGAATACAGGCAACTTTGTCTGAAATCGTTTAGCCTGAACAAGAGTGGACAAGTCATCCAGAAGCAAGATTTGCCGTTGCCTCGGCAGGTTACCTTTGACTCCAATCCTGGTAAGCTTCAAGAGATGGTTAATTCTGTAATAAATCATGCTTTGATTAATCATTCCAATGTGCTGTCCAATACTGTTCATAATGCTGTGGTTCGAACTCTCAAAGAAGGACAAGCGTCACCGCATTATGTTGGGCCTACCTATCACCAACCAGAACCGGCATCTGTCAATACTCCATCGGCTCCCTCGGCCGTTGTGGGTACAGAAGTTACTTCTTCTCCAGTATCGGCAGGTTTACCTAATATTCAATCTACACCGATACGATCAGATCCGGTACTACCAGGAGGACGAATTTAGCTTAATACAGATCTATCGGCATCAGCTATTTCAGGTCCTGTGTCTCAAAATAGCTAGATTCTTGCTAATTGGTGGGGATATGGTATGCCTCCGGAGTCATCTGCTTTCAATCCTGGATTACCTCAAGTGTTTGATGCAGTAGGAAAAGCTCCTATACCATCGGCTATTTCGCCAATGGCCCAAGTGCCTCAATATGCCACAGCAACTACTGTGCAACCAACTCCAGGGGGTTTCCAGATGCCTTTGGTTCAAACGCCCAATTCAAATCTATCGGCAAGCTTCTCGCCGATCTGAGCGAAAACCCCTATTATGAGTCAAGCGGGGTTCAGTTTATGCCTCAAGCTGGTTATAATTATCCAACAATGTCAGCAAATTATCAGCCATCGGTAAGTTTTGTACCGATGAGTTCTAATAATGGTTGGTCGTGATGAGCATTGCTCAAAGACCTCTGATTCAAACAAAATCGGCGAGTTGCGAGGTGGATTCAACAAGGTCATATATGCAAGTGGTTTTCGAGAATCAAGCATCGGCAATTTCACCGATGAATCCTTTCAACAAGGTTAATGGACCACAAGTAACGGCAAATATGCCGATTGTTGGAGATCGTGGGCCACAAAGATATGTGGAAGGATATCGCAGGTACCTCTGTAGAAATTCACCCGATTAAATCGGCCAGGAGGTTTGATGCTTTTTGGGCCGATAAGATAGCAGAAATTATGAAGGATCAGTTTGGGATAAAGCCCAAGGTCAATACTTATTCTTATCGGACTCCATACCCTCCTGCATATGATTTAATTCCTCTCCCAAATCGGTACAAGGTACCAGATTTCACTAAATTCTCTGGGCAAGATGATACATCAACAATGGAACACGTCAATCGCTTCATTATTCAATGTGGAGAGGTAGCTAGCAGAGATGAATTAAGGGTTCGATTATTTTCATCATCTTTGTCTAGATCGGCATTTACATGGTTCATTTCATTACCACCGAATTCTATTATTACTTGGGCTGATCTAGAAAAACAATTTCATAAGTATTTCTTTGCTGGAATCCATGAAAAGAAGCTTACCGATTTGGTAAAATTGAGACAGCGTAATGATGAATCGGTAGAAAGCTTTGTGCAAAGGCTAAGAGATGTAAAGAATAAGTGCTACAGTCTGGTGCTGGATGATCGGCAGCTTGCCGATCTGGCTTTCCAAGGGTTATTGCCACATCTTAAAGACAGATATGCTTCTCAGGAGTTTGAAAGTCTCAGTCATCTTGTGCAAAGGATTTCTGATCAAGACACTAGGGTTTTTGAACCTAAAAAGAATTGGAATAAAAAAGTATCATTTGTTGAAGAAGTAGGAGATTCTGATTCTGATGAAGAACCAGTTATCGGCTTGGCTGAGTGGGTTAAGAATAAAAGGCCGATATCTTGTCCCTTTGGTCAGAAAGAGCCAGAAAAGTTTACCTTTGATATCACCAAGGCCGACAAGATATTTGATCTTCTGCTTCAAGAGGGCCAAATTAAGCTGTCACCTAATCATGTGATCCCATCGGCAGAAGAATTGAAGAAGATCTTGTACTGCAAATGGCATAATGCAACTTCACACAGTACAAATGAGTGCAAGGTGTTCAGGCAACAGTTACAATCGGCTATTGAATCTGGGAGAATTAAGTTTGGTACTTCCAATGCCCAGAGGCCGATGAAAATTGATCAACACCCTTTTCCAGCAAATACGTTGGAGGCCAAAGGGAAGACCAAGGTATTGACGTCAGAGGCTGCTGAGAAAAACGCGTCAGTGGATCCCCAACATCGGATAACTACCGATGATGCAAAAAGTAAGGGTTTCTTTGGGAGAAAGCAAGAGTTCCAAACAACCTCCTCGACCGGCATTGTGATTACTCATCGAAGGAAGCGGGGTTGGCATCAGTAATGATCGATATCGACAACGGCGAGGAAGAAAGGCGTCGGGAAGAATGGCATCGGCATAAAGATCATTGAGGTGCCCGTTTTTATCCATTCTTTGGGAAGAAGGTATTAAATTGCCAATCTGTTGAAAATTGCCCTAAGTGCAATGGTTATTATGGGGTCAATAGGTCGAAAGGAGGTTTCAACACGGCAATCGTGGTTTATTTATCAATGAGCCGATCGTAGAGGCGAGCATCATGCATGATCGGTGGGGCGAATTTTAGTGTACATGAAAGGCTTGGTAAAAGCTGGATATTTTTCAAGGAATCAAGAGGAGCTTGAGGAAATGGCAAATGCAAGAGTTCCCGATGAGGAAATATTCTCTGAGGACCCTAATATCGCCGTGTAGAGTCAACTAGGACTGTTATCGGCCGGTTTGGAAAACCAAGTTTCCTCGATGGTGCGGAGGGTCCGGACAAAGACGCAGAGAAGGAGGATGCAACGTGAGCGCGTCGGGAGGATTTATACCAAGAGGAAAATTCCTCCAATGAGAGGTCCGGTCATCGTTAGTGGCAAGTAAAACACAAAAATAAGGGTCCATCGGCGAGATGTTAATATGGTATTCATATTGCCGATGGAATTTTTGGCACTATCCGATAATGAGGAAGAAGTTGTTCTCTCGATCAAGTAGCTCGATTGACACTAGATCCAATGATGGCTGTTTTTGAGAAACCTACCGATGACGAGAGACGACATCTTAAGGCTTTGTTTGTGAAGAAGGCGAGTTGATGGGCAGACTGTGTCTAAGGTACTTATTGATGGAGGGGCTGCGATTAATATTATGCCTTATGTGATGTATCGGAAACTTGGTAAGGGAGATCAAGACTTGACCAAAACCGATATGATCTTTGAAAGATTTTGAAGGCAATGTGTCACCGGCTAAAGGCGATATCGTTGAATTGACCATCAATGACAAAACCTTGCCGACGACGTTCTTTGTTATTAACGGCAAGGGTGCATATAATCTGCTTCTAGGAGGGATTGGATTCATGCTAATTGTTGTGTTCCTTCTACAATGCATCAATGCCTCGCATACGATTGGATTGGGGGTAAGATTGAGGTTGTCCCCTGGTGATTCTTCTTATATCATCGCATCATCGTAATGAGAATCAGATACTTATGAGCGAACTAAATGCATATCGGGAGAAGCTTGGGAAAAAGAGTTCCTTAGAGTTCTTGATTATGAAATTCCACCGATCCAAGCGATGGGGTTACGAAGAAGAGTTTTAATGGATAGGTTTGCCGATGATGGAAAATTAGGTCAAGGGTTCACATCGGCAGATGATTTAGTAGAAGTAGATATCGGTGATGGCGATAGGCCAAGACCTACTTTTATTAGTGCTAAGTTAGATTCCAAGTGTAAGCAAACAAATAATTGATGTGTTAAAAGAGTATAAAGATTGTTTTGCTTGGGATTATCTTTGAGATGCTGGATTAGACCGATCGGTAGTTGAACATCGGTTACCTATCAAATCTGGATTTTGGCCACATCGTGACCCGGTACGCCGATGCAACCCTAATATACTTCACGATATTAAGGGCGAAATAAGTAAATTAATTGAGGCAAAAGTTTATTCGGCGGTGTCGATGTATGCAGAGTGGATCTCTAATGTGGTTTCTGTTTATAGAAAAATGGAAAACTTCGTGTTTGTATTGATTTGGGAATCTCAACAAAGCCACACCGATGGATGGCTATCCAATGCCGATTGTTGATTTATTGATTGATCTTTGCGGCCGGGCATCAAATTATCAACTTCATGGATGGTAATGCAGGCTACAATCAAATATTCATGGTGAAGAAGATATTCCCAAGGCGCTTTCGGATGTCCAGGTCATGTGGGGTTGTTTGAGTGGATAGTTATGACGTTTGGTTTGAAAAAAATGCGGCGCTACTTATCGAGAGAGCTATGAACTTTATTTTTCATGAATACATCGGCACATTAGTGGAGATTTACATTGATGATGTGGTGATTAAGTGCGGAGATATCACAAAACATTTAGCCGATCTACGAAAGATCTTTGGAGTGCACAAGGAAGCATGGATTGAAGATGAATCCTAATAAATGTGCATTTGGTGTATCGGCGGGGACAATTCTTGGGTTTTATGGTGCATCGGTAGGGCATCGAAATCGTAGGAAGTCTATTGATGCGATTAACAAGGTGGTTGCTCCTGTCAATAAGACTGAATTGCAATCTTTGATCGGTAAGATTAATTTCATTAGAAGGTTCATATCTAATCTGCCGGGTAAGATCAAGGCTTTTCGATCCACTACTTAAATTGAAAGCCGATCGAGGAATTTGTATGGGGAGCCGAAAGCAGCGATTAGCCCTCGATGAAATTAAGAAATATTTAACAAATCCTCCGATTGCTAGTTCCACCTCAACACGGGAAGCCTTCGAGTTATATTTGTCAACCGATGATACTGATTATCGGTTTAGCTCTTATTCAAGAATTTGAAGGGAAAGAACGTGTTATTTATTATTTGAGCGGAAGATTAGTGGATCTTTGAGACGAGGTATTCGCCATCGAAAAATTATGTCTGTGTTTATACTTTTCTTGTGTCAAATTAAGGCATTATTTGTTATCCGCCGAATGTACGGTCATATGCAAAGACGACGTAGTCAAGTACATGCTGTCAATGCTGATATTAAGTGGTAGAATCGGCAAGTGGATTTTAGCATTATCAAAATTTGAACTACGTTTGAATCGACCAAAGGCGAGTTAAAGGGGCAAGTTATGGCTGATTTCGTCACTCAACATTATGTCTGATGGACTCTCCGGAGATTGCCCTTGGACACTTTTCTTCGATGGGTCCACATGTGGTGAAGGAGCGGTATCGGCATTGTGTTGATTTCACCTCAAGGAAGTATGAGTTTTCATTACCAATTGTTGCTACATCGACAAACAATCAGTGAATACCAAGCCTTGATAAAAGGGTTAGAATTACTGAAGGAGATACGTGCCGATGCTGTTGAAATCTTTGGTGATTCTATGCTAGTTATAAATCAATTGGCTGGAATTTATGAATGCCGAAGTGAAGCTTTGATTTCGTATTATGAAAAATGTTTGCAATTGTTGAAAGGATTTAGAGATTTTCATCTTGAACATATCTCTCGATTGCATAATGAGGAAGCTAATCGACTAGCTCAACATGCTTCAGGGTATCAGCCTATTCAGGAAGTGCTAACGTCGGCAGTTGATACCAATGACTGGAGGAAGGAGATTGTCGATTATTTAAAGGATCCATATAGAAAGGTTGAGAGACGTATAAGGTTCCAAGCTACCAAATATGTGCTCCTCGATGATGAATTATATTATCGAACTATAGATGGAGTTTTACTTAAATGTGTTAGCAGTAATGAATCGAAAAGCTTGATGGGTGAAATTCATGAAGGAGTGTGTGGGGCGCATCAATCGGCTTTCAAGATGAAGTGGATGATCAGAAGGAATGGGTACTATTGGCCGACTATTCTTGAAGATTGTTTTAAATATTTTAAAGGATGTCAGGGGTGTCAAAAGTTTGGTAATATTCAAAGAGCGCCTGCATCGGTTATGAACCCTATAATCAAACCGTGGCCGTTCCAGGGATGGGCTATTGATCTCATTGGTCAGATTTATCCGCCATCGAGTAAAGGACATAAATTTATTCTGGTTGCTACCGATTATTTCACAAAATGGGTTGAGGCAATTCCTTTAAAAAAGGTGACATCGGTTAATATGATTGATTTTGTGAAATAGCATATTGTTTACCGATTTGGTATTCCTCAAACTATCACTACCGATCAGGGCACTATGTTTACATCAGGAGAATTTGATGAGTTTGCTGTAGGTATGGGAATTAAAGTTTTAAATTCTTCTCCATATTATGCTCAAGCTAATGGTCAAGCTGAGGCTTCTAACAAAGGGATCATCAAACTCATTAAGCGCAAAATTGAAGAATATCCTAGGAGGTGGCATACAGTATTAAATGAGGCCTTGTGGTCATATCGGATGTCATGTCATGGTGCAACCAAAGTAACACCTTATCAGTTAGTATATGGACACGATGCAGTATTGCCTTGGGAAATTAAAGTTGGCTCTAGGCGAATACGTTCTCAAAATCGGTGACAACCGATGATTATAATACTCTTATGAAGGATGAGTTGGAAGATGTGGCGGGTCATCGGTTAAGGGCTTTAGTTAGCATCGAAGAGAATAAGAAAAGAGTAGCGGATGGTATGACAAGAAGGTGAAGGTAAAGGAGTTTCTTGATGGAGATCAGTGCGGAAATTGATTTTACCGATTGGGACTAAAAGTTCAAAGTTTGGAAAGTGGTCTCCTAATTGGGAAGGTCCATATCGGATAAATCGATTACATTCACAGTAACGCATATATTCTAGAAACCCTCGAAGGGGTTGTGTTTCCAGAGCATTAAATGGAAAATATTTAAAGAAATATTACCTAGTATCGGATGGATGCATAAAAGTATAAGTTAGATAATGATCCTATCGCTAAAATTATGCAAGGATGTCAATGTCTCATAAAGTGCCGATACAATAAACAAGATTACAAGTTCAACAAGGATTGGATAGCTAATATCGCACGCAGCGAATCTGGTCGGCTTCCTCCATTTCTTTGGTATCGTCATCGGCACAGACCTCCACGAGCTTGAGTTTTTTCTTCATGGCCAAAGCTTTGCGAGCACGGATATCTCTTTCTTCTTTGAAGGGCTTTGATGGCATTGGGTGGTGGCTTTCTTCTTGTTGGGCATGAGTTAAGGCTGCATCGACTTCTTTCAATTCACCAATAGAGCCATCTTCCTTGCCGATAAATCCAAGATTTTTCGCTTAAGTTCAACACCGAAGTACGCAAGTTGCCGATGCCCTTGTGCTTCTCATCGGCAATTTGTTTCGATTTATAGCATCTCTTCTTTGAGTTGAGCTGAGCTGCTCTATCGGCAATACGTTGAGCAGCCCGTTGATATTGTAGTTGGCGGCTTTCTAAATGGGCTCTTTGGGAAGAGTACTTCTTCAACATCGGCGGGGACACGCCACGGATTGTTTTGAAAATTGCCTTTATGGGTCCGAGTCATCTACCGGTTAGGCGGTATCCTGCTTTGTAGCAAGTTAAGGAGAGCTTCCAACTTGGTCTTAGTTTCGCCGATATTGTTCCCGGTGCAAGGAAGAACTTGTTTCCTCTCCATCATCGTCGAGACGTCAATAGCAAAGGAGAATAGGCTGTTTGGGGAGTCTTGTTCTGAGGAAAAGAAAAGGAGGTCGATTAAGGATAAGTATGAGTATTGTAAATCAGCTAGGTTAATCGGTTTACTGTTTCAAAGGCAATTTCTGTGCTTGATTGGAGGAAGCAACTGGAGTATGCCGTGTGGGGATCGGTGAGCTTGCCGATGGGATATCCTCTCAGAACTTCATCGGTGGTTGGCTCTTGAGGTATGATGACCGATGACATTGGGGCAGGTGTAGGGATCGGCATGGACCTTTGTCGTTTTGGTCGTGCCTCGAAGATCTGTTAAAGCTTTGCGCTTTGCTTGGGCATCGGCAGCGATTGGTCGGGGGGCATCGGCACTTGTTGGTTGTGAAGCTTGGATATCTGCACGCTTGCCGATGTACCCAATTGTTGTTGCCGCAAAACAAGTGTAAGGTATAATATTTAACGAGATAAAATGAAAAGTCAAGAGGATACCTCTGAAGGTTTGTCAAAAGAAGTGGTGCTTGATATCGGAGGAATTGCCGATGATGATCCAATGACATGACTCTTACCCCGATGGTTAATGTTAATACGGTTTGTGATCAAAGCATAAGTAGAAATAAACAAGGTTGTTACCTTGAATGCCTTGACCAAGGTTGTAGCAAAGAGACCGATGGAGTGGCCCTAGTCAGTAGCCAATTTGGACTTAGAGGTGATGGTCTTGGTACGGATCTTACGGTGAGTCGAAGCAGTTAAGGGGCGTTGTAGCGATTGATGATATCGGAGAAACAGTTTGAAGATCGAAGGGTTTCCACTTTTGCTCACAGATGGTCTTTGGGTTATTAACTTTGTCATATGAGAGTCGATTCTTGATATATGAAGGAAAAGCGGAAGGAGTTAAAAGAAACTTACTGCGTGCGTCGGGATGGATGGCATATTCGGGGTCGATCATGTGCCGATATGTGTGAGCGAAGTTGCAAGCAGTTGTTCCTTCCACTCTCGCCACCATTGCTTATATGACTTCGGTGATGAAGGATCTTTGGCGCCCGGTGGATATATCAACATCTCGTAGTATATCGGCATCGGGGAGAGTTGTACTACCTTGTTCGATCTGTTCCACGGTGATTGTTTCCAGGTTTGATCACATCGGCAAAGCAAAGTTTGATTGGCGATTGCCCAAAAGCCGATTGACGGGATCTGCCGATGGATTGTAAAATTCATACGTAATGTTGGTGTTTTTCCGCTACCAAATGTATTTCTTGGAATTGCCACAGGAGTAATGATGGCCATCATGAGTTCCTTATCCGATTCAGGTGTCATCAACAAAGTTGAAAAGAAGGGGAATCTATTTTCCTCGTCAATATAAGGTACCCAGAGCCCTATGATCACGAGAAAGACCATTGTAGAAGCTTTGGAAGAATCGCCGATCTGGTCTTCATTGGCCTCTGTTCGGGAAGGACAATTATGGCTTCACCAAAATTGAGGGGTGGCGTGTTGCCGATTCATCGTCCCCGAGCACATGGTCTTCAGCAATTTCTCATGGGAATTGTTGGGCAAAAAGTCCCATTGCAAAGCGTTTGTGCATATGTGCATTCAACCACATGTTGATAAACCACCACGGGCCTCCTAGGTTGCCGATGGGTTCGCCAAGCGAAGTTTTACGAGACACTTGATGAAGAAGATGATAAGTGGAGCTCGGAAGGTATCGCCAAGAGGAAACCTTACACCATTAGCCAAAAGTTCAAATTGCGGGGAGGAAGGCGTTGGTTGGTCCTACTGATCGACCACAGAAAATAAATTTTTCTAACCACATATTCAGGAATGTGGCATGTTCCCTCTGGTTAAGTGTCCCGGTCTTCTGGTATTCTTGAATGTACCCCGTCCAACCACCGATGTTGCGGGTATTCACCCTATATTCAGATTTTCTACCATAGATGGAGCCTTCATCGGTAGTTGAAATATCCAAGCCAGTGAGCATGTGGACATCGGCAAGTGTGGGAGTAGATGGGCCATGTCCAAACATAAAAGTGTTTGTTGTGTCTGACCAGAAGTAAGCAGCTGCAATCATCATTGATTCATTCTTCTGCATATCGGCAATAGATAGCCTAATGCATTGGTCTAACTTTCGTTCTGCCCAGTATACTTGCATTGATCTATTAACCCTCAAGTACCAATCTTTCCACCCTTTGGTGGTCTTGGGCCAAGATCGGAATGTGTCTTTCCATAAATTCAGAGAGAAATTTTGGGCTCTAAAAGGGATTCTGTTAACCTCTCTGCATTAATCGGATCGTTGGATCTAGGTTGCCCATTGGTCCTAGGCATTGGACATGCGGTGATCGGTTGGAATAACTAATTTGTTGCTTGCAGATTCCTAAGTTTAAAGGACCGGAGAACAAAAGAAAGGAAAAATCACCAACCTGTATGGATTTGCGAAAACTAGGGGATCAAAGTAAAAGGTAATGGAAGTGGAGCGAACCGCAGGACGTTGAAGTTGATTGCCATTATCTTGAGGAAGATGGGGGCACGAGCCGGAGACTTGAGGTTATATTTGGAGAAGAGTTCTTGTTGGTTGAGGTCAGAGTTGTTCGTTGAGATCGCGGAAAGAGAAAATGTCAAAGATTGGGGTATGAGGGTAGAAGGCGAGTGTTAGGAGGAATCTATTTATAAGCCGCTTGGGGTAGGGGTATTTTGGACTTATCTCTATACCGCATGGCGCATGTAGGTCGAGGTGGTTCAGATGGATATGGTAAGCTGTTTCGCACGATAATCGGGGATTGTATACAGATGAGTTGATGGCAAGTAATCATGGTTTGGAAGAAGTATCAGTACAGGATATTTTAATTAAAGCAACAACACATTATCATGTTAAGATCTTGCCGATGGGTTATTGTTTTGGTATCTTGATCATAATCAAGGCAAGAGTGGTTGGCGATTGTGCGATGTTTACTGAAGTGCGTGAATCAGGATTAGATTTGATTGGATTTGATAACAGATCAAGTTTTGGCTTGGAGAATGAGTTACGGTAATCGGGCGAAGGCAAATGTTATCTGGAGTAAATTTCGGAGCATTAATGGTTTTATACTCCGAAATTGGGGGGCATGTGTTGACACCATTTTTTGCACGTGTCAAAATGATCGGAGTGGACTGATCGGCAAGGGGAAAGTTACTGTATACTCTGATAACCGATGAAAGCCAGCTTGTAAAGATGGTGGCCGATAGCTGGTGGTGGTCGATGGAAAGGTTGATTTAGACTCAGGCGTTGCCGATGAGGTTGGAGGTGTTATTGTCGATGTCGATGAAGGGAGGCTTGAGGCTTGAAGACTACGCCGATGAAACATGGGAGTATGCCGATGAAGGAAGACTTGAAGACTCGCCGATGAAACGAGGGGAGTATGCCGATGGGAAGGAGGACGGTGAGATTTCCATCGTAATTGAGGCGGACAGGGAAATAGATAGGAGTTGATTTCCTTTTCTATATTTGTTAGAGTATGACTCATGTAAGAGTCACGTGTTTCCTTAGATATGGGCTTGGTGTCCTAGTTGTGTTTGGTTGTGTCTCTTTAGATCAGGGTATAAATATGGAGCGAGGGGCAATGTAATAGAGAGGAATCAATATCAAAACCAAGTTTTACTCCTATTTACATCTACTTATTTTTCGGCGACTTCGTCAATTTGCATATTTTTCTTTTTACGAGTTCTCATTGATTCGGCGAGTTGCATTGTCTCAGTGCGACCTTCGGCGATTCTCGAGTTCCGCGTGAGTACCCCTTGGCCGTGACTTTCGGGCGTATCGCTGTTGTCAGGACCAAAGTGCTCGTATCTTCATCCTTGTCGATTAACAGGTCAAATCGACTGGCACGCTCTGGATATCGATTCGGGTATTAGCCCTTTGTGTTTGCAGATCCACTTTTGCATCAACAATATTTATACCTGGAGCCTAAATATGAATCCTACTCGAACACGACTCGTTACAATCTTTGACATAGAATAAAACAATCCTAATTTAAGATAACTTGGACCCTAATCTTTCCCCTTTTTGTAGAGTCCGATATGCAATTTCCTGGTGTCAACCGTAGCTCATCATCGCTATCTGCTGACATCATCCGAAGAGATCCAACTCTAGAGTCGTATCGGAATCAGCTGATATCAATCCTTATGCAATCGATTCTTTGATTGGCACGATTTTTGGAAGTTTCGAGTTCCCGCGCTTTTCTCTCTAAATTTTGGTGTAAACAACTACATTGTCAAATCGTGGACTAATTCGGCTTAAAAGATTCGTCTCACAAATTAATCTCAAACTGTATAATTAGTTATTTTTAGTCTATATTTAATACTCCATACATGTGTCCAAATATTCGATGAGATAGGAAATAAACTTTTGGGGGAGAAACTTGTCGGTGTTTTCGGACCACCGACGAGTAAATTTGTATTTGCGCGTCTGGCTCGGATGGTGTGCTCAGAGGACACAAGAGTTTATACTGGTTCAGGCAGAACGTCTCTACGTCCAATTTGCTGCTGCTCGTGTTATCGACACTTGGTTTGTAGTAGGGGTTACAAACAGGCGAGAGAGGGAGAGGATCACAAGTCTCTGGTGGAAGGAGTGAACGGGTGCTGAAAGCTCACTTGCCGCTCTGCCATGTGCTCGTATCATGCTTTTGTGTCTAGATCCCCCAGATCTCCCCTTTTCATGGGGCGCCCTGATTCCCCTTTTATAGGCGAAGAGAAAGCGCAGGTTACAAAGGAGAAAAAGGACAAGAACGAGAGAGAAGAAGGCTTCTAGGGTTGCCGGGTCCTTCTTCTCCTTCATGCGGGTCTCGTCGATCCTATAGATGTCAACAGGGATGGCTCCATATCACGGCCCTGTTCATCACTGGTGCCATGCGCAGGCATCATCTGTCGGTCATGGCGTTCCACTCCATCCCCGACGGACGTCGTGATGAACTGACGTGCCTGTCAGCATCCGTACGAGGATTAGGTAGAACAGCACCGGCACGCCCGACACTGTTCTTGATGTGAATCCCCAGGTATAGCCCGTCATGGCCATGGGTTAGATCGAGGCGTGACGGCCTCTGCCCTGGCGTCAGATTTTTTACCCAGGCCCATACGCTTGGACCTAGAGTGGTTGGCGACGGTATGGGTCCCCGTCAGACGAGACGGAACCCGCATCCATGAGGTCGGGCAAGACAGAGCCCGCGACCTTGGGCGAGACGGAAACTGCGTCCTTAGGGTCGGGCGAGATGTGGCTCGCACCCAAGGGGTCAGGCGAGACGGAGCCAGCGACCTCAAGGTCGGGCAAGACGGAGCCCACGACATCGAGGTCGGGCGAGACCTTTTAATACATCTCGAGCCATCCGAGGAAGTCAGCGTGGGCGCTAACTTTCTTGCTTTGGGTATCCCTAATATCGATACCCGACCATAGCCCCCGAGCCTGCGGAGGAGTAGAATACTCCTTGGCCTTCTGTTTTAGCCCCCGACATGTCCTGGTAGGACGGTGATTCCCTTTTGTCACGATCGGTCTTCTTGGGGGCATGTAACCGTAGGATTCGGGAGGTCGAAAAGATTTTTCTTAATTCTAGTCCCCTAGGATCCGATCGGTTTGCCGTCGTACTACGACTGCGTGTTCGGTCTCCTTGCGAGTCCAACTTCCCTCGAGCCCCCGTGTGTAGTAGGGGTCTGGTCGAGGGTTGGCTCGTCTTTGTGATCGTCATCCCTCAATCGTTTTTTTGATAAAAAGGGAGGGGCTGAGCCATGCCATGTTTTTCCTTGATGGACGACACATGGTGCTGGGTGACCTATTAACGGGCTAGTCCGAGTGGGGCCCGGCTTCCCGTTCGCGAGGGTCCGACATGGGTCAGCTGGTGACCGACTCCAGGCTCTTGGCGGCCAATCCATATAGTTCTTGGGTCCATTTGGTCGGTCCTAAGGGCTCGTTGCCTTTCTTCGATGAAAAACCATGGACTAGGAACCGACCAAGGCTCGAACATGGGCCGTGATGCTCGCTGCGCTCGTGCGCCTGGGTACTGGCCGCTAGTGGGCCCATCCCTTTCCACCCCTCGCTCTATGGGTGCCCGGAGTGGCTGTGAACCCGTCGGCGGGCCAGCCTTCGAACTCCTGGTCCTGAATGGGCCATAGGAGCGTTTTTAGCTCCGTATCCCTCCTTACATGTGACGGTTCTCACGCCTGTCTACACCGATCGCTGAGCTAGATGACATCGAGATGTAGGTGGACCCTCTAGCACAGGACTTACCTACCGAGATAGAGGATGGGATCATCCCCCGAAGAAATTAGTTAGGTAGATAAGCTTGGTGGTGAACTTGTAATTAGTGGACAAGCTGTTAAATTTTGTTATGGCCAAACAGATTTTTAGCTCTTCTCCCCTTTTTGTATAAAAAGGTTAATGCGTTTGACCCTTTCCATCGTTAAGTCTGTAAAGCTCGGGGTGCGGATGAAAAAATCTGATCACACTGGTGAGCAAAAATGCCGTAGCCGCTGGGGCGTAGGTTTCTTGCAGGTCCGACCAGTTTCACTCAGCGTTTGTTTCCACAACCCTTGCTTCAAGATCTTAACGTGAGAAAAGGTCGGGCATAGAGAATGTCTACCGGATAGATACACTCTTATTAGCCCCCGAGTGAGGCCCGACCCCTTGCCATTGCTGGGGTCGGGTGTCACTAAAGATCGAGGAGTCAATAGCAAAACTGATAAGAGAAAGCGTGCGTAGATTAAGGGTAAAAGCGACGTAGCTGTTCGATGTTCCAGGCGTTAACGAAGACTTCACCGTCGATGGTCTTGAGCTTATAGATGCTTGGTCAGAGGGTCCGCAATGACGTACGGTCCCTCCCACGGCGGAGAGAGCTTGCGATGGTTCTTGTTGCTCTAGACGAGGCAGAGCACCAGGTCCCCGACGTTGAAGGCCCTTCCCCGCACTCGATGGCTGTGGTATCGGTGCAACGCTTGCTGGTACTTGGCCGAGCGGAGGTGGGCAACGTCGCGCGCTTCATCTAGCTGGTCCATGGCATCCTCGAGGGATACCTCGGCTCCTTGTTCGTCGTACGCCTTGACCCTCGGCGCTCCATAATCGAGGTCGGTCGAGAGGATAGCCTCGGAACCGTAGACCATGAAGAATGGCGTGTAGTCAGTGGCCCGGCTGGGGGTCATCCTCATGCTCCAGAGCACCGCGGGAAGCTCCACGACCCATCGTCTGCCAAACTTATTCAACCGGTTGAAGATCCTAGTCTTGAGGCCTTGTAGGACCATGCCGTTCGCGCGCTCGACCTGCCCGTTTGGGCGGGGGTGCGCCACGGTGGCCCAATCGACGCAGATGTGGTATTCATCGCAGAATCGGAGGAACCTTTTCCGGTGAACTGCGTGCCGTTGTCCGTGATAATGGAGTTCGGGACTCCAAAGCGATGGACGATGTCAAGGAAGAACATCAAGGCTTGCTCGGACTTGATCGCGAGGATCGGTCGAGCCTCTATCCACTTTGTAAACATGTCCACGGCGACAAGCAAGTGCGTATAGCCCCCGAGCGCCCTCTTGAGAGGTCCGACCAGATCGAGCCCCTAGACCACGAACGGCCATGTGATGGGGATCGTTTGGAGTGCTTGGTCCGGTAGGTGGGTCTGTCGAGCTTAGTATTGATACCCTTCATAGGTGCGCACAATTTGTTCAGCGTCGGCTACTGTGGTCGGCCAGTAGAAGTCTTGTTGGAACACGTTTCCAACCAGGGTCCTAGGTGCGGCATGGAGCCCGCAGACCCCACCGTGGATATCACTCAACAACTACTTCCCTTGTTCGATGGGGATGCAACTGTAGGATCCCGGTGTGGCTTCGCCTGTAGAGCTCGCCCTCAATAGCGACAAAGGACTTAGCGCGACGCGCGAGCCGCCGAGCCTCCGTTTTGTCCGTCGACAGCGCCTCACGGATGAGGTAGTCGAGGTAAGGCGTCCTCTAGTCGGCCAGATGGTTGGGCTCTGTCGCTGGATCCTCGTCAAGCTCTATGACTTCGAGGTCGAATGGAGCCGCCAGAGGCGAGATGGAAAACGCGTCCTTGGGGTCGGGAGAGACGGAGCTCGCACCCAAGAGGTCGGGTGAGATGGAGCTCGCGGCCTCGAGGTCGGGCGAGACAGAGCCCGCGGCCTTAGGGTCGGGTGAGACATTTTAATACGTCTCGAGTCATCCGGGGAAGTCAGCATGGACGCTAACTTCCTTGCTTTGGATATCCCTAATATCGATACCCGACAAAACTAAACAAGGCCTAAGTTATCTAAGGCTCTGTTTGGATTGAAGTTGCTGAATTTTAGCTAGCTAAACCAGCTGCTAAACTTTAGTCACCCCTATTTGATTTGGTGGACTAAAAGAGACTGAAAAGAGGCTTTTTAGTCCCTTTTAGTCAGGGTGTTTGGTTCCAAAGTGACTAAAATGTGAGACAACCTGGGCTTTAATCCCATTTAGCAATCCCTTGGTGACTAATTGGCTAAATACCCATTTAGTCCCATTTCATCATAGTGTTTGGTAAAACGTGACTAAATGGGATTAAAATTAGCCCACTAAACTTTATCAGCCCAAACAAACACCCCTAAACGCGGATAGATGGACAGTGGACGACTTGTGGGGTGCCTGCCCCTTCTGTCAGACCGACATGGTCAAGCATTCAGCCCAAAGCGTTTCCAATTAACAATTTTTTTAACATTAATAACAAATAATTCTAGGATGAAGAAATTTAAGAAACACTAACGAATACTATTCTCTGTCCAAAAAAAAACAATTCTAGGCGCATTCTTGATTGATGTGTCTAAAGTTTGATCAAATATATAGATAAAAATATTAATATTTATGACGCTAAATAAGTATACTACGAAAATATATCTGATGACAAATTTAATGATACTTTAGAATGATAATTGTTAATATGATTTTATCTATAATCAATCAAATTCAATATACTTTAACTTGGTATTGTGCTAGAATTATATATTTTATTATGGATGGAGGGAGTAGCACATAAGGAGAAAATAAATATATTTTTACGGGTCCACATGGTGAAAGGTTATTAGCGTATATTTTTGGCGATAAGTAGTCCATCGGCTAGAGATTTTCAAGAGTTAGCACTCTTTCATATGATGATCTTTTGATGAAGTTGATTTTTATATGAAATGTAGCGATTGATGTAGCTTATAACTTTGTACTCCCTCCATTCCAATTGTATTCTGTTCTCTTGCTTTAATACATAATTTTTATTATGTATCTAAATATAATGTATGTAGAGTTAGTGAGTCGAGTGGCTCTTGAGCCAGCCCTCAAGCCAGTGACCCGGGTTCAATCCTCGGTATTGGCATCCGGAGGCTCCTCCGTTGGCCTTCCTTATTAGTTTACATGTAGATGCATTACAAAAGCTATTATCAAGGAAAGTTAAAACCATTTACAATCTAGAATAGATGGAGTATATCTAAAATATTTGCCACCTTTTAGTCTTCAAAACAACTTTAATTAAAAGGTCTTTATACAAATACACTTTTTTTCCAAACTACTTGGTCAAAATCAGATATTTTTGCTGAACCATACAACCCACAATGGAAACTAGATTTCTTTTGCCATTTTAATTTGCGAGATGTCATATTTAATCGCCATTTTGATTGAAGAAAACATACTATCACCTGGTGATAAGATAGATTTTAAACTTTCATCAATCCTCAATTTATTTTCGTAGGATGGTATCAAAAAAATCTTGGCAACTCATATTCAAAACCCTTTAGACCAGTGTAGCAACACACTCTCAGGTGTGTATCTTATAAGGATGTAATTGATACCGAATGATGTTTTGTGCAAGTTCATTTCTCCTGCTAAACTAATGTCTTGATATTGTCAGTCTAGTTCATTTTTGTAATTTCTGGATCGCCAAAACACGTGCGATATAAGTGGCGTTTATGCTACTTCTTCTTGAATATTGTCTTGGTAGGAGAAAAATTGTCTTAGTAGGAGAAAATTGTCATTTATGCTGCTTCTTCTTGAATATTGACATATTACTATATTGTTAGTCGCTCATAGGAGTTTTTTAATATATTTTCCTCGCGTAGCTTGGCTGCAACGTTAGGGAATAATAAGTGGTTATATCGAAGAAAAAAGAGAGCTTTTAAGTAACCAAGAAACCTACACATTGTTTTGAATTATCTATATAGCAAAAAAAAAAAAAAAGGGTGAGCTTGCTTTATCGGAACATCTGATTAAGCTATTGATTCAAGTGACTCTATTACGCGCTCATAGCTCTCATCATATTTTTTGTTTCATAGCAAGTCCTTATCACCTCTCCATTTCGCGATGGAAATAATTAAGGTAGATACTTATCGTATATATCTTAGTTGCCCTTGAATTTTTCATTGTGAATTTTAAACTTGCATATAGGATGCTACTATAAGATAGACGCAACCCACTTGTGTCATGACCGAGGGAGAAATTGCGTGTCCTTGTCAATCTTTCAACATCATCAGCCTCAAATGAAGTGATGGACCCACGACCCAATGCGATCACCCCAAAATCACAACTCCTCCCTTTCAATCTTTCATCAATAATAATAATAACAACAACAACAACAACAACAACAATAACAATAACAATAACAATAACAACAACAACAATAATAACAATAACAACAACAACAACAACAATAATAACAACAACAACAACAATAATATTGCAGGTTAAGCCTGGAGCTGGGACGGTGTGCAGCACGGCCTTACTTGAACAGGACCTTTCCTATAGGTTTGTAACGCTCAAGCGCTGCATCCTTTACCCTTTTAAAGCACTTCCTGTCTCAGGCATTCCTCTATTTGTCATGCATGAGCAAAATGTTCAGATCACTACACTTCTCCTGGTTGGTTCTGAACTTCAGCAGCAGATGAGATACTTTGCCAACGAAGAACATACATATATACGAGACCCTTTGCCTTGTGTACATTGACCATGGTGCAGCATTCAGTTGAGCATGAGCAGAAAACTCCCGGTCTCGGTACCTTCCCTGTCTACCATATGAAAGAAGCTGAATACATTCAGAGTTCAGACACGCTTCAGCTGTGTTAACCACAGGAGTGACAGTGCATATAAGGTTCAGGATCCCTTTAGGACGTCAAAGACGACACTAGCTCATAATACCACAGGAGGCAGTAGTTGACTTTAATTATTATTGACTTTGTCAAAGAACAAACTGGTTGTAATCTGTCCATATGAAAAAGGATGAACGAGGCAAAGTCTGTGCCAATCTTCCAGTCGGACCGACTAAGGCGACCAGCCCCTTCTCGCATAGGCTTTTCTTGCTTGGTGCGGCCCAGGAAAGTGTATTTGGTCCAAGTTAATTATTTCGCTTCTTATATTTGGGCTGACTGGATGAAGAAGGCCCATTCACACACATATTTCGGCCCATTATAAGAATGTCTTTTCTCTTTCTTTTTTCGCGGTTGTTCACTTAGTATCCTTGCTATATTCTATGATATATTTTTAATTGTTCACGTAGTACCCATCATATTTATTTTTTTCATGTAATATCCTTGCTATATTCTATAATATATATGATATATTTTAAATTGCTCACTCAGTACCTGTCATTACTTTTTCACGCAGTACCTATCATATATTTTTATTTGTGGCTTGCTATATTACTTTTCTTAATATCCACCGGCGCCATCCTCGCTACCGTGTGTCCGTGTGGACCTCCGGCCACCCGCTCTGATGGTGGTGAGGCGTGCAGGAGTTACCAAAGGGTTGGTGGTGGCAATGCCGTGTGTCGACCGTGTTGCCGTTGCCAGAGCCTCCCACTCCTTCCTCAAGGCCGACAATATGTCACCCGCTCCTCGCAACAGATAGCCTAGGCAGTTGTCCCTCTACGTCGCCGCTGTCGGAGTTGGCTTGTGTGGTCGCTTGCACCAAATCCGGCTGCTCCCCCCTCACCCTTGCCACCACGCGATCGAACCCGGTGGATGCCGCAGCCATCGATGCGGGTCATGTCGTCGTCACCGGAGCTGGGTGCGTGGCTGCCCGAGCCAGATCTGGTTGTTGCACCATCCTCGACCTGAAGAAGCCCCCTCTCATGTCGCCTTCTTCCTGGCAGCCGCGCGGACATCCGACGGTCTGCTCTGGTTGTGGCAAGGTGGGGGAGAGGGGTATGAGAGGACCAGCGATAGGGGTGAGTATGTAGTCCGCCCATGTTGTCCCCTCAAGAGGATGAAGCGGGGGCAAGTTTCAGTTTGCATTTGTGGTCTCGAGAGTATTTAGTTCGCGTACTTCACCCCGTTTCACATGATGATTCTTGGTCTTTTTCCCCTTCTTGGTTTAGAGACTGCAACTATTTGAAAAACTTTATAGTAGTAGTAGACTTCAAATGCAAAGTATGACTTTTGAAGGCAAAGATCAATGTGTGTAGAGCTCTTGGGATATCATATAATCGCTTTTTTAAGGTGAGGAGTGAGGACACTTTATTGTTGATTGATTTATCTCGTCTTTTAAATCGATCTTAAGTTCCCTTGATGATGAGCAATAGCTAAAGTGGACATGTATTTTGACTAGAGACCTCTCCCCATCCGTGCCTCCACATGCGAGGAACAACAACAAAAAAAAAATCTAGAGAAGATTGCAATTGAGATTCCTTCCTTTGCCGTCACATTTGACGAACAAAACAAAAATCTAAAGACGACTGCTACGACTGATGTCCATACCCTCCACGTGCCATGCTCTTACAAGAAACTTCGAGAAGTTGACTTCTCACCACGTGTTGACTTCACTACTACTCCCACGGGATTGACGGCACTAGCTAGTAGAGTCCAAAAAGAAATCAGAAAAGTCAACGTTTCTTCCATCCGAGCTGAGCAGGTGTCGCGATGAAATGAAACACAGAAGAAGCATAAGCAAAAGGTGATGAATCCAAAAGTTGGATACGCGTGCTGAACAATGTTGCTAGTCCACGGGACAATAATGGCCAGCCAAGTCGTAGCCCCGCTGACACTCCTAGCTACATATGACTGCACTGCACGGCCGTGTCAACACTTAGGGCGTGTTTATTTGCCTGTACGTTGCCAACCTGCATGGACTAGCCCAGCCAGGGTAGGCAAGGCTAGACCCAACAGCAGCAACATCACCTTGTTTGGTCATTCTTTCCAACTGGGTCTGGTTCCTGCTGAACTGTGTTTGATTGCCTGGGCCGTGTGTCAGTGTTCCCAACTAACTCCCAACTGTCAGGCTGGGATGGTGTTCAGTTGCCTGGACAGCTCGCCATGCACCAGAGACAACACAGAATTGCACATACAAGGCATAGAGCAGATAATGCAACAGTTTAGCAAATAATCATGGCAAAGTAGTTTAGCAGTACTAATTAAATGACAGTTTACACAATTCCAGTGACATTACAACATGATAAAGCACATATTAGAAGTACTAACTAATTGATATATCCCGTAACAATTACTCTAATAGCTGTTGCACCTGTTGAGCCTCATCCACATCACAGCAACCAAAGCACAAAGGAACAGAATGATACATTTTTGTAACTCATTGGAGAGGCTGTTTCTCCAATTTGTGTGACAACTGAAGAAGAAGAAGGTTTAGAGGAAGGCATTGTGTTGATAGTTGAGTTGAAATCAGCAATTGCTTGCTCATAAGAAGTGTACTTTTCCTATGCACAGCTCCAGAATATCCCATGACGTGCTTACTGCACTCAGCCCAGCTGGTGTACACACCCGGGTTTCTGCCCTTGAAAACAACATACCTGGCACACATTGGGTCTGCAGTTAAAATAATCACAGCCTCAGTGATCACATCACAGGCTTATATAGGAAAATGCCTCAGTCCAAGAGACATCACAGGCAGTAGAGTAGGAAACCTTGCAGAAATCAGAGAAATGCCTCATCTCAATGAAAGCAACAGTTTCATTGCATGAGGTTGCTAAACTGGTCCTCAATTTGGTTTACTTCAAATTGAAGACATGAAAAGCAAGTTGATGCACTGAAACACAGTAGTACATAGTGCATCATAGGCAAAAAAGAATGTGGCCTCAGACAACATAATGAGTTTCAAGCTTCTATTTCCATTCACTGGTGGCACTGCAATGGGGCAAATAAAATAGACAGAGGACAAATAATCAAATGCACGAGGGCGTGTTTGTTTGGCTGGACAAATACAAAACCAAGTTCATGACAGCCATGGAAGCATGAGACATGTCACGTCCATCCCAAGTGATCAGTGCATTTGTGACAGAGCAGTTGCTTGGGTATGGACGTGTCTCATGGTTTGATGACAGCCATGAGAACCACATAGATGATAGGAAAAAGAAATTACAGTGCCACCTCTATAATATAAAGTTGTGTCATCATCGGCCTTAAACAGTAGCAAACCATCAAAGTCAAAAGAACCAAGAAATCAGTAGAAACCAAAGCAAAGACATTAACTGAATCCATAGCTAGAATTACTTAGCTTACAAATAACATGGCATGTAGCCACCAAATGGTTCAATAGTTCAACTGCCAGGGGTCCATGGATCAACCCCACATAAGTTCACATTACATGCCAGCTATAGTTACCCACCTCCTTAATCATAAAATAACCACCAACCCGAAAGTCATGTGTTAGCCCATCAGTGCTGCACAACAAGAACACACAAGCAAAAGTATACAAAAGTCAGTCAAGGAGAGTGGTGGAGGGTGGAGGAACTGCATATATAATCCTCAACTTCTTCCCTCCATGTCTAGGGCAGGCCCTAGAGCAACTACATGTAGTAGTTATTTGCAAGGAAAGTCCTTAGCCACAGGACCCTATGACTGTCAACCATCTTGACATATGCAATGGCCTAGGCTTTCACTACCGGACAGAGCACTTTACCGAGGGCCTGAGGATTTGCCGAGGGAAAATGCTCGGGCACTCGGCAAAGAGTCTTTGCCGAGGGCCTGACCCTTGGCAAAGAACAGCCCTCGGCAAAGACTCTTTGCCGAGGGCCAGACCCTCGACAAAGACAAGCACACGGCAACAATAATTATTTGCCGAGGGCTAAACCCTCGGCAAAGGGCCGGCCTTCGGCAACACCGCCTGACACGATGTCCATCCTCTACCGTCAATCTTTGCCGAGGGCATCACCGTTAGACCCTCGGCAAAGACTTTTTAACCGTTTTTGAAAATTTTCTTTTAATTTTTTTTTTGCCAAGTGCCCCTGGACCAACACTCAGCAAAGACAGTCTTTGCTGAGTGCCAAGGTGGCACTAGGCAAATTTTCATTTTTTTTGTTTTTTGACCCTAAATTTTTTGTTGGGCCCGCCTACATTGTTTACAACTTCATGTTTAAATTTGATGCTTTTTATAGTTTTTTTGTTATATTTGGTTGATTAATTTGATTATGTTGAATTTTTATATATAATTCAAATTTGAACTGCAAGTGCATGGAATATTGTAATCTAGTGCTTCGAAAAATGTTATTCGTGGTATTTGGTGTATGTTGAGTCTCTATCCACGAACTCGCATCAAATTTCGCGCATCTTCACGTAACATGACGAGCCACTTGCTGGAAAAGTGTTTTAAAATTATATAAAGTCCATACGAAGTCCAAAAATCACGAAACTTGTCGAGGTGTCATGTTATCGCATGTGTAGGCCGTGGTAAAAAATTGAGAATGTTTCGAGCAAGTTGCGACCTCAGATGCATAAAACCCAGACATCTCCACATGTGATCACAATTGCTCGAAACATGACGTCGCAACTTGCTCGAAACATTCTCAAATTTTTATCACAGCCTACACATGCGATAACATGACACCTCGACAAGTTTCGTGATTTTCGGACTTCGTATGGACTTTATATAATTTTAAAACACTTTTCCGGCAAGTGGCTCGTCATGTTACGTGAAGAAGATGCGCGAAATTTGATGCGAGTTCATGGATAGAGACTCAACATACACGAAATACCATGAATAACATTTTTCAAAGCACTAGATTATAATATTCCATGCACTTGCAGTTCAAATTTGAAATAGTCAGAAAAATTCAACGAAACAAAACTAATTAAGGAAATAAAGTAAAAAAACTAAAAATTGTCCCAAATTTTGAAATGGAGTTTTAATTACTGTAGCAAGGCCCCAGAAAAAAATGGGGCGAAAAAAAAAATTAATTTGCTGAGAGCCAACCTTGACACTCGGCAAAGAAGCCTTTGCCGAGGTCACAGGGCGCTCGGCAAAGAATTAAAAAAAAACCTTTGTCGAGTGCCGCTGGGCCTGGCACTCGGCAAATCTTTTAACCTAAAGGCCTAGAATGGGCTGGCTCAACCCCACCCCCTCCTCACTTGTCTCCCACCCGCCCTTGTCGCCGCGCCCGCCCGCCAACCCCGCCGTCGTCCCCCTCCGTGAGGTCTGCTGAGCCCACCTTGACGCCCGCCCCGCCCGTCCGCGCCCCGCCCCGTCCAGTGGCGCTCGCCCGATGCCAGTCGGGCTCGGCGCTCCCTTGACCCAGCGACCCCATGCCGCAGCATTGGTGACCAGCCCCGCCGCCCCGGTGGCTTTTCAGCTCCCAGTGGCCCCAGTGCCGCGCCCAGGTCCCCGACGCCGCCCTGAAGCTCATTGGCGCCCAGGCTCCAAGCTCCCCGGGGACAGCGACCCGGCCGGCCCCGAGCTCCCCCACCGGCCCCGAGCTCCACCGGCCCCGCCGTGCCCTGCGGCCGGCCAGCAGAGGGAGAAGGAGAGGAGCAAGAGGAAAAAAGAGAAGGGGGAGGAGGAAGAGGAAGAAAGAGAAGGGGGAGGAGGAAGAAGAGGTAGGTGCCGACCCGACCGCCCGTCGATCCTCGTGCCATTCCGACCCCTCGTTGATCCTCGCGCTACTACGGTCATCCCCGCCGTTGTCGCCGGCCCTCGCTCTTGCCGTTCTTGCCGCCAAGGTAAGCCCTACCCTTGTAGTGTTAGTAGTAGTAGTAGTTAGTAGTGTTAGTAGTAGTTAGTTGTAGTGTTAGTAGTAGTAGTTAGTAGTGTTAGTTGTAGTGTTAGTTGTAGTAGTTAGTAGTGTTAGTTGTAGGGTTAGTAGTAGTAGTAGCAGTTAGTAAATAGTAGTAGTTAGTAAGTAGTAGTGGTTGTTAGTAGTAGTTAGTAGTGTTAGTTGTAGGCTTAGTAGTAGTAGTAGTTAGTAAATAGTAGTAGTTAGTAAGTAGTAGTGGTTAGTAGTAGTAGTTGTTAATAGTTAAGTAGTTCTTAGTATTAGTACTGTTAGTAGTTAAGTAGTTGTTAGTAGTAGTTGTAGGGTTAGTAGTAATTGTTGTTGTACTACTTCAATACTTTCATCTGCATGGAAAGAGAACTAAAGTACATGGCTCCTCTTGATATATTGGTGGTTGTTGGCCTTCGTGCCCATGTTTGGTATATATGTGGTTGTTGGCCTTTGTGCCATGTTTTTTGGAGTTTTGGGAACCTCCCGTGCGAGGGGAGTCTTGCCCAAATTTTGAGTCGACACTAACCATTTTGCCCCTTTTGTAGGAGGACTGTGGGAGGGACTCGGCGACCAGATCGTCTTAAATCGGCCAACTTGGGTCTTCCCGCACTGCGTCGACTCACTGCTGCACCGACTCTCCACCGCCCCTACCCACGACCTCACCCGGCACCCTAGGTATAACCCCTCTATCCGTATGTGGTCTTTGGTAGCGTAACCTAGTTAGGTGTTTCCGTCGAAAGAAAGAGATACGGTTGGAGGTATCTGAGATCTTTGTATATCTCTGACCGTATCTGCTATTCGGATTGTCCACGTTTTTGGACAGCCCACGGATGCGTAGATGGGTTAGTTTCCATGGTGCGCTCGGTCCGAGATGGTGTTTGGCATCACCCCTTGTTGTTCTCTAGATACACACTCTCCCTTGCGGGGCGTGCATCGGGAGAGCAATGGGGAGGTGCTTGCCAAATTTCTCTCGGATAGGGGAGGCGAAGCATGAAACTAACCTCATCTACGCATCCGTGGGTGGGATTAGGACCTATCCTCACCTATTAGAGAGTAGGAACACCGCGTAGATGCAATTGATGGTTACATTACTATGTGCTGTATATGTGGAAGGATGGAAGACCGTCAGTGGATGTACACGGGCCAGAGAAGCAGGAGTGACTTTGACATTGAGTGGGTGAATGGGACAGATGCTTTCTTGGAACATGCATGGAGCTCGGGTGTAGCTAAAGGACATTCTAAACTTTGGTGTCACTATAGCAAATGTGACAACAACAGAAGGGTAGACAAGGTGACCATGGGTAAACATCTTGTGTACAATGGTTATACGGCTGGCTACCACCGATGGATCCACCATGGTGAAGCAGATCGTATAAGAGCGGAGGTGGTGAGACCATGCCTCGAGGGTTTTGATGATGATGCCAGAGTAGCAGACATGCTAGATGACACTCACCAAGCTCACTTCGTAGAAGGACGTGAGAAGGAGGAGATGGAGGAAGCCGCTAAGGCCTTCTACAAAATGTTGGACTTGGCACAGAAACCCCTTCATGAGAGTACAACGGTTTCTCAGCTGGATGCCATTGGACGTGTTATGGGGTTGAAGGCCGAGTTAAATCTGAGTCGCGAAGGCTTTGATAAGATGTTGGTCGTGTTTGGCAGCATGCTAGCGGAGAAGCACATTCTGCCGAAGAACTTGCACGAGTCACAGAAACTACTTCGTATGCTTAAGATGCCATATGACAAGATACATGTTTGTCCGAAGGGGTGCGTCTTATTTAGGAAAGATCACAAGGATGCAAAGTACTATCTGAAGTGTAAATCCTCAAGGTACCTGGAGGTAGACTCTAGAGATGGCCAGAAGAGGCAGCTTACGATCCCCGCGAAAGTCCTACGGCACCTTCTGTTTGTGCCGAGGATCCAATGGCTTTTCATGACCGAGGAATCCATGAAATAGATGACATGGCATAAAGAAGGTGTACGGTACAAGCTATGGACGATGGTGCATCCGTCTGATGCCGAAGCATGGACGTACTTTAATGACAAACATCCTGACAAAGCAGCTGAGGCTCGTAATGTATGTGTCGCGCTGGCAATAGATGGGTTCAATCCTTATGGACAGTTGTCTGCCCCATACACATGTTGGCCCGTGTTTGTTATCCCCCTGAATCTCCCCCCCGGCATCTCCTTTCAACGGCATAACGTCTTCTTGTCGTTGATAATTCCTGGACACCCAGGGAGTAATATGGGTGTGTACATGGAGCCTATGATTGATGAATTGATCGATGCTTGGGAGAAGGGGGTATGGACATATGACCGAGCTACAAAATCATCCTTCAAGATGCATGTTTGGTACCACTACTCCCTGCATGACTTCCTGGTGTATGGGTTATTCGCCGCCTGGTGTGTCCACAGGAAGTTCCTGTGCCCAATATGCAGGAAGCTGTGAGGTTCATTTGGTTGAAGAAGGGTGGCAAGTATTCGTTGTTCGACAGGCATCATCAATTCCTCCCTTCTAACCATCCATTCAGACAAGACATCAAGAACTTTACGAAAGGTGTTGCAGTGATAGACCCTAAACCGCGCATGAAGAGTGGTGCTGAGGTGCGTGCTCAGATAGATGCTCTCGTGCTCAATGAAGGAGGTGGTTTTGTGGGATATGGTGAGGAACATATGTGGACTCATAAGTCCAGCTTGATGAGGCTCCTCTATTTCGATGACCTTCTTCTGCCACATAACATTGATGTAATGCACACCGAAAAGAATATCACCGAGGCACTTTGGGGAACTCTCATGAACACTGACAAGTCTAAGGACAACATTAAGGCTAGAGTGGACGTAGCGACGTTGTGTGATAGACCGAAGCAAGAGATGCGGCCTCCTAGTGGCCGAAACAAACAATGGAAAAGAACTAAGGTCGATTTCGTCTTGGAACCCGATCAAAGGAGGGAAGTACTAAAATGGATCAAGACGTTAATGTTCCCAGATGGATATGCAGCGAATCTGAGCAGGGGAGTGAACTTAGGCACTTTACGAGTCAACGGGATGAAGAGTCATGACTACCACATATGGATTGAGCGGCTTCTTCCGGCGATGGTCCGAGGCTATGTCCCTGACCATGTCTGGCAAGTGTTGGCAGAGTTGAGCTTTTTCTTCCGTCAGCTTTGTGCCAAGGAGATATCTCAGACCGTCGCTCAGGACTTGGAAAAAGCGTCACCTGTGTTGCTCTGTAAGCTAGAGAAGATCTTTCCACCCGACTTCTTCTTGCCCATGCAGCATCTAATTGTGCATCTCCCGTCTGAGGCACGTTTGGGGGGGGCCCGTGCAAGCCCGGTGGTGCTATCCAATCGAGAGATGTCTAAAGACTCTTCGCAAGAAATGTACAAATAAAGCCAGAATTGAGGCTTCCATTGCAAAGGCAAGTCTAAGGGAGGAGGTGGCAAACTTCACAACACTATACTACAAGCCAAAACTTCCTAGCAATCATAATCCACTCCCTCGTTACAATGTTGGCGAAAATGAATGGACCCACAGCCTGTTCCAAGGCCAACTCGGCAGCGCAAGTGGATCGACCAATAAGATATTGGGAAATGAAGAGTGGCGAAGTGTCATGCTATATGTGTTGACCAACCTTCCCGAGGTGCAGCCGTTCGTCGAGTAAGTTCTCAAAGAAACTTATTTCAATACGCCCTGAATATTCTTCATGCAACCCCACTGATTCTCGTTCGGACAGGGAATTTGTTCGTGAGTCCTGGCATCAATCAAGGGATCCTACCTCGTAGGAACATGACACCCTTCTTTCTCAGGGTGCGGGTGCGGGGAGGCCTGATTTCATTTCTTGGTTCAAACAAAAGGTAATGTCCAATTTAGCTCCCACGTTCCATATTCCAAGTTTCTTGTTCGTTCGATTAATATAACGACCTGTCATGCTTGAGCTTGCAGGCCCAGACTGACTCGTCCATGAGTGAGGAGTTGAGACAGGTTGCAGGCGGCTATGACGTTAGGGTGCAGTCATTTACCGGTTATGACGTGAACGGATATCGCTTCCACACAACAAGATATGAGCAGACTCGGCCCAAACGGAAAACCACAAATAGCGGAGTTTGCACGCCCGGCACTGATGGCCTCGACTATCATGGTAGAGTTGAGGAAATCTATGAACTCTCATTTCATGGTCACAAACATAAATCTGTCGTGTTCAAATGTCACTGGTTTAATCCTCGAGAAACGAGACAGACCCCTCATCTTGGGCTAGTCGAGATTCGAGAAGATTCCGTCTATCCAGGAAAAGATGTCTACATTGTGGCTCAATAGTCCGTGCAGGTGTACTATACGTGATATGCCAACCAAGACAAAGCAGATCTTAAGGGTTGGGCTATTGTGCACCAGGTGTCTCCACACGGTAAACTACCTGCCCCAAACGATGACGATTACAACTTCAACGCAAACACATATGATGGACAGTTCTATCAAGAAGATGGGCTACCAGGCATGTTTGAGATAGTCTTACCCGAAGCGACCGAAATGGAAGTAGACAACGAAATGGAGGATGACGAGGTTGATGGAGATGTGGTGCAAAATGCCAAGGACATAGAATGCTTGATCGATTAAGGCTAGGCAATGACGACGAAGACAACATAGAACCTTCAGATAGTGTTGCCCATTTGGACAATTTTGACAGTGATGACGACACCTATGATCCTAATCATGAAGATTATTCCTAATACATGTAATACTACGTTTGTTTTAGTTTGTGTTTTCTTTATTTATTTTGAATCTATTTCTAATATATATACTAATAAGTCTTGTTCATTCTTTGTGATTGCAGGTGATGGCGAGCAGTTGTCCATGACGTGAGAGGCCTCCCTTTATGGGAGACCACGCCCTCCCGTTTCAGACGAGGGGTCGGGGTTAGGGGTAGCGTCCACAGGAGGTCAGAGGAGGAGGACCAGGGTCAGCAGGAGGCAGCGGACTCCTTCCCTGCCACCTTCAGACGAGGTGATGGAGGAGGAGCACGTGAGGGCCATGCCCGAGGATGAGGTCGAGGACGAGGACGTCCGACAGACCGAGGACAAGGCGGCCGAGGACGAGGTGGCCGAGGACAAGGCCGCCGAGGGCAAGGCCGCCAAGGGCGACAGTTCCGCTACCCCGACTGTCTACCAGCAAGGTCCCGCGAGCCTCCCTTAGCCTCCGCTTCCTCACAACTGGGCACTGATTTGCCCTATGGCAAAGAGGTAAGTAACTATAGATGTTATCACAACTACTTCATATGATGATGTTGGAAATCAAAAGAGGAACTGATAAATTTTCTTAATCACTTATGCAGGGCCTGGTTGGTTTTGTCGGGTACTTCTGCAAGCTCCCCTGCAAGCATCCTTGGTGTTTTGTGCAGGAAATGGTACCCCGGCCTTGTGAACGTGTCCAAGGACGTGTGGGAGCCGGCCTACACGTGGGACACGTACCAGTTGGCCCCTGACGATAGGTACCGGAACAAGCAGGAGCGGGTACTGGCGGAGTTTTGGGTAAGTCTCTCTCGCACAACATTTTCATTGGGCAAGTCTTTTATTGAAATAATGAATGGATACATCGGTTTTGTATGCAGAGGTATTTCAAGCCAGAAGAAGGACTTGAGGCCCGGGCAGATCAGGCGGCTGCCGCCGCCTGTAGGAAGTACGTCACCGATATGCACCACGAGGCACGCGTGCAGGCCCACAGAGACTACTACGCCGTGGTGTTGAAGCAGTCCATCAGCAAGCCTGATGCAAGACAGGTGGAGCTGTCCCAGGCCCAGTACCTTGAGGTAGACGAAAAACATTAATAATGATTCATTTTGAGATTAAGTCGGTTTAATTTTATCTTTTTCTATGTCAAATAATCGATGACTTGTAGGTGATTCCCTGGTGGTGCCGATCCCACTCTTTGTGCTGGGAGATGATCGTGGACAGGTGGTTGTCCAATGACTTTGCTGAGAACCACACAATGCAGCGGGACTAGCGTCTGCTGAGGCGAGGTGCTACTCACCATCATGGTAGCCGCAGCCTCCCCGCCTACAAACAAGCATATGTAAGTGATTTCTTTTATCGTATTTGACGCTGAGTTCTGCCTTATTTCTCACCATCTTGCCGTCTTACTCGTAGGAGGCTGCACACCCGGGCGTGGAGGTCTCGGAGTTCTCTACGTGGGCTATGTCCCACATGGGCAGGGCGTCTTCCTCTATCTCCTTCGACCCGTCTGCCCCGCGCGAGGTGTACTCCGACCCGACCATGCACACTAAGATCCAAGAGTACACCTCAAAGGTGAGGGAGGTCCATGGGGAAGATTACGATGTGTGCACTGAGCCCATTGATGCAGAGACCATCATGAGGCTAGGAGGAGGCAAGAAGCATGGGCGGTTGTGGATTGCAGACGGCGCCATTGACTCCACCACTGTTCCCTCTCTCGACGTGCTCCGAGCACGGAGCATGAGCTCTAGCCAGTCCATATGCCCACGGCCTACTCCGTCACTGTAGCGGGTCGATGCTCTCGAGGTATGTCCTGTTTTACTCGTCGTACGTTCATCTTTGCACACCTAAGTTACATTTGCATTACTGAAACATTGAAGTTTGTATTGCAGGCTGAGTTGCAGGCCCAGAAGCTCATGGTCGAGGCTTAGAGCACACAGCTGTAGGCCCAGAGGGAAGCGTTCGCGGCCCAGGAGAGGAGGTTGCAAGAAATGGAGGCCTTCATGCGGAGTGTCCAACAAGGGGGTGTACCTTTGCCGTTGGCAGCTCCTCCACCGCCTACTCATACAACCACTCCTGTAAGTATGAAAGTTCACTCTTACTAGATGCTTCCTTGACATACAACCATGGTTGACATACAAACTTACTAGATGCTTGACATAGAAACTTACTAGATGCTTGACATAGAAACTTACTACATGCTTGCACTAGCTATGACATACAACCATGCTTGACATTCTCAATTTACTAGATGCTTGACATAGAAACTTACTAGATGCTTGCACTAGCTATGACATACACCAATACTTCACATAGAAACTTACTAGATGAATCTCACACATGCAACCTCTTATCCTTTTTGCAGCTTCCGTCGGCGGGTTCGAATAACCCCGCTCATGCGTCACCGAATGATGGAGCCTTTGCTTCACCATCGTGTCATAGGCCGCTTTTTTGAGGAGTTGTGCTTCATCATGTGCTTGGACTTGAGCTTCACTTGTGGTTGTGACTTGTGCTTGGACTTGATGGACTGTGGTTGTGAATTTGTGACTTGTGGTTGTGATATTTGACTTGTGGTTGCGATATGTTGTTATTTGAGTTGTGGTTGTGATATAATGTGTGAAAATGGTTTTCGTTGTGATATATATGTGATTATTGTGATGTTTGTGATATATATGTGACATGTGATATATATTTGAACTGTTTGTGTCGGTGGAATGCAAAAAACAAAAAAATTGCAATTTCGATTGATTTGCCGAGTGCAATGGTCATGGCACTTTTCGGCAAAAGTGGAAACTTTGCCGAGTGCCAGGACATTGCACTCGGCAAAGATTTTTTTTAAAAAAAGCAAAAAATCTTTGCCGAGTGCCAAGCTGGGGAGGCACTCGGCAAAGAGCTTTTTAAAAGAATTAAAAAATGGCTTTGCGGAGTGCGCGCCGCCGTGGCACTCGGCAAAGAGTTTTTGAAAAAAAATAAAAAATGCCTTTGCCGAGTGCCCTAACTATCGGCATTTTTAGCAAAAGGCGTCATCAGCGAGCAGCGCCGTTGACGGCTGCTTTCTTTTTGCCGAAAGTGTCGCCGTTGGCACTTTCGGAAAAGGCTTTGCCGAGTGCCCGACAAATGGCCCTCGGCAAAGAGCCTCTTTGCCGTTAATTTTTTTTCCGAGGGCTCTTTGCCGAGGGTGGCGCTCGGCAAAGCCTTTGCCGAGGGCTTTTGAGCCTTTGTCGAGTGCCCTGGGCCCTCGGCAAAGAGGGCGCCTCCGGTAGTGTTTGTTGTCCAGCAGGTGAGAGAAGGCAACAATGAGTGCTTCCTCAGTAAAGCCAGGTCCATCAATGCATGATACAAGTCAACATCAATATGAGCTAGGCCAGTCTCTCTAAGGGTATTGGCTACATTATTAACTGTATTTTTCATGTTTGTCATCATGAGGACCTCCTCCTCACTAAAATAGACCCTCTTTCTCTTCCTACCACCATAAGAGGTAAGCAGCTCAGTTGCCTTGCTGCCTTCCCCCTACTCAGTCTTTTCCACACCCCCATGGTTACCTAGTGGCCCTTCCACCTTTTCTAAACCATTGTCAGCTTGGTAAGAGTTCACACCTAAGGCCTCATTTGACCCAACAGCAAACCTACTAGTGGCCATGCCACTACCAAAGATAGCCTGCATCTCATCATAGAACCTCAAGGGGGTGTTTAGAAGCTCAGCATCTTTTGGATGGTCCTGCATTTAGTATTGCCTAGGTGGTTAGTTCATGCAGTGATGAAGATAGAGAAGAAGACAAGAAGTTTACTAATTACCATGTACCTTGATATGGCCAATGTAATGCTCAGGATCTAGCATGATTGCCCTCACTTCCTCATCCCACAGGACTTCACTAAGGTCCTTAAGTTTACAGATTCTACCCCACCTCTGCCTCTATTTCCTCAAGTGGTTGTACACTTGGGTGGAGGACACTTCCTCACCACAGTACTCTCTTAGGTGTTTGGCTACCTAGTTCACCTCCTTATCCTTAAAGCCCTTATCAGCCTAGCCCCACTCTCAATGAGTTGCTTCATCCTCCTAAGGACAAAGCCCTAGTGGTTGTCCACCTCATTGGTAGCCTAGCTGCTAGAGTAGCCCCATCAGCAGCAGCAGCAGCAGCTGAAAGGTCCTAATGGCTAGAGGGGGGGTGAATAGCCTATTAAAAATTCTACAAACAACACTTAAAGCCAATGGTTAGATAAATATGAGGCAAAGCAAGTTTTGCACTAGCTCTACACTTGTGTTGCAAGCCACCTAACCAATTCTAATTCTACGATCTCTAGAGTACCACACAAAGGCTAGGTCTCTAAAGCTACCTCTAGTGTGCAACCTAAACAAGTAATTCAACTAAATACTTCTATGCTACACTAGAGAGCAACTCTACTAGCTAGGCTACCTCTACACAAGATATCTCTACAAAAGTAAATACGAAGAGAGATAGAGGGATCGTTACCGAGCCGGGCAAGTGAAAAATCAATCACAATGAATACCAATTGACACAATGATTTTTCACCGAGGTTTACTTGCTTGCCGGCAAGCTAGTTCCTATTGTAGCGATTCACCCACTTGGAGGTTCACGCGCTAATAGGCATCACACGCCTAACACGCAATTGGGTGCCGCACAACCAACACAAGATGGGGATCACACAAGCCACGAGCAGTTCACTAGAGTACCTTTTGGCTCTTCACCGAGAAAAGGTCAAGAACCCCTCACAATCACTATGATCAGAGCTAGAGATAATCACCTTCCTCCGCTCGATGATCCTCGCTGCACCAAGCCATCTAGGTGGCGGCAACCACCAAGAGTAACAAGACAAATCCACAGCGAAACACAATCACCAAGTGCCTCTAGATGCAATCACTCAAAGCAATGCACTTGGATGCTCTCCAATCTCACCAAATGATGAATCAATCAATCTAGATGAGTGAGAGAGGAATGGCTAGGCTCACTACTAGGATGTATTCTCAATAGAAATGGCCAAGAGGATGAACCCATCGGCCAAGGGGCTTAAATAGAAGCCCCCACGAAATAGAGCCGTTAGGCTCCCCACTATGTTGAAATCGGGGCGACCAGACGCGTCGGTCATAGTGACTGGACACTCACCACCCTACGTCCGGTCTACAATCATCGCCCATGTGTACCTACTTCAAACGAGAGTCACTGATCTCCAACGGTCGAGTCTAGCCACGCGTGCGCTTAAGTAGAGACCAGACACACCCGTGACATGACCTGATGCGCCCGAGCCATGTCTAACGATCGCGCGCGCGCCCGAGCGCCCAAGCCTATGACCGGACGTGTGTTGACGGTAGTTAACGACCATTATAAACTATCAATATAATGCATGAATATGATCACCAACATAGGTTTAGGGGTTTAAACTAACAAATTCTATAAGTTTTAGTGAATCTGTGTTTTCAGCAGGGTTTATTCAGAAAACCATCAAGGTGGATGTTGGCATTTCTAAACGCAATCACAAGGTGTGGAGATAGAATCCATCCCCGGCAATGGCGCCAGAAATGCTTGTTGGTATTTCTTAGCGTCATCACTAATGATTAGCAATGCCACTAAGTAATAGCCTTGATAGTTCCTTAACAATTTTAGATATTTATTCGCAAGCGCATGGAGCTATCATTGTAGCATTTTACCTGGAAGTATTCAAGGTATCGTTATTTATATTTTTCTAAAGGAAGGCATTTGATTAAGAGTCTAGAGTGGATATAAACTTGAATAATAATGCTTGCAAGTACACCAATTGTTTATAGCAGGGGTAAAAACGGTGATTTCAAGATAGTGGACACACACTTGGCATTCCTCAAAGGATAAAATAGAAAAGAAAGATTAAAAGAATAATCTAAGTCAACAGGCTTTGGTCTAGTATAGTCATACAAAGATTAGTTAATGATCATACAAGTTACAATAATTAGTTTTAGGGCTAAGTGTGAAGTAGGTCGGGAGGCCACCAAATACTGGTCTGCTAGCAACCTCATGTGACAATTTTGACTCCTACACCCCAGTCGAACATGGGGGATTACAAGGGATGGAGTGGGCTGTCACCACCTATTGCTTACCCCTCAACCATGGAAAGGGACAATGCATTCACCTGTCTCTCCATACCCAAGCACCACACTTGCGTATACAGAAACTACCCAAATTCCCTCGGGCCCCCGACCCTACGGATCAACAGGTAAAGAACTTGGGCACACCTAATGGCACGATGAACCACCACCTCAATTTTGCTCTAATTCTGATTATATAAGTTATATGAGTGTTTAAGCATAAAGTCATGTGTGCTACTCTCATGACATACAAACTATAGACTAGTTCATATATCAAGATTATAACACGATAACTATACTCTAGTTCATAAGCATGACTATAAATATCATATGAGAGCATAACTTTAGAAGAACTCATATCTCTATTCATACCCAAAGGTCTCTTCTTCCAAGGAGCCATGCTCTCCAAGGTAGCTTTGCCTTGCTCTAAAGCTACTAAAAAGTAAAACTACTACTAGAGAGTGAGGGAGTGAGGTGTTGCTCAAGTGAAGTGTGTTTAGAGAAGGGGTACCCCTCTACTTATACATGAGCATAGGTGGTGCTATGAGCTATAATTGGCGCGAGGACCGGCTCCCACCGCCTTAGCATGGTGGCATGCCACCGCCAGAGCGATGGACCGCTGAGCAGCGCCGACAGGGGGTCGCTCGCCCCTTGACTGAGCCACCTCGCCACCAACTTTGTGTGGTAGGCCTTGGGCTAGACATGGGTCGTTGCTCGTGGGGTTTTGCCTTGGTTGAGTTGATTTGATGGGCGTCTCCCTTGTTCCTTTGCGCAAATCAGCATTGGAAAACGCCTTTCGGTGAATTATTCCATGTATTTGTGTTTGTGACCTGCAAAATATTGTTCTCCAAATACACGTGGAACTTGGATAGTAGTAAATGCATATGTGATCAAAATTGCTTATTTCTCCTCTTTTTTGTGTCTTAATTGGCGGTTGGATTTGATCGGTAAAGACCACCAACAAGCTCCCCCAAGCTTAACCTTTGCTTGTCCCGAGCAAATAGCTAAGTTATTGGTTGTTGATGAGTAGTTGCTACGATGACGAATATAATTTAGAAGTGCCATGCCTATAACAAAGTATTCTTCCTCAATTTAAATAAGATGACATTCTGTCCACCCTTTTAACTTGATCCCTGTGGGGCTTATTACTTTTCCAAGTATTAGGTAGTTGCAAGATAGAACGGTTTAAACAAAATTACCAATCATTCATTCTTTGATCATCCTTCTATCCAGAGATTTTATGAGTTTTGCAAAATAAAATGTAAGTTCCTCAAATGATTCACTCAATCCCTCAAGGTGTATGATCCTTACCAAGGCATTTGATTGTTTTGCCTTCTTTTCATCCTATCTCTAAACTACTTTGAGTGGCATTTTAGGTAGGTATGAATGAGAGGCATACTTATATCACATATATTGCTAAGTCAAAAACCGGATCCAAGGAGATGCAAGTCATACACTTTGATCAAGATGTGCAAGTGTGTGGTATATATATATTTCTAATCCTAATATTTTTGGTACTCCTTTGATCATGACTTTCTCTCTTTTGATAATTGCCTTAGAAGTATGGGCTATCTCTCTCTTTTTTTTCAATACTTTGGAACCTTCATTTGTTCCATTTTTTTTTCTTTTGTTACTTTGAGAGGTTCATGTGTCTCTCTCTTTTTTTAGCATAGGCTCATACTTCTTTTTGGCATATGAAAACTTTGGAGAGAAAGACTCATGACAAATGAATGGAATTTTTATTTTAGGTGGATGGAAAACATATTTTTGCGTAACTCTCAGTGTAAGAGTTAGCATTTTAATTGGGATGTTCATGAATCTTGATCATGGGTGCATGACAAGAATCTCAACAAGGGTCACAACAAGTTGACAAAACTCAATGTGAATATAAGTAGCATATGACTAGGGTTTTGAATTTGAATCATGTCATATGGCCGTGGTAGGAATTCATAATCATTGAGGAACTTTTGATTTTAGCATTTTTAAATGAAAAACTCCGGATGTCAAGTTTCTCTTAGAATAAAGTCATAGCATACTGTATTTACCATATCATAACTTGCAACAACTTAGAAAATGATCATGCTTTTGCAACCCACAAGTTTCAAGTTTTAGGATGAGATATTTTAGCCAACAAACTTAATCTTGGGGAATACTAAGTTACAACCTAGGCACAGATGAATTATAGACATAGCAACTATTCATTATTTCAACAAAGGAGAAACTAAACATTCTTAAATCGCATATGAGAGTGGAATTTTGTTGTTTTTATCATATTTCATTTATTTTTTTTTTGATTTTTTAAATGCTAATAATTAAATAAATGTAGAAAATAAATAATGTGAAAATTAAAATGTAGAAAATAAAAGATACTACTTACCTCTGCGGGGATCCTCCCCAAGCTAGCTCATAGCCAGGAGACGATTTCGAGGTAGGTTATTTGTTTAGTATATCAACACTTAGTAATTTTGGTACAATGATCAAGCTAGACACTATGTTTTGTTGGATCAAGGTAGATTGATTATCCTATGCCCCATGCCTAATTTAATAAGTCTATAAAAGTATGATCGCGCAAGAATCACACCTACACCAAAACTTACTTTGTAGAACATTGAAAGATGACTAAGGTTTATTCGATGGTGATAAAAGGTAATGTTTACACCAAAATTTGAAAAGAAGAACGCGGGAACTCGAAGCTCCCGAGGTTATGTCATCAAGGAATCGATTGCATAAGGGTTGATATCAGCTGATTCAAATGCGGCACTGAAATCGGCTCTCTTCGAATGACGTCAGCAGATAGCGACAATGAGCTACGGTTTGCATCAGGAAATATATGTCCGACTCTACAAAAAGGGAAAGATTAGGGTCCAAGTTATCTTAAGTTAGGAATGTTTTCTTTTATACCAAAGATTGTAATGAGTCGTACTTGAGTAGGATTCATGCTTAGGCTCGGGTATAAATGTTGGACCCCGGCTATTGTAAAAAGACATGAATCCAATCAATACAAATTACTTTTTTGGCTTTACGCCAACCCTTAGGAGTAGGAGTAGTGTAGATCTCGGACGAGTTCTTCAACAAGCAGGGCTGCATCGATCCGGCCGACCTCCGACTTGTCTGTAAGTACCGTCATGGCTTATACTTCCGTTTGTAATGCTGCATCGGTTAAATTCGACCTCCACTGCAAACTCTAGTATAAGCTAGTTATCGATTCTTATCTAGTTCAAGTACGGCCGCATCGGTTAAGTTCGACCTCCACTGCTTGAATTAGATCAAGGTCAAGTTATTGGCTCTGCCTTAGGGTGACATCCTTCGAGTAGATTCATTAAGTTACCGATCTTGCTGATGTTCTTATTGCTATTAGTTTTCAGCAACATCAACCTGCTCGATTGAGATCGGCCTCATATCCTTTTAGTCCATCGTTTGCTTGGTTACAATACGATGTTTCTTATTTTGAGCGACGAGTTATGTTTCATCGGCTGTTCTACTTCGATCTTGATCATGCATAGTACGTTGTTAAGGCATGTCTGATCTTGAGGAGGTTTACTGGCTAGTTAAATCTGGTCTAGGGTTCGCTATTATGGCTGTAACGATCTAGTCGATCCCCACTGATGGCACTTTAGATCGGAGGATGCTAGTTGGTAGATTTGTTTTCGATCAGGCGTGACCTTGACTGTTTGCTATGCCTGCACCGGCTAAATAGCTGATCGCCTATGCTTTGACGCCTATAGTGTGTCTCCAGGATTCTGTTAAATGTGAATAGATCTGTTTACTTTAAAGGTTTGATTTGTTGTCTTTATCACAGCTGCCATCGATCCAATCGAACCCCACTGTTAGAGATAACATGTTAAGTCTGATGAGTTCATAGATTTGTCCATGTTAAATAGTCGATTGTTCACATGCTGTAGTCTCTTTTCACCTGAATCGGCTATTTCAGCCGATTCGCTTGAGCTTTCACACATATAGCTTGTCTTTCGGAAAGTCTGTCAATGTATGGATGGTTTTATGGATTCTTCAGTTTTAGTTTGTTATTATCATCATAGCTGCCATCGATTCGGTCGAACCTCACTGTTGATGGTAACATATTAGATTCAGAGCGTTTGTAGATCCATTTGTACTAAACAGTCGATTTGTTTGCTTGTTATATCGTTTCTCGTTAGATTTATCGGCTCAATGCCTTACACTAGTAATATCTACCTAGCTGATGATTTTACTTATTTCTCCATGCATTGTACTTGTCAACATAAGATCAATCATAACCCACGAGCTTTACAGTCCATAACAGCCGATTTCTTCGCGTATCGGTCGTTTAGTCGATTTTTCCGTCTGGCTGCTCCCGAAGCGGCACACTTGGAACTGTTTGGGTAAAATCGGCATGTTCCACCTTAAATTAATGATAAACTTTCTCTCCTTGTCAATTGTAGGTCAATTTGACTGGCGCGCCTCGGGAGGAATTCGCAGGATTGGCTAGCCCTGTGTTGAAGCCAAGCGGATCTCCAGCCTTGCTCCATCAAGCAGATCCTTCCGGCTTGCAATGTGCCTAGGCGCATCGACACGTTTTTGCGCTGACAGGTAAATTTTAGGTGTGTATATAGATGGTTTGCCAGAATTGCTGTTTATTCAACTAGTGTTTATACATAGTAGTTTTGGTTCAATGATTAAATTAAATATCTAATCAAGGTAGGCCAAATAACCTAAGCATGATGCTTAATTTAAAAAGCCTATGAAAGTATGATTGCAAATGAAAATCATACCCAAACCAAAATGTGCTTTGTATAAAAGTGGGAAGAGGCAATTTTCAGGCAAACCCCTTTTATTATTTTCTCATTTTCCTTTATTAGTGCATAAACTAGAAATTCAAAATTTTAGCATAATTGTAAAAGATAACTACCAATTTACCTTTGGCAAGGACTCACCTTTTAAAGTCTAATGAGTGGGACCCTTCTCCGTTCAGTTCTTGCTTGATGGGGTGCCCGATCCCGGAGAAGTGGATGTAGAGGGCTACTCTTTTTCATTTGGTGTTGTTGAAGGTTCGGCCTCCTGATGCTCTTTTGCCTTTCCTGTAGATTGGTTAGGGTTTGGTGGATCACGAGTGGTCTTACCACCCCTCGTGGTCACCGCTTTTACATTTTCACGAGAATTCTTAGGTTGAGTAGGAATTTTTCCATTACTGTCAATAGGAATTGCAGCAGCTATTTGAGCTAGTTGTGTTTCTATCATTTTATTAAAACTCAATTGATTTTTAACTGCAGAAGTTAAACCTTCGATTTGAGAATTTATATTTTCAATAATTTTATCGTTTGACATTAATTTTTTGTAATATTTTCATTAATTTTTGTTTGGCGTAATACCGAGTTTCTGAAAGAAGGTTGATTCGAATTGTAATTTGAATTGTAGTTCGAATTACCTTGCGGGCAGGACTGGTTGTTCCACCCGTTATTACCTGATGATTGGCGAAACCCGTTGTTGATGAAGGCAACTTCTTCGCATTTCGGGGCAATCATTCCCCGAATGGCCAACGTTTCCACAGACCTCACACGTCATGTGTGAGTCCAAGGCCTGGATGGTGCCCATCATGGCATCCTTATATTGGGTCCGTTCCTCCAGTCTTGTCAGCAATAAATCTATTTTTGTGGAAAGTATGTACGTCTCCTTCATGGTATGCATTCGTTTTTCTGTTTCCTTTCCTCCCCCAGCTTTGATTCGACACCATTTTATTGATGAGAGCCGTGGCTCCATCAATGGTGAGGGAAAGGAAAGCGCCTCCAGCAACATCATCGAGGTGGCCCCTAAAAATGGGTATTAATGCATCATAAAAAATTTGGAGCACTAACCAATTTTCAATCCTGTGGTGTGGGCATGCTTGGATGTAGTGTCATAGAACCGTCCAATTTATAAGAGCACAAGTACAATAGCAATCACCGAAGCAATCAAACCGTCATACTTGAGCCCATATAAACCCGGTAGTCCAATGAAATCGTGAAGGATCTCAAACAACCAACATACAAACCAAGATCATAGAGATTCAACATAACCAGTCACATGTTACATCACAGTTCACAAATAGTTCTCATACATCAGAGTTCGAATAATTATTACAAACCAAGTTTGAAAGTAGTGGAAGCAAAGTAGTTTAACATCGACATCACACATAGTTTAATACAAAGCCAGTTTTATAGTCATCTCCAACCAAAAGCACAAGGGTGAGATGATAAACAGAATGACCATTGCCCATGGTCCTAGTCCTCATCCACTGCAGGAGCAAAGCAGTTCTTGCAGTAGCCATGATACATAACGTTATCTGCAACAGTGGGAATAAAACCTTGAGTACGAGAAGGTACTCAGCTAGACTTACCTGTCCAACTAATATACTAAGACACCAAGGAGTATGCAAAGCTTTATAAGTAGAGCTGTTAGACATCATTTGCAGAAAAAGCATAAGTTATCCAACATATCTTTAATCGTGAATATCCAGTTATTAATCCTATCTCATACTAGATTAGCAACTATCCTATGCCAAACATGTTGGTACCATTAAGTCATCACAATAATAACCATATGCAGTTGAGTTCTTGCATAATCTCATAACCACACTTCCATCAATTACTACGATGAAGTGTACTCCAGTCAAGTTCTCACTATCCGGGAGAGACGGCGATTCGAATCGATTCCTACCCAGCTGGAGAATTATTCCTAACACACACCCATACTTCCCCCGTCGAGGTCGCATCAGGTCACCTTTGGGACAACCCAAGTACAATCGCGGGTAGGACCAACGTCGCACCCTCAAAGATACAACCAATCCGCCAAGGGGGCTCAGGACTCTAACCCGCCCTTGGTCTTATGCCATTGGCTCTCTACACATCCTTACTGCCTCCAGGGTGCGCACTTTAACTGCTCATGTCCCTAGCCTGAGTTGAGCTACTCGGCTTCACGGTTGGAATGACTTATCCAGCCAACTATGTGAGAGGCGTGCATTCAACATGATAAGATAAACCTCCAACGGCCGGTCCTTAAACGACATAGATGGAATCACTATGATACCACAACATAAGACTCCAACCGGTCTCCATTTATTCAACAATACCTGGTTATGTTCCACGATAGCACAATATAGCCAACCATGATCAAGTTATCACCTATAGCTCGTAGGTGACAGGAAATCACCCGACTTCTACCGGTCTAAGCATAGCTAAGCATGATAAACATTCCTAGACTTAATTAGGATTCATGGTAGATATTTTTGGTCAAGGAAGGTAATATGCAGCAAGTGTTTCCAAACAATTCCTATCACGTAATGCATCAATACGAATAACTTTAGGTGACATTAATAAAGTAGGGATACTTATAATGCTCCGGGGCTTGCCTTTCATGAACATTGCTGGCTGATGATCGGGGCACTCGGGAAGGTGATCGGCTTCAGGCTCTCCTTCTCCGGAACCTCTTGGTGCTACACCTCTTGGTTCTCCTCCTGTGGATCGACATCGAGCTCCACCAACGTGATCTCCTCGGTGGCACCTATTGCATGCATATGCATAAGTGAGTCTCATGAATGCATAAGAGGAATCATAGATTATGTGATATGGAAAGGTACATGCTACGATAATGATGTTAAGTTACACCATGATAGCAATGCTAACTCCATACTAACTGAGTAGGTGCATATCTCTTCTCCATCTACTTGCAAATTTCAGATAAGGCAATGTCTAAGCTACACATGGCAGTTACAAGTTTACATCATAACAGAAGTTGTCCTTATCCAAATGCTGTGATCCTAGACTTTCTGGAAATCTTATAAAATTTCCTACAACTCTTATTTAATCACTAAAAACTAATTCACACTCTGTCCTAACCAAAACAGGCACTCTATCCAGTGCTGTCCAAAAATTCCAGAGAACAAGCATTTTGGGAAACTAACTTTAAACAGCTACAACTCCTAAACCCTTTGGCCTATTGCCCTGAAATTTTAACACAAGATATATGAAGAAGTTCCCTACAACTTTGTTATTAACCATTTCCACAGAAAACATCATTTTACTATGCAACATACCAAACCACAGAATCTGTCCGAAAACACTTCTAGAGCAACAATATTTTTACTGCAAATAAGCATTCAAATTTGACATCACCAACTATACCAACAGTTCATTAACATCAATTACACTCAAGAAAACCAAATGGTAGAGCCCAAACTATTCATTTGGATGCCTTTATTAATTTAATTAGATAATTAGGGAAAATAACAACCATATACCCAATGTGCACAATAAATTCTCATAAAATTACAGTAGATTCCAAGTGATCTCAATAGACTACTGTAAAATTTTCATGCCACATGACCATGTGTAACATCCTTTACAAAAATGACAAGCTAGCAAGGCCTATTTCAGTGAAAATAGTTAACCCTATAGAAAAGTGTCAAACAACAGATTATATATTTTTCTAGCTTCCTATTAGTGCCATACTATTGTACAAAAATTTTCATAACAATATGTTACATATTTTTATCCCTACAATTTTCCTCCAAAAATACCATTTATTACTAGATAAATAGAAAGACCCTACTTTAATCAAGTTTACAACAAGTTTATTATTTTTCTAGCTAAAGCATGTCAGCATAAGACTAACAAAATTTGAATCACAATTTTATGAGTTTTCTAGCTCAAGATATCTATTTTACAAGATTACTAACATTCAAAAAGCCCTTATTTAAATACATTTTATTCACCATGAAAAATACTAGAAACTGTAGATTTCATATTTTTATAAAACACTACACTTCATAAGGATTACAACAAAATTTGGTTCACAAGAATTGGACATCTAGAACTCCACTTATGATTTTTCAAAGTTTGCATACAATCTGAAATAAATGAACTAGCTTTCAACTCTATAGCCACTAACAGCTAGGGTCCCCGAGTCAGCCGGGCCTGCGCGTCAGCGACACAAAAACAAGGGACCAGAGCTGGCTGGCTAGAGTTCACAGACGGCAAGCTCTCCGGCGATGGCACCGGTACTACGATGATCACCATGACATCCCGAACACACCGAGCTAGCTAGATGGACCGATTGCTGGAGCTAAGCACGACGGCGGTGCTCATGGCGGCACGGTGGATGCGGACGACGGCGAGGCACTGGAGCTAGCCAAGATGGCGCAATCTAGGGTTATGTCGAGCTTCTACATACAACGGCGGTTCTAGCGCACATCCTATCACGGCGAATGATGGTCGGAGGTGTTTCGGCCACGGCGACGTGGCACGGCGGCGAAACGCCGGCGAGGGCAGCGCCCTGGGAGAAGACCTTATTGTGCGCAGCTAGCAAGCAAAGCGGGTGCGGTGAGGCGGTGGGACTATGATGGAGCAATGTCGGTGGCGAAGGAGCGACGCGGTGTGAGCTGGGTGGTCGAAAAGGCGACGGTGGCGCTGCGTTAGGCTGCTGCGGCGGAGGTGAGAGCGAACGAGAAGGCCAGGGAAGGAAATGAGAGCGCCAGGAGTGAGCGGGCGAGTGCTAGGCAGGTGAAGGCGCGTCGTGGCCCGACGTGGCCTGACTGGGCGGGACATTGGCGATGAGCGGCCTCCACGCGGTGGCCAGATCCTGACGCCGGTCGGCCACTGATGGCCAGCCGATTCGGCCATCAGAGCCAGTGCTCGAGCCTGACAGCGCGACTTTGCGTCGATCAAACACCTAATCAGTGGCTCACCAGCGAAATCTTCCTTAACCAAAATCATAGCCCTATATACCATCTATAACTTCTCTTACAAGACCAAAGTCTAATTCTCAATGAATAAGGAGTAAAATCATCTCAAAGTTAGCTCAGCGAAACTGGAAACGCGCTAAGACTTAGAAAATTTCTAAGTGCTGTAGACTTGTGTTTTACTGATTTTTGTGAGCTCAATTTGACCAAGCTATGCACTGAATTAGCTCATGACCCAAAAATAAAAGTTGTTGCTCTACTCAAATACTACAAATTTGCTTAAGGGTGCTTTGCCATGCAAAGAATCTATGACATAGTTCAAACTAGGTGAAACATAAGACTTTAAATTGTTTACTTACACAATAACTAGGACTTAGAAACCAAACTAGCCTTAGTCATGAATACCAAAGTTGTTCCTTATGCTATTCTAAACATGTTTAAGGTATTCCCAAGGTTCCACACACATTTCATACATTGGTTACATGTAAACCCTAACCTAAGTAAGGCAATTCAGTAATAACACATGCAATATAAGCCAAGAAAAGGATAGTAATTGAGATGCTCATGCTCATGCATTCTCAAGGATGCTTATGCTCATGCAATGTCAAGGTTAAATGCATGCTTAACACCTAGGGTGTTACAACCCTTCCCCCATAATAGAAATCTCATCCCAAGATTGCATGACCTACCATTCCTTGTAGAAATTCGGATAAACCTCACGAAGATAGTCCTCATGTTCCCACGTAGCGTCTTGCTCACTATGATTATGTGGCAGAACCACGAAATAGCATACTTACGGAGGCACTCGTCTTCCACCAAACACTAAGCACCCCGAAAGCAAGCTACAGTGAGCGGTGTCCGTCGGGCACACCCTGAGGGAGAACCCGAAAGATCCACATTTTCCCCATGGATCCAATAATGAGAACGAGTTACAACACAAGTCCATTTCATACATTAGAGTTTCTTAAAAAGTACATTATTACAATACCAAATACCAGAGTGCGGAATGACAACAGCGGAATTTAAAAATAACATCTAGCGGTAGGGGCGAGGATTCCGTCTGAGCCCACCAGAAGGATCCTCCACACAAAAGTACTCTTCAAGCATCACCTGCAACAGGGGTAAATAAACATTGAGTACACAATGTACTCACAAGACTTATCCGACTAGTGGGAATAATTTCCCGACTCCAAGGAATATGATAAGCTTTATGGCTTGCTGGTTTCTTTTGGCAGAAAGCAATACTAATAGTGAGTCCTTATTTATGTATTATTATTATCAGCCGTATTAAGTTATTATCTAGCCAGTCTATATAAGCACCTGTTCTACTTTCAAGCAAAAGTTGAACAATCAGTTCCATTTCTTCTCCTTTCAACTTTCAGTTCTTACTACGGTGCTAAACACGAGACAAGCCGTACCGGATCGCCCGGTGATTCGCTAATCAATATGCCCAGCTGGGTGCCCCTGAAAACACACGCCCCGCTTGTACCCTAGGCACAAGCAGGACTAACCCATCACCCTTCGGTCCTAGATGTCCAGGTCCCCATCCAAACTTGGACTCCAAGCCCCCACATTCTGAGTCCCGGACTCAGTGTGGTGCAAGGACCTCCACCACCTCCTCTTCCCATCAGTCGGTCCGGAAAGAGCCGGATCCGCAACAAGAGAGCAACAAGTCTTCCCTACGCCCATACCCAAGTATGCGCTCGGGATAATAAATCTGTGACTTGCCCACGATGACTTATGCAACGACCGGTCCTTAATCGACTCAGATAGGGAAAAAGTGTAATTGGGCTATGCCCTGTTGGCCGCAGGACACAACCCTTTACACCCACCAATACCCAAACCATATTTCTGCCCGGTCACCATTTACCTTTCCATCATTTTATCCTGAGTGTTCATATTTTATTACCTATTTGCGAGTAATGGCAGGTTACTCACGCTACCAATATCCTGAGCATAGCAGCTACTCGACCTGTACTAGTAGGACTCATGTGTAGATATATTTATGCATGTAGTTTCCATAAAATGCCTATAACTTAAATGCACATCACATATATATATTCAGTGATCAAAAAAATATGGGTTATGCACCGGGGCTTGCCTTGGGTAGGTGTGGGGTCAGCAGGGTCAGCACCAATAGGCTCCTGGGCTTCCTCCTGTGTGAAGATCTCCTCCTTGTACTCCTCGATCACCTCGTCGTACTCCGGCTCGCCGATGGACACAAAATCTACATGAAATGATGATGCAATGCTTAGGAATATAACATCAGCAGCTTTTACAATGACAGTACATTGATTTAACTACTAAGCTATTGCTATCGACCACAAGCGTAAAGTATGGCATTCATCATTATTACAGCCACTATCGGTATTTTTACTCCTAACACCGATTTATGCTATACACAAATAAACAAGGGTAATATCTACTCTATTTAGCAACTCGTTCTAAGGCTATAAAATTTACAGCAAGTACCTAATATCCTATTGAACCTACTGTAAACTTTTCAAAGCTAAAACCATTACCGATTTGCCACAAGAATTCCTACAAATATTAATCTATATAATACTAAGATTTCTAATTAGAATTTATGAGCCTATCATCATAATAGCTAACTGCGAACTAACTACACTAACAATTAGAGGGCATTTTTGTGAACCTAACAAACTTGGTTTCACTATTTTTGGACAACTACACAATTTACTACAAATTATCAAAGTTTAGCTTGAAAACTAAATTGAATAATCATTAACCAATTTACTAAAAACATGAACTGAAATCTACTTCGCGGCCCATGGTTCGGCTCGGCCCACCCTGGTTTCCCCCGCGCGTGGCACAACAACGGCGTGGCCCGCTCGGTGCGATGCGGCCCAGCAAGCGGCAGCGAGCGCGCGGCAGCGGCCCAACGCGGCAGCGAGCGCGCGGGCGTGGGAAGCTGGCCATGTGGCTGCTGCGCGGACGCAAGTTGAGCGGCGTATTCCTAACGTATTCGGGATTGTTTTCCTACACGAAAATGGCTATAAAACCGACGTGACGTGGGGGTGACGTCAGGATGACGTCAACAAGCTAATAATAGCAGTAACGTACCGCCGCTGCTCTGTTTGCTTTGCTCTGCTCGGGACGTGGTTCCACCGACCACGGAGAGGATGCTATTAGGCGGTGGAGCTTCAAATGAGTGGGCAGAGCGATACGCAGCTGGAGGAGAAGCTAGCAGTGCGGTGGATTGAATAGCAAGCTTTGGTTGTGCGGCATGACGATGACGCATACCACTTTGGTCTTATGGAGCCGGCGGAGCTGCGCTTCCAAAATTGAAGCACAGTGAGGTGCTACAATCGGCGAGGTGATGTCAATCGAGCTGCTGGCTGTCTAGCGGAGCCAAGGATGCGACGAATTTCATTAAAGCGCTATGGTCACGACGAATTGAAAACAAGAGGTCCCGCCGGTCATGGCTATAGCGAGGATAGGGGTTCTGGCATGGCATGTCTTGGCACAAGCTGTGGTCGTCAATGCAACGTGCCCATGCACAAAATGACGGAGGCAGCGATTGTTCTGCGCGTGTGCAGCCAAGGTGAGTCAATGGGAGCAGTACTGGCTTGGCGACGGGCGGCGTATAGCGTGACCAAGGTACCACACGATGCGACGGCGAGGTAGAGCTGACAGGACCCGTGTGTAGTGCGCTTTGCGTGCGGTGGTCAGACAGCCAAGGCAGTAGTGGTGATCGCGGTCAGTGATGGCTTTGTCCGAAGGAGGTGACGTGCACGGGTTTTAAAGCAGTCGTGAAATCCTACCCAATGGTCCAAACTCCAAACCAATTCTTTTAGACGCAAGAGGGTACGTAGGACTATCGACCCATGCCACGACACCACGCTACTTCCTAAGCCGATTGCTCTACAAAAACTGCCGAACGTGGCTTCGTCGACCCGTTTTTTACTTACACGAAATGACTTAAACTTTGAACGGTTTCACATCGAATACCAATTCCGACCTACTTGTTTCATTGCCGACTATTGAGTACGTACTACAAATTTTATTAAAGTTCACATACACTCTCTACATCATTTTTATTCGATAAAAATTCGTTTAGAATACTAAACAATATAAAGCGACATGAAACTTAACATTTATTTCTTGTTTCGGATAAACGTTTCAAATGTCGTATATTGATTTATACTCCAAATTACACACATGTACAAACAAGCATGATGCTCATGCAGCATTTTAGCAAACACAGTACAATGTAACACCGAGGGTGTTCAGATTATTCCAAAACACCTTGTAGAACTTGATGACTTTGCTATGGGTCACTCTTTCTATTTCTTCAAGCACTTTAATAGATCTCTCTTCATAGGTCAAATCCGACTGAATCTTGATACTAGTGGGTTCAATTGCTTCTTCAGGCACACGAAGACATTTCTTGAGTTGGGAGATATGAAAAACACTGAATATATCTTTCATTTCTGGAGGTAACTGAAGTTGGTAGGCTACTGGTCCTTTTCGTGCAATGATCTGGTATGGACCAACATACCTAGGAGCCAGTTTTCGCTTTACTCCAAATCTTTGTACTCTCCTTGTTGGGGATACCTTCAGATACACATAATCTCCAACTTGGAACACAATAGGACTTCGCCTCTTATCTGCATAACTCTTTTGTCTTGATTGAGTGGCTTCTATATGTTGTCGAATAATTTGAACTTGTTCTTCAGCTTCTTTGACAGAGTCAATTCCATAATACCTTCTTTCACCAGGCTTAATCCAATTCAGAGGGGTCCTACACTTGCGACCATATAAAGCTTCAAATGAAGCCATCTTGATACTCCCTTGATAACTATTATTGTACGAGAATTCAACCAAAGGTAACCAATCCTCCCATGAACCCTTGGAAGAAATCACACACGCTCTCAACATATCTTCCAAGATTTGATTTACACGCTCAGTTTGACTTGCAGTCTGGGGGTGATAAGCAGAGCTGCGAATCAATGTGGTACCTAAGTACTTGTGCAGATGTTCCCAAAAATGATTAACAAATTGGGGCCCTCGATCTGATACAATACTCTTAGGTACACCATGCAATCTGACAATTTGTTCAATGTATAACTTTGCATATTGATGAGGTGGATACTTGACATTGACAGGAATAAAATGTGCAGACTTGGTGAGACAGTCAACAATTACCTATATAGAATCATTACCCTTTTGGGTATTCGGAAGTCCGACAATAAAATCCATACTAATGTCATCCCATTTCCAACTTTAAATGGACAGTGGCTGAAGTAACCCTGCTGGTTTCATATGAATGGCCTTAACTCAGCAACAGTTATCACATCTAGCAACATATGCCGCAATTTCCTTTTTCATTTTTGTCCACCAAAATCTAGTCTTCAAATCTTGGTACATCTTACTGCTACCCGGGTGAATGGATAGCTTGGAAGAATGAGCTTCCTCTAGGATTTGGTTTCTCAACTCCCAATCCTTCGACACTACAAGTCGATCTTTAAACCATAGAACACCATTCTCATCCAATCGAAAATGCTTGCTCCCTTCTTCATTCATCTTTCTCTTGATATGGAATATACCAACATCAGTCTTTTGCAGCTCAATGATCTTTGACTCTAGAGAACAACTAACAGTGATATTGTGTAGGACTGCTGGATGCAATAAGTTGAAACCATCTTCCAACAAAGAATTACCATGATACTTCTGACTTAAGGCATCAGAAACTACATTGGCCTTTCCCGGATGATAATGCACTTCTAGGTTGTAATCCTTGATCAATTCTAACCATCTGCGCTGCCTCATCTTCAACTCAGGTTGAGTGAAAATGTACTTAAGGCTCTTGTGATAAGTGTAGATATGGCAAACATTACCAAGCAAGTAATGCCTCCAAATTTTTAGAGCATGGACAACTGCTGCAAGCTCTAAATCATGTGTTGGATAGTTGACTTCATGCTTTCTCAACTAGCGTGAGGCATAAGCAATGACTCGGCCTTCCTGCATTAAAACACACCCTAAACCAGTACCTGAGGCATCACAAAATACATCAAACGGTTTCTCAATGTCAGTCTATGCTAACACAGGAGCAGTAGTTAACAAAGTCCGCAAAGTGTGAAAAGTTGCTTCACACTCCGGTGTCCACACAAACTTCTCATCTTTCTAAAGTAACCTCGTCATAGGTTTGGATATCTTGGAGAAATCTGGGACAAACCGATGATAGTATCCAGCTAAACCAAGAAAACTTCAAACTTCATGCACTGAGGTTGGGGCTTTCCAATCCATCACTTCTTATACCTTGGATTGGTCTACAGAAATTCCATCCTCCGATAATACATGACCTAGGAAAGGTACCTTCTTCAACCAAAATTCACATTTACTAAACTTTGCATACAACTTATGCTCTCTTAGTCTCGACAATACCACTCTCAAGTGCTCTTCATGTTCTTTTGCCGTCTCAGAATAAATCAAGATATCATCAATGAACACAACTACGAACTTGTCAAGTTCAGGCATGAACACTGAGTTCATCAAGTACATGAAGTAGGCAGGAGCATTGGTCAATCTAGAGGACATGACTAAATACTCATAAAGACCATACCTAGTGGAAAGAGCCATCTTAGGTACGTCTTCCGGCCTAATCTTGATTTGGTGATAACCTAACCTCAAATCAATCTTAGAGAACACTTTTGCTTTTGCCAATTGATCAAACAAGATATCAATGCGAGGCAAATGATACTTGTTCTTGATAGTAACAGCATTGAGTGGCCGATAATCCACACACATCCGCAAAGACTTGCCCTTCTTCTTCACAAATATTACGGGACAACCCCATGGTGACGAACTAGGGCGAATAAGACCCTTATCTAAGAGTTCATGCAATTGAGTCTTCAATTCTGCTAACTCATTGGGAGGCATTCTATATGGTCTTCGGGAAATAGGTGCGGTACTAGGTAACAATTCTATCTTGAACTCTATTTCTCTATCCGGTGGTAACCCTAGCAATTCATCAGGAAAGACATCCGGAAATTCACATACTACCAGAATAACAGCAAGGGCCACATGCTGGATAGCATTGGCCACATTATGGAGATCAAACTCCCTAGGAAGGGGTCCTAGAAAAGCCTCATTATTCTTGGGATCCCTCAACATTACGGTTCTAGTCGAGGTATCAATAAGAACACCATGGTTCTTCATCCAATTCATACCCAAGATCACATCAATACCTAATCCCGGTAATATCACTAAGTTTGCAGTATATTCTAGTTCACTTATTTGGATACATACATCTCTAACTATCTGATTGGTAGAAATGTTACTCCCAGTAGCACTTATACAATAACCACCCTTGTCAACTACAACTATTTTTTGATCATACTTGGATGCAAAAGTTGGACTCATGAATGAATGCGAAGCTCCAGAATCAAATAAAATAGCTGTAGGATGATGATTCACAAGAAAAATACCAGCCGGGACAAGTTCACTAGAGGGAATCTCTTCCATGGTGGTATAGTGCACGTGTCCCTAACGTCCATTTGAGTTGCCCTACTTTTGATTGTTGTTCTTCTTGGGATAAGGGCAATTTCTTAACCAATGTCCAGTCTTGTTATAGTTCCAGCATGGCATACTGCTAGGTGGAACGTTGGAGCTACCTGTCTAGTGCTACCCTTAGGTAGGGCAATGGAGTAGGCCTTGCGATATACCTTCTAGTTTTGACTGGGCTATGCTTTCTTCTGAGGTGGTCTATACTTTGGAGTGGGAGGGTGGAATAGGGGTCTCATAACGGTAGGAGATTTTGACTGAGATACACCTGCTTCAAAAGCTCTCTTGCGATTCTTGGATGCTGTATAGATGTTGTTATGATTCTCTTGGGTTAATGCATCACTAACAAACTCATTGAAAGTAGCACTTTTGTTGTTAGCATAGTCTTCATCAGCTTTGGGCTAAGTCCCCGCTTAAAACTTGCAATCTTCTTTGCATCAGTATCCACAAACTCTATGGCATACCTTGACAAGTTGTTAAAGGCATGCAGATACTCAGTTAGACTCTTAGTACCTTGAGTCAGCCGCATGAATTCTGTATGCTTCATACTCATCAGACCCGGGGGAATATAATGTCCCCTAAATGCAGCCTTGAATTGATTCTAGGTGATTTGAGCATCTTTAGGCAAAGTGGATCAATGATGACTCCACCATATGCCCGCAGGTCCATGCAGCTAGTGCGATGCATACTCTATCTTTAGGTGCTCGGTGAGCCTTAAAAGATGGAACTTCTGTTCAATTGTATTCAGCCACTCATCTGACTATAACGGTTCTTCTGCTTCCTTAAAGACAGGAGGCTTGGTATCAAGAAAGTCCTTGAAAGTACTGAACTAGTTAGGTTAGGTCCTTGATGCTGGTCTCTTCCTCATCCTTGGCCAACATTCTGCGTGAGACCACACATCACTTCTCCCATGGAACATTGAGTCTCCATGAGTTGAGCCATCATCTCTGTTGGTGTAGGATGTGGTGGTGGGGGAAGATCCTCATTGCCATTGACACGACCATCACTACCACCCGCATCGTCACCACCAGCTCCCCTACGAGTGCGCGTCATCTACAAAATTGCAACAACAAGTGATTATTGGATGATGTTAAGAGATTGCAGAAGAATTGTATAATCGTGCCATACTATAATTACTGGAGAGAATCATAAATTCATACAATAACACAGAGGCACAATAATTCATTTCCACAACATAACATCACCAAATGATCACTTATCATGCTTGCAACGTGTTCCATACATGCCAAATTTTCATGTCAAACACAACTAGAAATCCATTAAACAGTGTAATTGTCACAAGTAGTACATGCATAGTTCCAACAACATCACAAGGGTACATCATGAAATTGAGACCTACGTTATGAGTTCATTACATAAAGATCGAGAATAAAGTGCTAAGACATCAAGCTCGCTACTACTACTACTAAGCTACTCATGGGAGTGGTCGCTGTCGACATCGAACACACCATCACCATGGTCATCCTCCCAAGGCTCCACCTCTTCATCTTTGGGCTCCTCTTCGGCATCCATCTCTATGCCATCATCTTCAGTAATCAACACATTAGGGCCTTCTTCCACCGTGGGAGCTGGAGGAATAATTGGGTTGATTATGTTGTTGAGGCGATGAACATCAATCTGAAGCTCCTCGATCTCGCAGATGAGCTCCTGCTCCCTACGCTCGAACTCAGTGGCCTTCCTAGCAGCCTAGAATGTGGTCTTGATCCTAGCTGCCTCTCTGTTTTTAGCAAGGCGAATGACATTGTCCTTCTCAGCATGGACGCCCTGTAATTCATCCCTCGCTGCATTTCTCTCTGCCACTACAAGGCCAAACTACCTCCGGCGAGCTTCTAAGGCTATCATGAAGTTATCTATCTCCTGCTAGGCTGCCCTAACCGCCCTTCGGTGCCTATGAACACGTGCTCACATCCTGCACTGTGCGGCCTGTGCTCTTTGGAGCTCTAGCATGCAATTGATGTAGCTATCTTGGCGTGAATAAAAGATCCTCATGACTGCATACATGGCACTCATTGCAGCACTGCTACTTCCAGTCTTTCATCCCTATCTTTGACTAAAGCATTACCGCCTTGCTGGGCCTAAATGGTCTATGATGCATCGACACGGGGAAAAAGATCCAACTGGCCCATTCACAAGCTCATCCCTGAATTCCTGACAAATCTCACTGAGAACCTCAAAAGCTGCCACTTGGGCACCTTCCCAAGGGGTCTATCCATCTGACTCTACACTCCATCCTTGACACTGAGGATTGTCCTCACGGGCTGTGATAGTGACTCGCACATCATACCACCTCTGTCCTTCAGTTACCACTTCGCTCCAAAAGTAGCGTGGCGGTTCAGCATACCCGATAGAGTTCAGCACCCGCCACAGTATGGTGGGAGTCCCAAACAATGCTAGAAAGGTGTTGCTAGCAATAGGGGCTCCTAGGGCTGCCATCTGTAACAAAAGGTTACATTTTAGTGAGACAACACGATTATAAAACGAGTTACTTAACCATAAGATCATTTACGGGGAAACAATGCAATAACATGAAGGAATAATGCTCCATGATGTTTGCTCGTTCCGTACGTCTTCACAAACATAGAAAAATAATTCCTAACGACATACGCGGTGGCATACATACGTTCTCTCAATATAATCGTAACTAAACGAGCTACACGTTTCATAGTTAGTGTACCTGTGGAAAATTCATTTCAGCCTAACCCAACAAATATAAGTACAGAAATGTAAATCTGGGCCCTAGGTTGCAACTAAATACTTCCATATATGTATACCCATACATATACTTCCATATCAAAGCTACCCAATGACAATTTATACCCACAATTAAATACGCACCATACACACATGCAAGCATGCATATATAGCCGTATCAAAACTAGCTCTCCCCGACCGCACGCTCACATCTTGCGGTCATGCCACTCATCAACTTACCTTCTTACCTTGGCATAGAGGCATTTGATCCATACATTACCACTCAAGTGAATGGCATCCATACAATAGCATGCCGTATGGACGACAAAAGTAAAAACCCCCATATTAGTACTTAAATAGCCACCTAAAAGTCCTTAACTGGGCATAAAGGAGATGACCACTGGCACACTTTAGATTTTTATAACACAAAACCTTTGTTTTTAAATACACATATGACAAGTTTAATGTTGAATCCTTGCTCTGATGCCAGCTGTCATAGAACCATCCAATTTATAAGAGCACAAGTACAATAGCAATCACCAAAGCGATCAAACCGTCATACTCGAGCCCATATAAACCCGGTAGTCCAATGAAATCGCGAAGGATCTCAAACAACCAACATACAAACCAAGATCATAGAGATTCAACATAACCAGTCACATGTTACATCATATTTCACAAATAGTTCTCATACATCAAAGTTTGAATAATTATTACAAACCAAGTTTGAAAGTAGCGGAAGCAAAGTAGTTTAACATCGACATCACACATAGTTTAATACAAAGCCAGTTTCATAGTCATCTCCAACCAAAAGCACAATGGTGAGATGATAAACAGAATGACCATTGCCCATGGTCCTAGTTCTCATCCACTGTAGGAGCAAAGCAGTTCTTGCAGTAGCCATGATACATAACGTTATCTGCAACAATGGGAATAAAACCCTAAGTATGAGAAGGTACTCAGCTAGACTTACCCGTCCAACTAATATACTAAGACACCAAGGAGTATGCAAGGCTTTATAGGTAGAGTAGGTAGACATTATTTGCAGAAAAAACATAAGTTATCCAACATATCTTTATTTGTAAATCACTAGTTGTTAATCCTATCTCATACTAGATTAACAACTATCCTATGCCAAACATGTTGGTACCATTAAGTCATCACAATAATAACCATATCTAGTTGAGTTCTTGCATAATCTCATAACCACACTTCCATCAATTACTATGATGAAGTGTACTCCTATCAAGTTCTCACTATCCAGGAGAGACGACGATTCAAATTGATTCCTACCCAGCTGGGGAATTATTCCTAACATACACCCATACTTTCCCCATCGGGGTCGCATCAGGTCACCTTTGGGACAACTCAAGTACAATCGCAGGTAGGACTAGCGCCGCACCCTCAAAGATACAACCAATCCGCCAAGGGGGCTTGGGACTCTAACCCACCCTAGGGCTTACACCATTGGCTCTCCGCACATCCTTACTGCCTCTAGGGTGTGCACTTTTACTGCTTGTGTCCCCGGCTTGAGTTGAGCTACTCAGCTTCTCGATCGGAATGACTTATTCCAGCCAACTATGTGAGAGGCGTGCGTTCAACATGACAAGATAAACCTCCAACGACCGGGTCCTAAGCGACATACAGATGGAATCACTATGATACCACAACATAAGACTCCGCCCGATCTTCATTTATTCAACAATACCCGGTTATGTTCCACGATAGCACAATATAGCCAACCGTGATCAAGTTATCACCTATAACTCGCAGTTGACAGGAAATCACATGACTTCTACCGGTCTAAGCATAGCTAAGCATGATAAACATTCCTAGACTTAATTAGGATTCATGGTAGATATTTTGGTCAAGGAAGGTAATATGCAGCAAGTGTTTCCAAACAACTCCTATCATGTAATGCATCAATACGAATAACTTTAGGTGACATTAATAAAGTAGGGAGACTTATAATGCTCCGGGGCTTACCTTTCACGAACGTTGCTGGCTGATGATTGGGGCACTCGGGAAGGTGATCGGCTTTAGGCTCTCCTTCTCCGGGAACCTCTTGGTGCTGCACCTCTTGGTTCTCCTCCTATGGATCGACGTCGAGCTCCACCAACGTGATCTCCTCGGTGGCACATATTGCATGCATATGCATAAGTGAGTCTCATGAATGCATAAGAGGAATCATAGACCATGTGATATGGAAAGGTACATGCTGCGATAATGATGTTAAGTCACACCATGATAGCAATGCTAACTCCATACTAACTGAGTAGATGCATATCTCTTCTCTATCTACATGCAAATTTCACACAAGGCAATGTCTAAGCTACACATGGCAGTTACAAATTTACATCATAACAAAAGTTGTACTTATCAAAATGCTGTGATCTTGGACTTTGTGGAAATCTTATAAAATTGCCTACAACTCTTATTTAATCACTAAAAACTAATTCACAATCTATCCTAACCAAAATAGGCACTCTATCCTGTGCTGTCCAGAAATTCCAGAGAACAAGCATTTTGGGAAACTAACTTTAAACAGCTACAACTTCTAAACCCTTTGGCCTATTGCCCTGCAATTTTAACACAAGATATATGAAGAAGTTCCCTACAACTTTGTTATTAACCATTTCCACAGCAAACATGATTTTGACTATGCAATATACTTAACCACATAATCTGTCCAAAAACACTTCTAAATCGAATTATAGAGCAACAATATTTTTACTGCAAATAAGCATTCCAAATTTGACATCACCAACTATACCAATAGTTCAGTAACATCAATTACACTCAAGAAAACCTAATGGTAGAGCCCAAACTATTAATTTGAATGCCTTTATTAATTTAATTAGATAATTAGGGAAAATAACAAACATATACCCAATGTGCACAATAAATTCTCATAAAATTATAGTAGCTTTCAAGTGCTCTCAATAGACTACTATAAAATATTCATGCCATATGACCATGTATAATATCCTTTACAAAAATGACAAGCTAGTAAGGCCTATTTCAGTGAAAATAGTTAACCCTATAGAAAAGTGTCAAACAATAGATTATATATTTTTCCTAGCTTCCTATTAGTGCCATACTACTGTACAAAATTTGCATATCAATATGTTACATATTTTTATCCCTACAATTTTCCTCATAAAATACTATTTATTACTAGATAAATAGAAAGACCCTACTTCAATCAAGTTTACAGCAAGTTTATTATTTTTCCTAGCTAAATAATGTCCGCATGAGACTAACAAAATTAGAATCACAATTTTATGAGTTTTCTAGCTCAAGATATCTATTTTACAAGATTATTAACATTCAAAAAGCACATATTTTAATACATTTTAATGACCATGAAAAATACCAGAAACTGTACATTTCATATTTTTATAAAACACTACACTTCATGAGGATTACAACAAAATTTGGTTTACAAGAATTGGACATCTAGAACTCCACTTATGATTTTTCAAAGTGTGCATACAATCTAAAATAAATGAACTAGCTTTCAACTCTATAGCCGCTGACAGCTGGGGTCCCCAAGTCAGCCGGTCCCACGCGTCAGCGACACAAAAATAAGGGAGCAGAGCTGGCTGGCCGAAGTTTGCCGATGGCGAGCTCTTCGGCGACGACACCAGTACTACGATGATCACCATGACATCCCGAACACACCGAGCTAGCTAGATGGACCGATTGCTGGAGCTAAGCACGACGGTGGCGCTCATGGTGGCACGGTGGATGCGGACGACGGCAAGGCACCGGATCTAGCCAAGATGGCGCAATCTAGGGTTATGTCGAGTTGCTACATACAACAGCAGTTCTAGCGCACATCCTATCACGACGAATGACGGTCGGAGGCGTTCCGGCCACGGCGATGTGGCACGACGATGAAACGCCAGTGAGGGCCACACGATGCGAGAAGACCTTACCATGCACGGCTAGCAAGCAAAGCTAGTGCGGTGAGGCAGTGGGAGTACGACGGAGCAATGCCGGCGGCGAAGGAGCAACACGACGCGAGCTGGGTGGCCGTCATGGTGACGGCGGTGCTGCGCTAAGTTGCTGCGGTGGAGGGGAGAGCGAAGGAGAAGGCCAGGGAAGGAAATGGGAGCGCCGAGAGTGAGCGGGTGAGTGCTGGGCAGGTGAACACGTGTTGTGGCCCGACATGGCCTGACTGGGTGGGCCGTCGGTGACCCACTGATGGCCAGCCGATTCGGCCATCAGAGCCAGCGCCGGAGCCTAACAGCGCGACTTTGCGTCGATCAAACTCCTAATCAGTGGTTCACCAGCAAAATCTTCCTTAACCAAAATCATAGCCCTATATACCATCTATAACTTCTCTTATAAGACCAAAGTCTAATTCTCAATGAATAAGGAGTAAAATCATCTCAAAGTTAGCTCAGCGAAACTAGAAACGCGCTAAGACTTAGAAAATTTCTAAGTGTTGAAAACTTGTGTTTTACTGATTTTTGTGAGCTCAATTTGACCAAGCTATGCACTGAATTAGCTCATGACCCAAAAATAAAAGTTGTTGCTCTACTCAAATACTACAACTTTGCTTAAGGGTGCTTTGCCATGCAAAGACTCTATGACATAGTTCAAACTAGGTGAAACATACCACTTTAAATTGTTGACTTACACAATAACTAGGACTTAGAGACCAAACTAGCCTTAGTCATGAATACCAAAGTTGTTCCTTATGCTATTCTAAACATGTTTAAGGTATTCCCAAGGTTCCACACACATTTCATACATTGGTTACATGTAAACCCTAACCTAAGTAAGGCAATTTAGTAATAACACATGCAATATAAGCCAAGAAAAGGATAGTAATTGAGATGCTCATGCTCATGCATGCTCAAGGATGCTTATGCTCATGCAATGTCAAGGTTAAATGCATGCTTAACACCTAGGGTGTTACATGTAGTCCTGTAGCCTCTCCCATGCCTCGGGAATGGTTTCCATGGAGTTTTCTGGAAGTTCAAAATTTGTCCCCTCAGGGCATTGGTTTTGCCCATGGGGAAGAACTTGGCAAGGAACACCGTGGAACATTTGTCCCACGTCTTGACAGCTTCCTTTTCCTTGTAGAACCACTACTTTGCCTTCCCCAAAGGAGAAGGGAAACAAGCGGAGCCTGATGCTTTCAGGTGTGACATCCTTGATGTTGATTGTGTCGCACAACTCGAGGAAGTGTTGGAGATGCGCATTTGCATCCTTGCTTGGCAAACCACATAATTGGTTTGGCTGGACCATCATGATGAGGCTGGTACAGAGCTCAAAGTTCTCATCCCCAATGTTAACAGCGGGTCCCAACGGGCATGTTGGCAACGGATGGGGTGGAGTAGTCACAAAGGGTCTTGGCCATGATTGGAGTAGCGGATGTTGCGGGGGTGACTGGTTTGACTATTGGAAGAGTAGCAGAAAAAGAAGTGGCATGAGACTGTTTCTTCCTTAGGAGTGCCTCCGGATCTTTGGTGTAGTTGTTTGGCAGAACGAAACCGGTCATACACTATCCTATTTTCGTCCACAATAGGAGAAAACAAGCAAAGTTACCCAACATAAACAATGGCTACTGTACATGCATATTACCATGAATATGTCCTACTAGATTCTTTAATCAATTATGCCTTCTTCGGCAATGGTGCTAGAAATTCTTGTTGGCATTTCTAAACGCAATCACAAGGTATGGAGATAGAATCCATCCCCGGCAATGGCGCCAGAAATGCTTGTTGGTATTTCTTAGCGTCATCACTAATTATTAGCAATGCCACTAAGTAATAGCCTTGATAGTTCCTTAACAATTTTAGATATTTATCCGCAAGCGCACAGAGCTATCATTGTAGCATTTCACCTAGAAGTATTCAAGGTATCGTTATTTATATTTTCCCAAAGGAAGGCATTTGATTAAGAGTCTAGTATGGATATAAACTTGAATAATAATGCTTGCATGTACACCAATTGTTTATAGCAGGGGTAAAAACGGTGATTTCAAGAAAGTGAACACACACTTGGCATTCCTCAAAGGATAAAATAGAAAAGAAAGAATAAAAGAATAATCTAAGTCGAGCAGGCTTTGGTCTAGTATAGTCATACAAAGATTAGTTAATGATCATACAAGTTACAATAATTAGTTTTAGGGCTAAGTGTGAAGTAGGTCGGGAGGCCACCAAATACTGGTCTGCCAGCAACCTCATGTGACAATTTAGACTCCTACACCCCAGTCGAATGTGGGGGATTATAAGGGATGGACAGGGCTGTCACCACCTGCCGCTTACCCCTAAACCGTGGAAAGGGACAATGCATTCACCTGTCTCTCCATACCCAAGCACCACACTTGCGTATACAGAAACTACCCAAATTCCCTCGGGTCCCCGACCCTACGGATCAACAGGTAAAGAACTTGGGCACACCTAACGACATGATGAACCGTGACCTCAATTTTGCTCTAATTCTGATTATATAAGTTATATGAGTGTTTAAGCATAAAGTCATGTGTGCTACTTTCATGACATACAAACTATAGACTAGTTCATATATCAAGATTATAACACGATAACTATACTCTAGTTCATAAGTATGACTATAAATATCATATGAGACCATAACTTTAGAAGAACTCATATCTCTATTCATACCCAAAGGTCTCTTCTTCCAAGGAGCCATGCTCTCCAAGGTAGCTTTGCCTTGCTCTAAAGCTACTAAAAAGTAAAACTACTACTAGAGAGTGAGGTGTTGCTCAAGTGAAGTGTGTTTAGAGAGGGGGTACCCCTCTACTTATACATGAGCATAGGCGGTGCTACGAGCTATAATTGGCACGAGGACTGGATTCCACCGCCTTAGCATGGTGGCATGCCACCACCAGAGCGAGGGATTAATTCACAAGTGCCATGCCTATAACAAAGTATTCTTCCTGCCGATAAGAGGGGTTGCCCGCCCCGATCGGTAAAGCTGCCCCACCACCGACTTCGTGTGGCAGGCCTTGGGCTGGACATGGGTCATTGCTCTACGTGGGGTTTTGCCTCGGTTGAGTTGATTTGATGGGCATCTCCTTGTTCCTTTGTGCAAATCAGCATCGAAAAGCGCCTTTCGGTGAATTATTCCATGTATTTATGTTTGTGACTTGCAAAATATTGTTCTCCAAATACATGTGTAACTTGGTTAGTAGTAAGTGCATATGTGATACAAATTGCTTATTTCTCCTCTTTTTGTGTCTTAATTGGCGGTCGGATTTGATCAGTAAAGACCACTAACAAGCTCCCCCAAGCTTAACCTTTGCTTGTCTCGAGCAAATAGCTAAGTTATTGGTTGTTGATCAGTAGTTGCTACGATGATGAATATAATTCACAAGTGCCATGCCTATAACAAAGTATTCTTCCTCAATTTAAATAAGATGGCATTCTATCCACCCTTTTAACTTAATTGACAGTCAGATTTGATCGGTAAAGACCGCCAATAGTGGACCCAAACATTAGATTTAATCATAATTATTCATGACGAAAACAACTCCAGAAGGTTCAGAGGACACCAGAGGGTGAACCACCATAGCAGAGAGGAGGTGGCTGTTGATTTTCTTAACATAAACAGAAAGATTCCACAAGCGCATGGAATATTTACGAAAAGAAATGTAAGTGTGTCTTGAAGCGTAGCGTCTTTGAGAAGCATAGTGGTGAAAACAAGGCCAGGTGAAGTGTGCCCACTGGTAGTAGGTGACGCACCTGGTAGTAGGTGACATCAGGCAACGTGGTCCCGGAGGAAACTTCTGGAGGTAAGTGTTTTTGTGGCCTTCACCCAGAAGTATTCAGGGTATCGTATTTTCCACAGGGAACGAAGGTACTTCTTCTAGCTAATTCGTCCAAGGACAACACAAGGGTAAAGTTGGAAAGGGTAGAGATGGATTCCTATGGCTTTTGGGTCTATGAGAAGATAAACTCTACTTTCACTTGCTTTCTTCGAGCATCGGAGCGCACCTGGTCTGCTAGATGATACCGGCCTGTAGCTCTACACCGTACCCAAATGTGGGGGATTACGAGGGACGGACAAGGCTATCACCACCTGTTGCCTACCCCTTAATCGTATGGCATGAGGCAAACGAAGGTAACCTCTAGCCTAGACACCATGTCTATGCTATCGACTACTACTCTAGCGTTCTGCGTAGGGTTATTCGTCTTTATTAGGGCCCTCTACTAGAGTATCTGCCATGGGGACGGACGATGAACCCGTAAACAAGTAAGAGTAAAGCTTAACTATCAAAAGAGTTATAACCGTAAGAACCACAAACACTCACTTAGCGGATACTCCATTGAGGCATAAGTGTTCGTTGAGGTACAAGCTTGGGGAGACACCGACAAGTCCGACACTTCCTCGTACTCTTCCCTCACATCTCTCCCAAATACTCAACTCTACTAGCTATGGCCTAAGCCTTGGAGTGATTCTCAAGTGTGGTGCTCTTTCCCTTGGTTGTTGTTGTATGAGGAGGGGATAGCCTCCTTTTATAGGTGGAGAGGAGGAGCTTCCTTGAAATATTCCTCATTCTCTTATGGAAGGAGCCAACCGCCTTGTAGGTATGTTGAATCTACCCGATACCCTATCAACCAACCTAAGAGAGGAAGCCGATGAACTGTGCACACTGGAGAAGCTTGGACCCAAGCACATCCAATGAGGGGGCCATCTAGCGGGCCATCGTTGATAAGTCCTTTGCCGGGATAGCGGCGCGCTTCAACTTGGCGACAGCGCTTTGCTTCGAAGATGCGCCCATGATCGTTGAAGGATGCGATCCAGACATGAAGGATGTTGATCTTGAGTTATGCCATTTGGGGCCACCTTGACCCTAAAGGGGACCCCAGCGGCGCCGTCAAAATAGTCCAACTTTGTCGGTGGGGTCTTCATTGATCTTCTAGAGTGGGGCCGTCGATCGACGTAATACCCTACGTCCTGTGTTGGGTTTTATTGAGAGATGAGGTAATTTTATTTGGATTTGTCTTTGTTCTCCTGTCGTATGGGCCCTGATGCTTTTGGTGATTGGGCCTATCTCCTTTAGGCTTGTGTAGAATGGTGTTTATGCTTTATTCCTTTGCATATTCTTAGCCCTTTATGTGAATTTCTACAAATGCCCTCCTACAAATGGTCAAACACCAAAACTTATGGAAAATGTTAGTTTTAAAGCCCTATTTCTATGTTTGGTGTTTGTGTGCTAGGATTTTATGCGAGTGTTGACGGTTGATTATGTGAGTTAAGCACCGCAAACAAGCTCCCCCACACTCACCTCTTTGCTTGTCCTCGAGCAAAGTTTAGGGATAAAAGTAATCACGAGTATAACATCCCATGATATACGGCTATACATGAAAGTTATTCCAACATATTCTTTATACAAGTGGGATATGTGGTGTTAGCTAACATGTTTCCTTGGGTTGTTGAAAAGCGGAACAGTTCTTGCAACAAAGCCATATTCCTAATTTCACATCTTAGTAACTTGGAGTTTTTGAAAGTTTTCTCAAGCAAAAGCATAGTTCACTTTATACTCCTCAAATGGCACTCTCCTATCACTCAGTGGTGTATGAATCCTTACCAAGGCATAGCAATGTTTTGCCTTCTTTTGTTTTCTCCTACTTCTAAAAAGGTCTATATGGAGCTTTAGGTAGGGATAAACAAAATACCATACTTGTATTGCATATGTTGAAAAGTCAAATCAAGGATCCAAGGAGATAAGTGCCATACTCTTAGATCAAGATGTGCATGTGTGTGGAAAATGTAAACTAAAACTATTCTCCTTTTGTAGATATGATCTCTCTCTATAACTTATTGCTTTGAAACATGGCTATCTTTCTCTTTTTTTCAATACATGAGCCTACATGTGCTCATCTTTCTTTTTCTTTGTACTTGGACCTTCATGTGTCCATTTTTTTTTCTTTTAAGCTTTTTGCATAGCCTTCTTCTAAACCACATATATATAGAGAGAGATCACTGTCTTTTAGAAGATGGAGTATTTACCTAACAAACATTTTTTTGTCTACTCCCAGTGTAGGAGCAGAGTTTTTGATGGATCTAAATGGAAGCATGTTTTTACGTACTCCTAGTGTAGGAGTAGCATGTGTATGTGGAGTGTATGTGATATTGATCTTGGGAGCATGATAAATCTCTCAACAAGGGTCAACAAGACTTGACCAAACTCAACACAATAACAAGCAACGTATGTGGAAGGCTTTAAACTTGCTAGATGTTATATTTGGCTTTGGTAGGAATTGCTCACCAAATGAGGAGTATGTGATACTATGGTTTTGTATCATTTTTATCAAAACAAATTCTTCAAGTACTTCGAATAGAAATGGTACTATTTCTAAGTCAGAACTATATCACCTAAAGATGGCATTGGGCACAAAATATCCGCGTACCCGTGGGTATGAAACCCCAAACTGCATCCGCGGGCATTGGTGCGGGTAGAGATATAGACCCAATAGGTATTCATTAGTGGGTAAGAAAATAGCCTGTCCATATTCGCAAACCCGCCTTAGTTACCTGACAGGTGGGGTCACAACGAACTAAGTATATATTGGAAGGTAGAAACCCTAGCATCCCCAATTCCCCATCCGGCCACCCCAACCGCCATAGCATGCCCACACCCCGACTCCCGCACAGGCGCATCGCGCGTCATGTCCCCGCCAAGCGACCCGCTACCAGGAATCCTACCGCTTTGCCTTCGGTGACCTACATCCTTGGGACAGGACACCACCGCCTTTGGCATTCCTGCAGCTGGCCGTCGGTGACCCACTATTGCCATGCCGGCCTTGATCCGCACCTCCCGACTCCTCCTAGGCTAGATCCAGCGGTCGACGACCTATTGCAGTCAGTGCCGCATGGTGGCTGCCACCTTCCTGCGTGCTACGCCCATGCCAGTGGTCCTAACTCCCCAGCGTCATCCTTGTCGTCCTACACCCCTGCTCGCCAATCTCCGTCCCCATCATCATCAATCGTCACGTCGTTCGTTGAGCCCCAGTCGCCCGTCCCCAATTCCCCACTAGCCACCAGTATATGGGCATGCCCGCGGATAGCGGGCGTAGGCGCATAGTGCTGCCCGTGGCGGGTGGCAGGTGGTGGCGCGGGCATGAGCATAGAAATTTTCTCGTGGGTGCGGGTTTGTGATACTAGTATCTGCGCGGGTTTTACCTGTTGCCATCTTTAATATCACACCTCACAACAACTTAGTCAACATGATTATCCTATTAGAATATTTTCCCACAAGCATAAGTGTATGTATATGGAACAAACTTATGCAAGCTTCTATCTTCAAATGTTATGAACATGTCACTTTTAAAAATTTTAAATGAAGTGTGGTTTGTCAAATTTGCATAGGGGTATTATTGGTTCATTGAGTTTATTTTTTTAGTGATCAGAATTATGTTTGTTTTAAACTCAAGATTATAGGGAGAGAGGATGCACAAACTGAGTTTGGAACTATTGATCTATTGTGCATCATTTGTGGGGGAGGTTTAGAAAGCTTGTGTGGATTGTCTCCCCACACTTATTCTTGCACCTGTTTATTCAAGAAGAAACAAAGTGGAAACAAACAAGGGCTCTACCGGTTTGAACACTAGGGAGCCTAAATCTTATTATTATATTTTTTATTATTAGTATTATTATCTATTAATTTATTATGTTTATTTTTTATTGGTCCACCAGACTTTGTATACTCAAGCTGGGCTAATGTAAAGTTTGCAAAATAATCCTAGCCTTGATTCATCTCCAACATGAGTTACCTCCATTGTTTATGAAAGTAATACTCTAAGTTCATTAACCAAAATTAAACACCATGTTTAAGTTTGATTAAAGAAGGTCATTTTAACCTAAGCACCATGCTTAATTTAAAAAGACCTATGGATGTACCAAATGAATACATCCAAACCAGAGCATATATCATAAACAAGGGTGGCATGGATTTTGAAAGATCAAGCGATATTCCCATGGAGACAAATATGAGTAAATGGGTTGGTGAGCATTTTAGTTACCTTTGCATACTTGAGTGTATTCACCGGCCACATATGTGGATAGAAACTTGAGGCTATTGCAGCGGTGGCTTTATCGCATGTGGTCCAACTCAGGTGATGAGAAGCAAGGCTAGGCCACACACACGGTTTAGTGTGTATGGACCATGGACCTTGGTGGTAAGTAGCAAAGGTATAGAGGAGGAGCATTCATTTTCTGGCTCCTTCTCTCTCTTCTTATTATTTTTTCTTTTTCTTTTCTTCTTTTTTAGCTTTCTCTTTTTTCTATATCATCTATTTTTTCTCTCTTTTTTTATAAGGCAGAGCTATCATCATCATTTTTTAACTAAGATGTCCTTTGGTGTGTTTGGAACTTGTGGTGACACTCTCACCGTCTTCCCCCACACTTGGATTTTTGTGTAAAAGTCAAGTGTGTAGAGTCAGGATCTCCTCTTGAGTGTATTTGTCGGCATGAAATTTCATCCCAAACCAAGGGCACACGAGCAAGCCGGAAGGGTCTGCTCGATGGAGCTGTAGATCCACCTGGCTTCAACGTAGGGGTGGTCGATCCTGCATTCTCCTCCCGAGACGTGCCAATCAATTTGACCCTGCAATTGACAAGGAGAGAAAGCTAATCAGTAATTTAAGGCAGAACATGTTGGTGTTGCCAGATAGTCTCGAATGTGTGGCTCTAAGAGCTGATATGAAAGGAGATCGACTAAAGAGTAGATTCCAGCATACTCATAAGAATAAATCAGTTAAAGCTCATGGGGTTGTGTAAGAAAAATCGGTTATCATTCAGGATGAATATCATTATTTAGACAAATATTAGTCAGTGGCAATAAGATGTCAACAATAATTAGTTTATGCTAAGCTAATGACTGCAAGTAACCGAATCCCTTTTATATAAAACAAACAGCTCATCATCATTCAACCATTTAATAAAGATAAATCTAATGAACATATTAGATCTCATCTATCGCTATGACTAGTGGGGCATGAGGCAGAATCATGCAGGCCATAGAAACAACAATAGATTCGATGACCCTAACTTATTACTAATATCAGTGGAGCATGAGGCAGAATCATGCAGGCCGTAATACAATAATAAGATCATGGGGCTAACACATCTTTCAACCTATCTTCACTTCAACGGTCTCATGACGTGAACTGTTCGTGAAAGCACTCGATATCGGCTAAAACAGTCGATTTAGGCATAGCGCACAGTTAAGGTCAAGCCCTCTTAGGATCAGATCTACCAAATAATGATCCCCACTCCATGGTGCTAACAGTGGGGTGTGAGGCAGAATCACACAGGCCGTGATAACGGGCCATGGAACGGTTTTTGCTAGCCAATAGATCTACTCAAGATCAGACATGCCTCAACCACACACTATGCATGATCAAGATTGACATAAAACAGCTGATAAAACATAACTCATCGTTGAACATGCAGATTAGATCAAATTTAGATTAACAAACTCAGTGCCCGATTCGTTAGTTTTCTGCCTTATTGTTGTCAAATTGGTAATCTTCTTTTCTCCAGTCCTAGTATAAAAATATGTATGAAATTTCTTCTCCAGGTCAGCCCAATTGGCAATGGAGTTGACTGACAGTGATAAAAACCAAGTGAAGGCTGGCCCTGATAGTGTTAGGGAGAAGAAACGAACTCGATGGGCCTCCTCAACTGATGCCTCGCCCAATTGTGTAAGATACCGACTGACATGTTCTATTATGCTTATGTGTCTTGGCTAGTGAACTTAGCAAACTCTGGAAGCCTATAATTTGCAGGAAGAGCGACCAAATCATACGATTCTGGATATGGTCGTTTATACGAAAAGGTTAGCCCTTTTGGCTTCAGACCGAACTGATTCTTCATCATCTCGGTCACCTTTAGCAACAACTCGTCAGCATGTGAACTTGGATTTCTCTGCACCTACTGACCCATCTATGGATTGAAATCCCGTGTGCCCTGATACCCTAGATTCGAAATCATGTGAAGGGTGTTATAATCTGTGCCATAATGATACCCTTGTGGAATCTCTATCTGCTGGGTCCTTTGTTGGTTTGCTGCTTGAAGTCTCTGATTATATACATGAGGATCTATATCTCTATGGATCCTTTGAATTGATGGTGCTATTTTTTGAGCCGACGATGGCATGTGGCCCGATGTGCCAAAATTAATCACCTGGTTCTGACCTTGCCCCACCGGCTGTTGCGTATGCTACACTAACGATCCAGGATTATACTATATCTGATTCGTAGTAGTATCTTGAGTTTGTTCAGAAGAATTCTGAACTGCTTGGACATCATTATTACCAGCTGGTGCTGCTTCTTGATGGCTGGTACCGACTTGATTAGTCCCTTGGATCGACGGATATGGAATGTTTTAATAAGCCGGCCCAACCTGACCAGCTGGAAACCCATGAAACACTTCTTTCATGGCGTTGTGGAATGTGTCCAAGAAAGCTTCATTATGGCTTGATATGGCACCACGAACAGATTTGTTTATAGCTTCCGTGAAGAAATGCCTATCTTCAGCTTCAACTGCATCTGTCTGCCCGTGCAATAGAACTCTTGTCACATGTTTTGGTGTAGGACAACAAACACTTGTTCTAAAATTCTTCTATAGCTTTGCCGATGACATCTTTATCTCCATTAGGTAGATCTTCGTAATGTACCATAAGGATGTCATTGTTGTTGTGAACTGCCATGACGATTGTGGTGTCCCACCGGGCATGCCAAGAATGTGTGTTGGCACGAAATTTCGTCCTGTGCCGAGGGCACACGAGCAAGCCGGAAGGGTCTGCTCGATGGAGTTGTACATCCGCCTGGCTTCAACGCAGGGGTGGTCAATCCTACGTACTCCTCCTAAGACGTGCCAGTCAATTTGACCCTGCAATTGACAAGGAGAGAAAGCTAATCAGTAATTTAAGGTGGAACGTGCCGGTGTTGCCAGATAGTCCGAAATGTGCGGCTCTGAGAGCCGATATGAAAGGAGATCGACTAAAGAGTCAATTCCAGCATACTCATAAGAATAAATCAGTTAAAGCTCATGGGGTTGTGTAAGAAAAATTGGTTATCATTCAGGATGAATATCGTATTTAGACAAATATTAGTCAATGGCAATAAGATGTCAATAATAATTAGTTTATGCTAAGCCAATGACTGCAAGTAATTGAATCCCTTTTATATAAAAGAAACAGCCCATCATCGTTCAACTATTTAATAAAGATAAATCTAATGAACATATTAGATCTCATCTATCGCTATGACCAATGGGGAATGAGGCAGAATCATGCAGGCCGTAGAAACAATAATAGATTCGACGACCCTAACTTATTACTAATATCAGTGGGGCATGAGGCAGAATCTTGCAAGCTGTAATACAATAATAAGATCATGGGGCTAACACATCTTTCAACCTATCTTCACTTCAACAGTCTTGTGATGTGAACTGTTTGTGAAAGCACTCAATATCGACTAAAATAGCCGATATAGGCATAGCGCATAGTTAAGGTCACGCCCTATCAGGAACAGATCTACCAAATAATGATCCCCACTCCACGGTGCTAACAGCGGGTCTGAGGCAGAATCACACAGGCCATGATAACAGGCCATGAAACGGTTTTCGCTAGCCAATAGATCTACTCAAGATCAGACATGCCTTAACCGCACACTATGCACGATCAAGATTGACATAAAACAACCGATAAAACATAACTCATCGTTTAAAGTGCAGATTAGATCAAATTTAGATTAACAAATGATGGGTTAAAAAGGATATAAGGCCGATCTAGATCAATCCCAATCGGGCGAAGTGATATTGCTGTAATCAAATAAATAATGAAAGCAATAAGCAATATCGGTAACTTAGTGAATTTATCTGAAGGAACGCCACCCTTAGATAGAGCCGATAACTTGACCTTAATCTAGTTCGAGCAGTGGAGGTCAACTGGATCGATGCAGCTGTACTTGAACTAAACAAGAGTCGATAACTAACTTATACCAGAGTCGCAGTGGAGGTCGACCAGATTGATGCTGCCGTACAAATAGAAGTATAAGCCTTGACGATACTTACAGACAAGCCGGAGGTCGGCCGGACCGATGCAGCCCTACTCACTAAAGAACTCACCGAGATCTACTCTACTCTTACTCCTAAGGGGTGGCCGGAGCCGAAAAAAGTAAGTAACTTGTATTAGATTGACTGTGTGTCCTTTACAATAGCTGGGGTCCAATATTTATACCCGAAACCGACGCATGAATCCTACTTAAGCACGACTCATTACAATTTCTTGGCCTAAGAGAAAACATTCCTAATTTAAGATAACTTGGACTGTAATCTTTCCCTTTTTGTAGAGTCCAACATGATTTTCCCGACGCCGATCATAGCTTTTGTCGTTATCTGCTGGCGCTATCTGAAGAAAACCGATTCCAGTGCTGCATTCGAATTGGCTGATACTGACCCTCATGCAATCAATTCCTTGATGACATGATCTTTGGGAGCTTTTGAGTCCTTGTAATTCCTCTTCCAAATTTTGGTGTCCCCCCAATTTTGGGATAAAAGTAATTTTATTCCAAAATTATCACGTCTATACCCCCGATAGGTCCGCAGTCACAGGTAGAGAATTTTGATCTGGGGTCTACTATTTGTCACCGTCTATGTCAGCTCATGAGCCCATGCTTCAAAACTTTTACGAGAGCATCATTGCTTCACGGGCACTTGGATTCATCTTCCCAGGCCGGCTATAAAATGTCTATCCGACCCTGGCGAGAGCAACTCAACAATTCAGCTATGTTTCTCTTCCATATGCCCCCTCGAGTGCTTCTGACTCCACCGAACCCTCCATGGTCTATCTTTTTGCTATGAAGATCTTGAGCGGTTAGAAGAATTCTTGTGCATAGGGTGATTGTGTCGCTCATCTTAGCACCTTGTCGAGCAAGAGGATCAGCTACTGCGGTTAGAAGAATTCTTGTGATATCACCTGAGTCTTCTCTCCATGCTCGTAGAGCTATTCTAGTGTTTGCAAGGGCTAAAATGTGTGGACACCTTCCCCTTGTTTGCTCCATCAAATGCCCATCGGGAAAGCCACATGCTTCTTTCCCGTAGTTTCCTAATCACCGAGAAATCAGTTGGGCATCTGTTAGGCAGGCGGCTTTTCCCCTTCTCTGGCATGATTTTATCAACGGGCCGATGTGACTCGGTTTATGATGACCTTCGGCCCTGTGGGGATTCAAACTCCCATCAGTCCAAAGAAGCCTTGGTGGGCTGATTGTTGGTCAATGTAAATCTTTTGTATCCATCCCACGATACTTTGTAATTTGGGGAAGCAATAAGTTCGAATCTGTTATCTCTTCGTTATCCATCCCCTGAATTTCCAAAGTGTCGATCCATTTCTGTATCTGACTTCAATTTCACACCCCCGGCGAAATCTAACTTCTCGCCTTCCCGGGCTATATATACGGGCCACGGCTATGGATCGAAAGACAACCTGCTTCGTCTCAAACCTTTTGCGTCTTTAGTGTAGTTCCTGCTTTCACGTAGGTTTGAGATCATGGAGATCAGCAAGAGGTCTGCTGAGGAGGCTCTTAGCGGATCTGCATCATCGCGCCAGTGCCTCCATCGCCAAGAGGGTGCAACTTGGGATGCTCCCATCGTCCTAGAGCAGAGGGCCAACTCTGCTCAGCCTTTGGGTCATCTTCAGCACCAACTTGCCGCCAGCTCCCCCGCTATCCGAGGAGACGGATTGACAATGACGATCTACTGGCCTCCATCGATCGGACTGATCAGAATCTAGTCAACTGCCTCACCCTCACAGAATCGGCTCTGGCCATGATTCAAGGCCGATCACCCCCTGAGCCTAACCTGGTGGGGGAAAGGCTGGCTAGGGCTAAAGCCAGAATCATAGGTAAGACGTCTACCACAATTTTCTATTTCTTCTTAATTTTGCCCTTGAGATTTCTGATCATTCCTTCCTTAAATCTTTTAGATCTAACTGCTCAGTTGGAAAGCCTTCGATCAGCTGTGGAGCACACGGTGGGATTTGTCAATGCTAGGGGCGCCGTTCCGGTGGTTCGCTTTCATGACATCCCAAACCGTGTCAGGGAGGTCGCTCTTTAAGGCGTTCGTCATGGTGCTGCCATGGCGTTCGCTGCTGCACAAGCCCGCTCTGGCCACAATCTTTGGCTTCTTCCCCATGGCTTTCTAGACGTGGTGCACCCTGGGGATCATGAGCGCCTGGTTGAGGATTTCTTCAGCGCCACCAACCCTGTAGCTTTCAATACCCGGGCCGATGATATAGTAAGCAAAGTATTTTCTGGCCCGTAGCTTGTAATAGGTGATATTTAGCAATCAATTTCCTCGTCTTGAGTGATTTTACTTTGCTTCGTACTTCATATTATATGCATCACTTTGTCCATGTTTGCTTTGCTCCTATAGGCGATACACATCGTACCGGCTTTTACCCCTTTGGGTTCATTTTTGCACTAGATGTGATACCTTTCTGATATCGGCTATTAGAGCTGACGATCGAACATATCGGTTATTAAGTATTAATCCAAATGCTAGGGTAATATTTCTTTAGATATTTCCCATTGATTGCTCGGCCAAATTCTTCCTCTCCTCTTAAGCGTTTCCAAAATATAAGCATTACTAGGTGTTCCACCAAACATTTAGCAATAATGTTCAAGCTGCAAGGTTAGTACCATAGCGCTACTATGGGATTTGCAATGTTTATGATAAACGAAAGCATCCACAACCATTCTCTTAAAAAGTTTGTGAACAAGGATTAAGAGGAGGTTGTGGACCTGGTAGGAGCACTTGGTACTAAACAAGATCAACTCTAAAGACTCTAAAAGTGAGCATGAAACTTGAGGGGTTTCAAAAGAGAAGCTTTCATGCTCAACTATTTGGTCCATCTTCTTGGTCCCTAGAGTTGCTTCAGAAATGTCCATGGCACAAAAGTTTTTATTTGGATGGCTAGAGGGACATGGTTTATTCTTGAGCCAGGGTGATGATGGGTGTTATGTTTCACAAGGATGTGAAACGAACGGGGAAATGAACTTCACCTCCTCGAACTAGTCATGGTTGGGATTATGCTTTGTCTTTGGGCTTTTTGGGTAAGGGATAGGAATGGCAGAAGCAGTTTTCCCAAACTTCTCATCAAGGCTCCCATGGGAAGGTTTTTCTTGAAAAAGTTTGTCCAACGGGTAGCCTATGAGAAGATCAAACTCAAGGATGGTAAAGATGTGGAAATCTAGGACAACCTCGATTTTGTCTATTTCAACTGGCATGGCCCTAGCAATCCCACAACACTCGAAGATGAGTCCTGATGGACTTTTGAAGAGTTTGTTGGTCAGGACTAATGACATGTTACCCAAAAGGGTTTCCACAAGATATTCTCACATGATATTCGTCTCGACCGTGAGGTTGTGCAGGGCTTTTACATTTGTTCCCCTTAACGAGCAAGGCATGGCCGTGGAAGGTGAAGGAATCTAAATTGCTTTGGAAGAATGTTTCACTTCCATCAACCATTTCTTTGATGGTTCCACCTTGGGGGAAACTTCCTGAGAGGATGTGTATGTTTTTCATGCCACGATAGTTTTGGGGTATTGCCATAATCCTCGAATTTGATCGGGAACTCCGAAGGATGAATTACTCGTTCCTTCGGTGTGAGGGTTATAACCCGGGGTGTCTCAAGGCATCGATTAGTTAGCAGGCCGAGTGGCTCATGATATGTTAGCCAGCAAAAGCCCAAACGACCGAGGCCTAACTGATCCAAGAAAACCAGGCCAAGCACTAAGGCGAGGGCTGGCCACGACCCCTTCATCAGACTTAGCCACATAGCGTAGGAGAGACATATGACCTCTCCACCATCCCGGCCCATGGGAAGAATGAGGAGAGGTTGAGCGCAGCCAGGCAGGCCTGCTCTGACAAGGATAGGCATGCCACTCTGACACCGTAAGGACCAAGGGGACAATGGTCACCTTGGTACGGTCAGATGCCATCCCTATGCCACAGAGCTCAAACAAGACAACACCGCCCAAGGCAATGATGACTGGTTCGTTAACCACCAGTCAAATACAGCCTGACAAGATGCATGTATGATTCCACCCACTATGAGATGGTATCCACGATGAAGGCCTTGGCTTAGAGGCCATCTGGACCGGTGGAAGCCACGACCCCAATGATTGGGGTGGTGGCCCTCAGCTCCTCCGGCCAACAAGGCGACCGATGACCTAGGGGCGGCTACCAACTCCTGTACAACACCCTAGGAAACTAGGAGGAAATGATGAAGACCATGGCGGATACCACATTGCACAGGATGGCTGGCAAACCTCTACCATGCCTATAGAACCACTAGGGCCGGCATAGTAGCACCATGCCACACCATGCCGTGACGTGGCCACAGGACCATCATGAGAACCACACCCGAACGTGCACCATAAGACAACGTAGCATGCAAGCCAAGTTAGCTAGGACCTCCCTCAGGCTCATGACCTTTTGGTCAGGAGAACCTACTGCTTTGTTCAAGGCCTAGACCCAAACTCTATATAAGGGCAGCCAGGGCACCATCTTCAGACATCGTCTACCATTTTACTCATTCTCCATTGTAGCAAGGCTCCTAGAGCTTCCCTTCAGATAGCTTATCTCCTAGCTCTAGCTCTCCAACCTCTTCCACCATTCTTCCACCCCCATTGTAAGAACTTCAGAGCATTCAAGCGAGGAACACGCACTCGATCATCTCTGAGACTAGACGTAGGGCTCTGACCTGAACCAGTATAAATCGTTGTGCCTTTTGGATGCTACCATTGTCTTCCTAGAGCAGCACGACATTCGTATAAATTTACTAGTCTGGTTTACAAAACACCGATAGTTGATGTGCCAGGTAGGGGACAGTCGTGCACTCTCATTGTTGAGAAGGAAGTGATGGATCGTTGCACCTACATTGGGCTTGCTCTTGGCGTGGCCCCGATGGCCGCATCCACTTTGGAAGACTTGAGTTCATCGACATCGACGGGCCAGCGCCCGTCAATAGTCTTCTCCCCGGCCAAGCCCTACGCCTCGGGGACCTGGACTTTGTGGCTGACCACCTAGGTCAGTTGCAACTTAGTGAAGAGAATGTGGCTCCATCACACATCTCGACACCTGATCACGGATCGGCTCAAGCCCATCCCGTGGTTGTCGACTCTGATGCGCTAGCTTGCAGAATCGACGCGTATCTTGGGGCGAATCCCAAGCTAAAGCTAAGCCGATGCGTTTTCTATGTGTTGGTAAACCATTTCGCCCAACTCTCCGGAAGCAAGCCCCTGTCGCTAGAGGCCAAATTCTGGATCCCTAGCACCGCACTGCCCTACGAAATGAGGGATGTGATTGCACTCTTCGAGCGGGAGATCACTAGGCGCGATGGCTGTTCGATGATGCCAGAGTCTTCGGGTTTGTGGAGATGATGGAGCATGACCTAGAGTCCATCTACGACCTCCTATTGGTGACCCCTAAGAACACAGACACTGAGTCCAATTCTAAGGGGAGCTAGCATCCGCTAAGAGAATGCAACATGTTGCATCTCTCGGAGGATGGGGTGGCACCTGTGGAGGATGTAGAGGACGATGCCTATCCAATTCCATGCACCCTTGGAGAATAGTCCAGAGTATGACCAGGTGCGCCTAGAATGAGCTAGGGTCCATGAAGCCAATTAGGCCAATGAATGTCGCGACGACAGATGTCCTAGCCCGCAACACCTCGACGCTAAGGGTGCGCGGGTGTGGGCACACTGAGTTTACGATCAAACCCCGTAGGAAAAGAGGGAGATGTCTGTCTTCCCTTGTGCCAGCTAGAATGTCAAGGTGGCCACCATGATCATGCAGACGGCCCTCAAACCCTCAACCGATGCAGGAAAGCGCGTCCATTAGGAGCTACGAGACCAGCTAGAAACTATGATGGTGCAGCAGGCTCAAAGCTCTATGGAGAGGCAGCACCGAGGCCTAGCTTTGTTCACATCTCCTCAGCACATGGTGCCCCCGAGGGGCATCATGTGTCAAGCGAGCTCTAGCCAGGTGACGGCGTAATGGCGCGTAGGCGGAAACCCCCCAATGTGCAGCTATTACATCAGAAACCTCAATGCCCGACTAGCCCAGAGCGCCAGGTGCCCTATGCCAAACTAGGCAGGCTAAGATCAACTACACTATAGTGACAGCAACCTAGACAACCATGGCCGACATCCTAGGGTTCGGGAAGCTCGACGCAGCCCGAGCCTAGAAGCCTATGGTTCGTAGACGTTTGCAAAAAGGATCCGGTAGACACCATTCCCTGTGCGCTTCCGCACGCCGCCGAATATTGTCAAGTACTCTGGAGACACCAACCCTATTGTATGGTTGGAAGACTTGCCTTGCCTGCCAAGCAGGTGGGGCAGATGACGATCTCTTCATCATTCAATACTTGCTGCTCTACCTTGTGGAAAGTGCTCGAGCATGGCTCGAGCATCTCCTCCTGGACAGCATCCACTCATGGGCAGACTTCAAACACATCTTCGTAGGGAACTTTTAGGGCACATACGTGTGGGGGATATACCCCTGGTACCCACAAGACAAGACATGGGCTACGCCCTAAAGGTGGCCCAGCCCACAAGATCAAGGCATGCACCGCAAGGCTACAAGAAGATGTGATTTATTTTATAATACCAAATAGAATATTTTCCTTATAACCCTACCCCTCTAGAGTATATAAGGAGAGGCAGGGGTCCCCTAGTGGGCATCTCCACATATGTCAATGCAATACATTAGAAGACAGAATGTAGGTATTACATCATACTAACGGTTGAACCTGTCTAAATCATGTGTCTTGGTGCTTGTGTTACCATCTAGTTTGTATCTCATGCACCTCCACCGATTCATCTAGTACCATGGGCATACCCCTCGATAGACTGCCAACAATATTTCATCAATAGTGGCATGCCAAGTAGGGGGTGTGCGTGCTGATTCTATGGCGAACTAGATGGGAATCTTTTCTTAAACCAATGTCACCGGCAACTCGGCATTCAGCGGCAACTCAACGCTGGCACGCAGCGGATTGCTTTTATCAGTGAATGGCCATACATGCCGGAGTTCGATGCCTTGCCATACACCTCCAACAGACCCAACATATGACAACAAGATCAAAGTCAAACAATCTAAGAAAGCTAAGTCAAGTTGCTTCCTAATTAAATATTGTTATTATACTTATAGATATATCCTTATGTCTGCATGATTTCGGTTGGGAGAAACCTAATCGCATCTTGTTGTTGCTCGTGATTTCTAATTGGATACACAAGATCGTTTCTGCGGATCACGACAATCTACAATCAGGAAAGGCAGCCAGTGAAAACGCTATGTGGAGAAGTGTTTCCACTAAAGATGCTGATCGGCCGTACAAGCTAATTAGAGTAGTTGAAGAGATATACAAGCACATATGCATCTGGATCTACACCACCATTCAAGCAACCTCACGTATCTTAGGCACGCAAGGAAGATCTCAGATTGTGCCCTCGCCTCGGTCGGACACGCTCAAGGGCTTTGCCTCCTAATGTGGATTGACTCCGTCAGGCTCCGATTATGCCCATTCGCCTATGACTCCGCGTACCCATCCGAGTTGTCAAGTGAGCCATCCAAGCTACCAAGCGAACCATCCGAGCTATCAAGCGAGCCATTCATGCTGTCAAGCGAGCCATCCGAGCTATCAAGCAAGCCGTCTGAGCTGCCAAGCGAGCCGTCCGAGCGGTCAAGCGAGAAATCCAAATCACACCCATCTACTTAGACATCATGACTCGCCGACTCCTCTACTCCACTCGGTGTCAATCAAGCTAAGTCACGCTTTAATATTCTTCTAAATATTCTCTGATCTTCATACGTCTCTGATGTCTCTCCATGATGTTTTCTCCACAATTATTCTCCAAACGACTTTTTTCTCCGCGTATACCATCTTAAAGATGACACATGCTTTTGACTCAATAAAGCCCTAAACAGTCATGTTGATGCTCGGTTGTCTCCAGAGATGGCCCTGTCTCTGTCTTCTCCCTACACGTGCATGAGCGTCGGCCCTCTGCATTACGGGTGGTCGACAACGGCTCCTTGGCGACGCTTTGTTCTTCCTACATGCACAAGGGCTTTGGGCTCCGTGCTCTATGTTATGGTTAACAGGCTAACCAGGGCTGGAGACTCTGCTACAAACTAACTGTTGGGATGGTTAATAGCTCGGATGCTTGTTTTAATAGCTTGGCTCCCAGTTAAACTGGTCGGAAGCCTATCTCTAGTGATCAGCAGCAAGTTGGACAGCTCGGACAAGGTCAAGATGGTGTTGCTCAAAGGATACAAGGCGCTTGGGGACTAGGTGTGGGGGATATACCCCCAGTACCCACAAGACAAGACATGGGCCATGCCCCAAAGGTGGCCTAGCCCACAAGATCAAGGCATGCACCGCAAGGCTACAAGAAGATGTGATTTATTTTATAATACCAAATAGGATATTTTCCTTGTAACCCAACCCCTCTAGAATATATAAGGAGAGGCAGGGGTCCCCTAGTGGGAATCTCCACATATCTCAGTGCAATACATCGGAATACAAGATGTAGGTATTATGTCATATTGACGGCCGAACCTATCTAAATCTTTTCTCTCGGTGCTTGTATTACCATCTTGTTCGTATCTCGCGCACCTCCACCGATTCATCTACTACCGTGGGCATACCCCTTGGTAGACTATGGGCCATATTTCATCGATGGTACGTGTGCCCTAGATATTCCTAGGATCTCAAAGCCTGCAAGCAAAAAGCGGGAGAAACTTTGCGCGAGTACATCCACCGCTTTTCCAAGCAGTGCAATGAGCTTCCCGATATCGTGGATGTGGACGTGATCGGAGCTTTTATCTCTAGCAAGACCAACGAAGCATTCGTCCACAAGCTCAAACGCTGCAAACCATGGACGACATAGGAATTGCTTGACCTCGCAACAAGCCACACCTCGACGAGGAGGCTGTCCATGCAATCTTCTATAAATACAAGGGTAAGGCTCAAGTGAACCCACAGACGAGGCTAAAGAGCGCAATCAATAGGTAAAGGGCAAGAAGGACAGCTAGAGGCACCATGACAACGAGTTCATCATGGTGGTCGATAGGGTCCATAAGCAGAAGGCAAGCTCAACCATGCCAACTTCGACAAGATAGTCAAGATGTCATGCCACAATCACGGCTATCTAGTCAAGCACACCCTCGAGGAGTGTGACCTCATCAAGCATGACTTTAGTGGCAACTATAAGACAACTAGCACGGACACACCGTCTGGGCCCGCCGGCAATGAAGAGAAGGGGGATGCGTATCCCAATCCGAAAGGGTGCCTCATGATATTTGGTTGACTAGTGGCATACAAGTCCAAACACTGGTAGAAGCTCATGGTTAGGGAGGTCAATGCGTCCACCCTGGTTTTCCTAAAATGGTCAAAAACCACGATCACTTTTGACAGAAAGGATCACCCTGACCACATTCCACAACTGGGGCACTTCCCCATCATCGTGGAACTGATCATCGGCAAGACCCTCCTGTCTCGTGTCCTCAAGGATGGCGGGAGCGGCCTCAACATCCTCTATGCCGAAACACACGACGCCATGGGACTGTCGTGAGCAGCGATATGACCATCTGGTGCTCTTTTTCACGGAGTCATACCTGGGCTTCAAGCCATTCCCCTCAGGCAGGTCGACTTACCCATGATGTTCGGAGGTCGATCCAATTTCCGCATAGAAACACTCACCTTCAAAATAGCGGATTTCCCCGACGCCTGTCATGCCATCATGGGCTGACCATGCTACGCTAAGTTCATGGCTGTCCCCAACTACACCTACCTAAAGCTCAAGATGCCTGGTCCTCATGGAATCATAACTATAGGAGGCAACTTCTAGTAGGCCCGCCTCCATGAACGGGAAAATTATGACATCATGACAGCCACGTGCCAACCCCCAGGAGCTGAACCCAAACATGACTTCCCTACGCCATAGGGGAGCACATGGAGGTCATGCTTTGTGACCTTGGCAGTGGCATGTGATGAGGCAGGCGAGGACATGGCGCAATCGATGAGCGCTAGTGGGCTCACGACATAGCGCATTCCTTGATTCGACGAGCCACACGCTCCAGGCCTCGCCGCATCGAGCACCACAAATGATAAAGGCCATGACCGATGGCGCAGACACTCAACGTTCACATCAAAGCCACTCTCAGCCAACTAAGATTTTGTACATAACAATCAATGAAACATCCTTTTGCCTAGAGATCGTAACATGCCTAAACGAGCACATGTCAAAGCGACACTCTAGCGATGCATGGGACCCCAAGTGGCCCATGTCGATCGGCTCATGCCAGCCAACATGGTTCACTTGCGGGGGCTACACCACGGCATACCACGCACTGATGTTCACCAGAGGAGAGATCGTCATGACCCAAAGGAAAGAGGATGATGAAAGGTGCACTGCTGCCAGATCTATCCTACAACACCTCAGTCACGAAAAATGGAGTCGCATTAAACCAAGCTCTATGGGTCGATCGTCAGGCAAGGTCACGCGACTATGCCATTCATGTGATCGGGTCGTCGACGAGCACACAAAAGAAAAAGAAGTGCAAAACACAAACTAAGGAATTTTATTCATCAAAAGACCCTAGGTACAACCTATGGTCCCTAGCCACCACCGTGGAAGATATCCTCCACATTTACGGTGGCCACGAAGGCAGCCATGGCAACAGCAAAGCCACCAACTAGTTCCACCCGCTCCGCCTACCTAGCATGGTCTGGGAACCCGGGCGCCACCTGATGGAAGTCCTGGCCAATCTGAAGCTATAGGGCGGCGAGGGTGATGCTAGCTCCCTGCCGGATCCCGGCCACCACCGCATGTTCACAACCCTCCACCAAGAGAACCTCCCGAAGATGAGCCTCCTTGGTCTCATGGTGAGTGGCTTCCAATTGCTCCTCCAACACTAACAACAAGAAGACAGGAGGATTAGGAATGGCAAGCAATGAATGGCACAACAAGATGAAGAAACACCCTTACCAATGATGTGGGCCTGGGTGTCAGCAGCCGCCACCAGCGCGGCAGCGGTCTCCCACTCCAAGGCCTCGAGGGCCACCCTAATGGTGTTAAGACAGTGCTCTAGCTGGCTCACCTCATGGGTGGCGTCGGAGTAGCACTGGCGGGCCTTGTCCACCCCACGGACTAGCTTGCGAGAACTCATGCCGATCATCTAAGGAGGACGATGACGAGCTCGACCCCCGGTGGGAAGGGTCACGACATGAGCGGCGCTGGTGGCCCCTCCGGACGTGGTGTGGGAGGCGGCCCTGCAAACACTCACAGTCGACATAGGTTGAACCCTCAAACTTGAACATCATCCGAATGCACTTACCCCTGATCATGCAGGTAAGGACAAAGAGGCAACGGCACCCCGTCGGCACTCGATGACTACTCCAATGGCCGTTTGCCATGGTCCATTCCAACCGGTGAAGAAGGAACTCTAGACACACGAGAGCAAGAACGGGGAAGCGGTATAGCAGGTGACCCAGAGTGTATTTATAGCCGTTGAGGATACTCGAGTGTATTTATAGCATCTGAGGATGCTCAAGGCACACGCGCGTACATTCACATTTATGAACCATTTGGAAAACCCCCGTAGAGCAGGTGAAGCGATCAAAGGGGAGGCGGAACGATGGATGCCCTTGCAGTGGCGTGAACTAAGTAAGCTACGCACATCCCCACTCTTTCCATATCATTTCAATTTACATGCCCGTGTTCGCGATGCATGACTGCTCATGAGTGGGAGCCATTGTGCCATGATGTGACTGGGGAGGCCAACCACACCCAAGATCGTGCACAGAATGACCCGCCACGACCATGACCCCACGTCAAGCTTAGGGAACCCACTCTTTGGCTAGTCCTTAGAAGGGCTTGAGGCCACAAAAGGGATAGGGGCAGAGAGGAGATGGGCCCAGGTGGCTCAAATCAATGGTGCAGAGCCACATCACCATCTGTCTATGTGTTCAAGTCATCCGTTGGGGACCAATAGAGCTTGATGGCCGATGATTTATGGGACGTCTCTTGATGAGGCACAGCTGAACTCCACATCAATTGGGGAGGATATCGACCCTAATGAGGCGCACTACTCTGACCATGTGGTTATGGTGGACATGCCTCTCCCCGCGTGGGGTGAAACCAAACCCACCTGTAACAAGGCATCATGACCTCTCGAGGTCGGCAGAGACACCAGGAAGACAGAAGTTGGGTTCCCCGACCTCATAAGGGGGTTGGGGCTAATCCATGATGAAAACTCCTCCAGGCATCTCTAGGTCCAAAGACCTAAAGCTACCTTCGAAGACTCACAAACCGTCTGAGGTTTACAACCTCTCCGGGAGAGATCGACAAAGCAGATGGCCCTGGTAACACAACAGAGTCTTCCTCGTGAAGTGATGTGGGCCCCAAAGCGTGATCACGGCTCGATCACACAGAAAAAATGAAGGGTCCATGACCTACGAGCCAACGCATGGTCATAGAAAACCTCACGAACGCGCTAAGTGAGGTCGAGGATACGTTTCCTCGCATCAAGCCAAAAGCCATGACCCCGGTCCCGTGACTCGGGGACTCGCAATAGGAATAAAAGGAAAACCAAGCATACAGAAAAGAGCATTCTTTTTGCTAAAATCCCCAAAAGTACAAGAGCGGTCGAGCCGCTTAAAAAGGTAATGAGCCACGGTGCTGCCGCCTAGCTTGCATCGGCAGGGTCCCCAGAGGCGCCAGCTACCAGTGCGAAGGAAGAAGATGAGAAATCGCTTCACTCCCCATCTCGTAGTGCTACAACCTCTGGGCCAGAAAGGCGCAGGGAGGAAAGGATGGGGGTGGAACCAAGCCCGCATGCCACCACCATCATGCTTTGGAAGGCATGATGGAAAGACCAAGGGATGGCATCGCCTCCTCCAAACCTTAGGTAGCCCCAAGGGCGGCCTGCAAGCTCTGGGAGGAGTTGGTTGTAGTCCTTGGTGCTCATGTTTCAGCAAACCCAAACCTATAGGTTTAGGGGTGCGCAAGAATCATGAGGGCCTGCGGTCGGCCTGAACACCGCCTCAATCCTCCCCCGCGCGCAAAATCTGTTCTAGCACCAGCTGTTGGAAGGGGTGACACCGGCTCCTGCCACCACTATCGACCACCAGAGGAACACATGACAGAGACCACATGGTTCTCCTTGAGGTTTTCTCTCCCATTCCCTCACTCTCTTAGCAGGAAAGTAGAGAGCAATTTGTAGTTACAGCCAAGGGTGCCTCGAATGGTAGAAAGGTCACCATTTATAGGCCCAGGACGGACTAAGCAACCTAAAACCCCCATGCCATGTGGTGAACCATGGGAGGCCATAGCCAAAGTCAGATGCCCGCATGAGGTCGGGAAGTCAAGACCCTCCCAAAGGCAGGACCGGTACAACGTCGATGAGACCACTCGGCCCCGCCTGTGTCATAAACCCCAAAGCACGACACACTGGCACAGCAAAGCTTAGCAGTCACATACCACGTCATCAGGGCATCCTAACAAGGCCGAACGTAATGGCCACCTACCGCATTGAACACACCAACCCATGAGGTGTCAAGCAATGAAGCTTGAATAGGCCATGACTACAAACCTGCGCACAAATATACATGCATCTTAGCGCTTTCACGATCACTTCATGATCACAAAAATGCTTGGGGGAGGGTTATAACCCCAAGGTGTCTCAAGGCATCGATTAGTTAGCAGGCCGAGTGGCCCACAATATGTCAGCCAACAAGAGCCCAAACGACCAAAGTCCAACTGATCCAAGAAAACTAGGCCAAGCGCTAAGGCAGGGGCCAGCCATGACCCCTTCATCAGACTTAGCCGACACAGTGTACGATCGATCGATGACATCAATCGACCATTTGATCATATATAGTTGGAATTTTAAGGAAAGATCTTCTGATTTTGTATTTGGGTGTATTGTACTTGTTTTTGTCTAGATTAATCAGTCATCATAAATTTGCTATGATCCATGAGCATCGGTTATTTTGATTCATATCATTATCATTTAATATTAGCCGATAATCCTTGATTTAAAGATCTTCATTTCATGGATACGCTAGATATCGACTATTTAGTCGATAGCCTTATTGAATCGGCTATCTAGCCGTACATTTGGAACTATTTGGTGCAACATCGACATGTTCCACCTTAAATTACTGATAAGATTTTCTCTCCTTGTCAATTGTAGGTCAAATTGACTGGCATGTCGTTGGGTTTTTAGAATCAGCTGGTTCTATGTTGAAGCCAAGCAGATCCCTAGTCTCATTCCACTCAGATCCTCCGGCTTGCTGTGTGTTGATCACATCGCCATATTTTTTTGTCAACACACTTTTTGGCACGCCTAGTGGGACCACAATCGTCATGGTGGTTCACAACAATAAGGACATTCTTATGGTACCTTATGAAGACTTACCTGATGAGGATAAAGATGTCATTGGTAAGGCTATAGAGGAGTTTCAGGACAAGTATTGTTGTCATACACCAAAACACGTGACAATAAAATTGTTCAGAAATATCCATTGCCAAGAGTTTTGATGCATGGACATTCAGATACAGATGAAGCTGATGATAGGTGTTTCTTTGTAGAAGCTGTCAACAAATCTATTCATGATGCAATGCTGAATCATAATACAACTTTCTTGAATACATTCCACAATACCATGAAGGAGGTGTTTTATGGATTTCCACTTGATCAGGTTGGACCGACTTATTACAATATTCCGCATTCGTCGACTTAGGGGACTAATCAAGCCGGTACTAGCCATAAAGAAGCAGCACTAGCTAACAGTGATGATGCCCAGGCAATTCAGAATCCATCTGAGCAAATTCTGGGTGCTACTACTAATCAAATGCAATATAATCCTGGATCATCAGTGTAGCATGTGCAATAGCCAACAGGGCAAGTTCAGAATCAGATGGTTAATTTTGGTACATTAGGCTAAATACCACTGTCGGCTCAAAAAATAGCACCATCGGTTCAAATGATTCCTAGATATACAGATTCTAATGTTTTCAATCAGAGATTTCAAACAATAAATCAGCAAGGGGCCCGACAGATAGATATTTCACAAGAATTTCATTATGGTTTAGATTATAATACTCTCAATATGATTCCAAATCCAAGATATCAAGGTACTCACAATTTCAATTTGTAGATGGGTCAGCAATTGCCAAGAAATCCAAACTCAAATGCTGATGAATTTTTGCTCAAAATAACCAAAATGATGAAAAATTAGTTTGGTTTAAAACCAAAAGGGCAGACCTTTTCATACAAACGTCCATATCCATAGTGGTATGACTTGGTAGCCCTTCCAATGAACTACAGCTTCCAGAATTTGCTAAGTTCATTGGTCAAGATAGCACAAGTACAATAGAACATGTCAGTCGATATCTTACTCAGTTGGGTGAAGCCTTTGTTGAAGAAGCGCATCGAGTTCGTTTCTTCTCTTTGTCCCTATTAGGACCAGCTTTCACTTGGTTTTCATCACTAGCAGTTAATTCTTTGCCAATTGAGTGATCTTGAAAAGAAATTTCATACATATTTCTACACTAGGATAGGAGAAAGAAAGATCATAGATTTGACAACTATAAAGCAAAGAGCTAATGAATCGGGTGCTGAGTTCCTTCAGAGGTTCCAAGAAATAAGAAACTTATGCTTTTCATTGAATTTGACTGATGATCAGCTAGCTGCGTTGGCCGTTCAAGGAATGTTGCCAACATGGAGAGAAAAGCTGCGTGGGCAAGAATTTGACAATTTAGGTCAATTGGCTCAACGGTTGGCAGCACTTAATAGCCAGTTCTAGAATATGCACAGAGATACCTGATTCTAGAAGAATGTTGCAATCGCTGAAGCTTATAATCCATATTTAGTCGATGATGATGATAAAGAAGAGAAAATTGTTGTAGCTAAATGGAATTGGGGTAAAAAGATAGTAATGGTTCCAAATCCTTGGGGAAAACAAGTTGAAAAAAGTTATGATTTTGATGTTACAAAAGCAGACAAACTTTTTGATTTCTTGCTTGAGAAGGGACAGATTAAACTGCCTGCCAATCATGTTATATTACCTCCTGATCAGTTGAAGAATAAGAAGTTCTACAAGTACCATAACACTACTTCTCATACTACTAATGATTGTAGGATTTTTTGGTAGCATATTTAGAGGGCTATTCAACAAGGGAAGCTTAAATTTGATACAGCTCGGAAAATAAAAGTTGATGATAATCCTTTCCCAAAGGATCAGAACATGGTTGATGCTAAGTTGTTCAAAGGGAAAACTAAAGTTTTGACATCAGCTAGGGCAAGAGAAACTATAACCATTGATCTAGAGATGCAAATATCGGCTGATGAATATTGAGAAATTAAAAGGCGTCGTGACCAACAAAAGAGCCGATATGAGTAGAGAGAAAGGTCGAGAGATGGTGCGATGAGACCACATGTTACATCTTGAATTCTACTGAATAAATGGCAACAACAGAAGGAGAAAGATTATCAGCGCTGGTTAGAAGAGAAGGAATATCAATGTCAACAAGAAGAAGAGAGATATGAATGAGAACAAGTTGAGTCACATTGGAATTGCCATTTCTTCAGACATTGTTGGAATGAAGGTTTGAGATTGCCTACTAGAAATAATTGCCCAGAATGTAGCGAACAATATTGGGAGGTTAGGCAATCTCAAGTCAACTGTCCGGTCTATCCATGATCGAATTGAATATCAACATAATGATGTGGATCAACGCTTAAAAAATAGTTGCATTCATGATCGGCTTGAAAAGTGAGTTGTTGATCAGAATTGGGCCGATTATGAAGATGAAGATGATGAAGAGTATGTTTGGTAGGAAGGATAGTGGTGTCTAGGAGGTTTAGCAAGAAATCAGAAGAGAAGAGTACAATGCCTAAGGAGCAGAGAATTAGAACAGGCTCATAAATATGGTAAACCGTAAGTATGGCGTGCTAAACAAACAACCGATAAGGGTCAACCATTGGCTAATATTCAAATGGCTTTTCTTTTATCATCTGAATTTAAAGCTCCGATAGATCAATAAGTCTATTTGGATTTTGATGAATCTGAGTATGAAGAGATGGTAGCCTAGTTGACATTGATACAACAAGCTATATTTAATAAACCAGTTAAGCATCGGCATTTCAAGGCTTTATATGTAAGGTTTTGTTGATGGGAAGCCGATGAGTAAAATGTTGGTTGATGGAGGTGCCTCAATTAATTTGATGCCTTATACTACTTTTCACAAGCTTGGTAAAGGACCAGAAGATTTGATTGAGACTGACATGATGCTTAAGGATTTTGAGGGTAATGCGTCCAAGACTAGGGGGCAATAAATGTTGAATTGACAATTGGAAGCAAGACTTTGCTCACTATATTCTTTGTCATTGATGGAAATGGTTCATAAAGTTTACTCCTTGGTCGTGATTGGATTCATACCAATTGTTGTGTACCATCGACTATGCATCAATACTTGATTCAGTGGCATGGAGACAATATTGAGCTAGTTCATGCTAATGATTTTGTGAGTATAGCAACAGCTGATCCAATGTATTGGGAACTACAAGATTTTGAGTGTTTTTCTAGCAAGCGATGGGAAAGAGGCTTCATTAGAATCAATGATGAAGGCCAACAGCCGATCCGAGCAGTCGGCTCTAAAAGTTTGTTTTATTGGATAATCCAATAGATAGTATAGATGGCAAACTAGGACATGGCTTTACGTCGGTCGATAAGTTAGAAGAAATAGATATTGGTCCTGGAGATAGGCCTAGGCTAACATATGTAAGCGCTAAATTGGATCCTAAGTATAAACAAGAATTGATAGATTTGTTATAGGAATTTAAAGATTGTTTTGCTTGGGAATATTATGAAATGCCTGGCTTAGATCGATCAATTTTTGAACATCGGTTGCCAATCAAACCTGGATATTGGCCATTTAAACAAGCTCCAAGGAGATTTAATCTAAATGTTCTTGATGATATTAAGAAGGAGACTGAAAGACTACTAGAAGCAAAATTTATCTGACCTTGCCGATATGCAGAGTGGATATCGAGTGTAGTTCTTGTGTATAAGAAAAATGGGAAGTTGAGAGTCTGTATTGATTTGAGAGATTTGAACAAGGCTACACCGATGAATGGTTATCCGATGCCAATAGCTGATATGTTGGTAGATGCGGCAGCCGGGCACAAGGTAATTAGTTTTATGGATGGTAATGTAGGTTATAATCAAATTTTATGGCTAAAGAAGACATAGCAAAAATAACCTTTAGGTGCCCCAGCGCAATCGGCTTATTTGAATGGGTTGTGATGACTTTTGGATTGAAGAATGCTGGTGCAACTTATCAGAGGGCAATGAATTATATTTTTCATAAGTTGATCAGCGGGATTGTTGAAATCTATAGTGATGATGTGGTGGTAAATCCAAAGGGTACAAAGAACATCTAGCTGATCTATGGGAGACTTTGGAGTGTACAAGAAAACATGGTTTAAAGATGAATCCTAATAAGTGTGCCTTTGGCGTGTCAGCTGGACAATTTTTAGGTTTTATGGTCCACGAGAGAGGAATTGAGATTGGTCAGAAAAGTATGAAAGCAATTGATGAGGCATTACCTCCAACTAATAAAATAGAATTACAATCTCTGCTTGGTAAGATTAATTTTATTATAAGGTTTATTTCAAATATGTGAGAAAAGATTCTACCATTTTCCCCTTTGTTGAAGTTGAAAAATGATCAAGAATTTAAATGGGGTGACGTACAATAAAAAGCATTTGAGGAGATAAAAGGGTATATGAAATCTCCACCTGTGCTGGTTCCTCCTCAGCAAATGTAAGCCTTTTAAATTGTACGTGTCGGCTGATAGCCAAATGATTGGATCGGCCTTGATGCAAGAATTTGAAGGAGAGGAATGGGTTGTTTTCTATTTAAGTAGAAGACTTTTGGGTCCAGAAACAAGATATTCTCCTATTGAAAAGTTATACTTATGCTTATATTTCTCCTACACTAAATTGCGACATTATTTATTATCAGCTGAGTGTACAGTTGTGTCTAAAGCTGATGTGATCAAACACATGTTGTCAATGCCGATATTAAATGGAAGAATGAGAAAGTGGATTCTTGCATTATCAGAATTTGACTTAAGGTATGAATCGGCTAAAGCAGTCAAAGGGCAAGTGATGGCAAATTTTATTACTCAACACCATAAACCAAGCATTGGCTATGTGGAACCTATGCCTTGGACATTGTTCTTTGATGGATCATCATGCAAGCAAGGTGGTGGCATTGGTATTGTTATTATTTCACCTCGGGGGGCAAGTTTTGAGTTTGCCTTTCAAACCAAACCAATGACCACCAATAATCAAGCAGAATATGAAGCTATTCTTAAGGGACTTCAACTTTTTTAGGAAGTAAAGGCCAAGTCAATTGAAATATTTGGAGATTCATAGCTAGTTGTTAATCAGTTGATCGGCCTATATGAATCTAAAGATGGTATTCTGAAGGGATACCATGATGAATGTTGAAAGTTACTTGAGGAGTTTCCTCTTATTTCTCTTCAGCATATTTCAAGAGCACAGAATCAAGAGGCCAATCGGTTAGCTCAGAATGCATCAGGCTATCGAGTGTTCCAACAAATCTTAAGTAGTGAGACCTTGGCTAATGATTGGAGAGTTGAAATAGCCGATTATCTCAAGAATCCATCACAGAAGGTTATCAAAAATTGAGATATAACTCGACTAAGTATGTTTTGTTAGATAATCAGTTGTATTACAAAATAGTCGATGGAGTTTTGCTTAAATGTTTAAGTCAAGAAGAAGCAACATTATTGATGGGAGAAGTACATGAAGGAATATGCAGAGCTCATCAATCGACTTACAAAATAAAATGGGTTATTCGCATGTCTAGATATTTTTGGCCAACAATCTTATAAGATTATTTTGAATATTACAATGGGTATCAGGATTGTCAGCGTTTTGGTGATGTTCAGAAATCGCTTGCATCAGCTATGAACACAATAATTAAGCCATGGCCATTCCGAGGTTCGGGAATTGATTTAATTGGCTAGTTTTTTCTACCTTTAAGTAGAGGGCACAAGTTTATATTGGTAGCAACAGATTATTTTACCAAGTGGGTTGAGGCGATTCCTTTGAAAACAATAACTTCAAAGAATATGGTTGATTTTGTCAGGAGCATATTGTTTATCATTTTGTGATTCCTCAAACCATTACTATTGATCAAGGGACAATGTTCACATCAGAAGAATTCAGTGATTTTGCTACCAGTATGGGAATTAAATTACTAAATTCTTCTCCTTCTTATGCTCAAGCTAATGGCCAGGCAGAGGCATCCAATCAAATTTTGATTAAGTTGATTAAGAAAAAAATTGAAGAGCAACCAAGGAAGTGGTACCTGACACTTAATGAAGCATTGTGGGTATATAGGATGGCTTGCCATGGATCAATTAAATCATCACCTTATGAGTTAGTATATGGGCATAATGCAGTTCTTCCTTGGGAGATTCAGACTGGATCAAGACATGTTACATTGCAAAATGATTTGACAGCCAAAGTCTATAAAAACCTAATGATGGATAATTTGGAGGACTTAAGTTGTCATCGGCTGCGCGCTCTTGAAAATATTGAGGCCAATAAATTAAGGGTTGCAAGGCACTATAATAAAAAGGTCAAGAACAAACAGTTTTGTGAAGGAGAGTTAGTTTGAAAAGTAAGATTGCCGATTAGGTCTAAAGACAACAGGTTTGGTAAATGGTCGCCTAATTGGGAAGGTCCTTATCGGATTAAACGTTGTGTGCCTGGCAATGATTATATTTTGGAAACACTAGAAGGGGAAGAGGAGCTTGATAGAGTAATCAATGGAAAATTTCTAAAGAAGTATTATCCTAGCATTTGGATTAGTATTTGATAGCCGATTTGTTTAGTCATCGGCTCTAATAGCCGGTACCAGGAGGGTATCGCCTTTAGTTCAAAAAAAGAAATTAAACCGAAGGGGTAAAAGCCGATATGATATGTATCGCCTATAGAGCAAAAACACACATAAGGACAATCATGATTCATTTTATGGCAATTTCATAGATGAATTCATAGGAAAAGACAAAAACTTTATTCATTCATTGTTTGCTCCTAGTACAAACTAATCGAACACCTTGTTCATAACATCTTAGGCTGGTGTGATATCCACAATGGCCGCTGCGCATCATCGTCGAAGTACTCAATCAGCTCCTTGTGCATGTCGGGATCATCAGCCATTAGGAAGCCTGGCTCCATGCTATGGAGGTCATGCCCGGTCTGGACTTGCATTGCGGCCAGAGCCACCACTGTGTCACAACGAACGCCATGGAGGGCAATCTCCTAGGTGCACATCGAGATGTTGTGCATACGGTTGATGAGTAGAGGGCCCCTGGCGTTGATGGCCACCGTAGCTGCGTTCACCGCTAGTTGGAGGTTTTCCAACAGTATCGTCAGGGCTAGCAATCAAAGAGGCAAGAAGATTGTCAAGAAAGGGGTAGTGAAGATAAGAATGAGGGTTTTCTTGGAACTAGGCTTATCCACCACCATGGCATTGGACTCGGCCAACCTCGCCCAAGCGACGTTGGCTTCCTCCTCTATGGTGAGGAGGGCGGCCTGGGAGGCCTCGAGATGGATCTCAAGCTGACCGTTTTCCCAAGTTGCCTCAGAATAACGGTCCTTAGCAGCCCTCCACTCCTGGAGGAAGCGCCAGGCATCGTCGCTGGTGTATGAGTCTGGTGTGGTGGCGGTGGCAGTTGCAGCATTGGAGGGCCCATTGGCCCTAGGAGAAAGAGGTTGGAGTCTGTCATTCAGGACAAACCTATAAACAAGTTAGAAGATGATTTGTTGTCATGAATAGAAGGCATTTGATCTTAACTCATGTGGCGGAGGCGCTGTCTCATCGGCATGTTCTCGTCCGGTACCTCCTCCACCGCGCGCTTGTCGCCGTTGTCTTCGCCAGCCATGGGTTTCATTTTGGATCTTGAGAGGGGAAGAAGAAGAAACCGCTACAGGGTTCTTGAAGGTAGAAAGACACGAGAGAATGAGATATAGTTTTAGATACATATGTGTTTGAGGCTGAGGCCCTTGGTTGGTATTTATAGCCATGAAGGAAAGATGGTAGATATCTTGGAACGTGTGAAAGCAACCCCCATTAATGGAAGGGGAAGCGCCACTTCGCTAATAATGAGGGGAATGAGGCGTTGATGACTGAGAAGGAATTTGAAGGGTTTTTGTAATAAGGGCCATTTTTAGATTCTGTTAAGTCAGAGTAAAGTTAGAATCAGAAATTGGCTAATTTAAATTGGCTATTCTAGCCAAACCAAGAAGTACAGTAGACCAACAGGAATGATGAGGACATGACACCCATGCATATAACCATGTTTGGCATATGGTATGGAAGGGAAGGAGGCCAGCAAGGGTGTCCAAGTCAAGAAGGAGGCCCGAGGCTAATTCGGTTCGAGTCCCCAAGGTGAAGACCCAAAGCAACTCAAGTTCGAGTCTGTCTCGGCCTCCAGGACCAGTCTGCCTTAAACTGGTCACCCAAGACGCATCCGGACTCGTTTTCGATGATCCACATATGGTTGGAAAGCTAATTTGATAATTTGATAAGGAAGACAATATAAGTGGTCTCACATCAAAAGCCCTTCAGAATCAACAGGAATCATCGAAACAAGTCAGCGTCTAGAATCTGCTAGGGTGCTGCGACACCGTCTTTTGGTCCGTTGGGCCGTGTATTGTGTTTGAGCCCATTAGGGGGTGCGTCCAGGGTAGGCGACGACCCTAAGACCTTTATAATCATGCGTCGCCGCCGTCATTAGGGTTTGGGTTTTGCTTAGATTATTCTGTCAAGAACAGTTTCGCCGTTCATCGGTTTGTGAGACCCCAACTTTGAGAGATTAATCATTCATCTGCAATTTGGTTGCGTTCTTTCTTGTGTTCTTCGTTGCGCAGGTAGGGATTAGCCTTCTTGGTGAGGTCAACCTGGTCCGTGACTCAGTTGATAACTAGAGGAGCTATGGTGCTAAGATTGCAGGGTTCGATCTTTCGATCTGAAACCAGATTAGTGTGTCATTCTCTGCCACAACGATAGTTACCACCACCCGCCACAACGATAGTTACCACCACCTGATGGAAGATCAGTGTAACACCTCGGGTGTTAGCCTTGCATAACTTGACTTGCATAACATAAGCATGATCATCACGCATTCATAAACAAGCATTTACAATTGAAACATTTGATTGAAACGTCTGCAACATTTGCTTGTTATCGCATGTTTCTTTGTACATATGCAAATGATCATGAATGAAAACATGTACTTGGTAGATGTGAGTCACCAAAAACATGTAACCACACTTGGGTTAGCAATTAGAGCATTGTTCATGAAAGTCACTTTTCATAATCAAGCCTTTAAGTCATGTTTCTCGTGATTACTTTAAATGGCCCTATGAGTGACTACTACATGAAATGATTGAATGACCTTGCAAATTGCTTAAACATGCTTAGGATATCATCATGAACAACGTTGGTAATTAGGGCTAGGGCTAGTTTGGTCATTAAGCCATGCTTTGATGTGTTTCATCATTTAAAAGTGACATGTTTGACTAAAGTTGAACTAGATGTTAGAGACCTTGCATGGAGGAGCTCACTAAAGCAAAGTTGTAGTGTTTGACATAAGGAACAACTTTTATTTTTGGGTCACTAACTGATTCAGCTCCTAACATGCTTGAATTGGGATCACAAAAATCAACGAATAATTGTTTTCAACACTTAACGAAATGCTAAGTCTTGGTTCATTGAACAGCCTGACAAGCTGACCTTCATTGCGATATAACTTGAATTCGGTTGAGAATTGGAACACGATTATTGAACAAGAGTTGTAGCTGGTACATTAGGCTTCAACCTTGATGTACTAAGTTTTCGCTGAAAGCCATTGGTAACGAAGTTGTCGTCGTTGCAATACTCGCTGTCAAGCTAATACGCGCGCGACTGAGGAACTGAATCAAGCCGTTCGGTGGCCGACCGTCGCCAGAACGCGAACGCCGAGTGTCCGCGGCGATGGCCGCGCGTCGCCATTGCTCTGTTCGGTCAGGCCACGACGCGCCTGAGCGTGGCTTCAACACTCCAACGTCCGCCCGCTCCCTCCCGTGCTCACCATTCTCATTTTCCCGGCCCCTTTCCTCACCATAGCGTCAGCCGTGCTTGTCCCCCCTCGCCATCGCCATTGCAGACGCTCCGCCGAGCTCGCCTGCGCTAGCCACCGCTGCATCCACCAATTAGTCGCTCTCTCGGCTTCGCCTCAACCTTTCCCATCGTTTCCACCTTGCCTCTCCCGAGATCGTGCCTTAGGTGAGCCGCTGCTCGCTTTGCGCTACCGCGGGAACACTCTCGCTGGAGTGCCGCCATGGCCGTTGCCGTGGCCGTACTTCGTCGGAGCGCCTCAAGCCTCCTAGGTCATGTAGTTCGGTTCGCATGGTCGCCGTGGTCCTGTTGCTCGCCTTGCTTGGCCTCACTGTGGCCGGAGACAGCCGGCACACGCCGTGTAGCACCGTCGTGCCGCCATGGCCGACGCCGTCGTCCTTCGCGCCGATGATTCGCCCACCTAGATAGACCAATGTGTGCGCAAGGTCTAGAGGGTCACCGTAGACTAGGTGCCGTCGCCGGTAAAGCTCGCCGCCGGCGAACTTGGCCGCGTAGTGACGAAGCAGCGCCGCCTACCCTGTTTTGAGTCGATGACGCGTGGGGTCACTTGACCAGCGGGTCCCACCGGTCAGCGACAACAGTGTTGAGGGCTAGTTCAAAAATTCCAGATTCAAGTGTGATTTGTGATTTTTGTATCTTCAGATTGGTAGCTCCTAAATTTGTGAAATAAATTTTGTAGTGTTCATTAGGAAGTTTAGTATTTATTAAAAATATTACCTTGGCACTTACAGTAGAAATTTTTTGGAGATTTAAATAGGGATTTGAAATGTGCTTTTGAATGCATTCAAATTTGTTTATTTTATATCTAGAGTTCCTGTGCTCCAAAAATTATGAAATTTTTGTGGTAAGCTAGTATTAGCATATATGAGCTCTGGTAAAAAATTGAAGATGAGTGCATGTGTAGATTTGTAGTTATAGATTTTTCTTTTATAATTAGGAGATCCTTGTGTAAATTTTTATAAATTATTTAGGAATCAAATACTCATGAAAATTTTTGGAGGGTATACTAGTAGTATATGGATGCTAAGAAAAATAGGAAATCTGTTGCTTGACACTTTTCAATAGGGTTTTCTAATTATGCTATTTCAAGCATTGCTGCCTTGTCATTTTTGTATAGGATGTTCTACTTGGCAAAATGGCATGAAATTTTTACAGTAGTCTATTGGTAGCACTAGTAAGCCACTGTAATTTTCTAAGAATTTGTGATGCACATTTGGTATAGGTTTATTATTTAACCTAGGGGTTCAAATAAAATAATAAAGGCATTTAAATAAATAGTTTGGGCTTCACCATTATGCTTTCTTAGATGTATTTGGTATGCTTAAACTGCTGGTAGACTTTTGGTCGTAAAGATTTGAATACTTATATGAAGTAGAAGTATTGTTACTTTATAATGCGAATTGGAATAGTTTCCGGACAGATTCTGGAGTTTGCTAAGTTGCATGATAGAGATGATGTTTGCTGTAAAAATGGTTAATAACAAAGTTGTAGATAATTTGATAAGCTTTCCAGAAAGTCTAGGATCACTGTATTTGGATTAGTAGAGCTCCAGTTATGAGCGAAACAAGTAGCTGTTGTTTTGTGGTATAGTCGATGCATTGTGGAAGTAGTTAATTAAATAATCGAGAAGAGATATGCACCTACTCAATAAACATGATGCACTTGATAACATATATGCATTCGTAATACTTATGCCATATTCATGCATCTAGGATCGGAGGAAGAAATAACGTTGCTGGAATTCGAAGAAGCAGAGGAAGGGGACCAGCAGGAGGATTCGCAAGCCGCAGCTCCCGAAGGCGTGGAGCAGAATCCTGAAGAGCTTCCGAGTGTCCGATCACCGCCCTACTTCCTTCCCTGCGAGGCAAGCCCGGAGCATTCTAAGTCCAAAGATTTTACAAATGATTACTTAAGTACTTATGATTGATGCATTAGGTTATAAGAGTTGAATGGAACCACTTGATGCATATACATTCCTTGTCCAGAGCTATTACACCTTTAACCGGTATAGGTCCAGGATCGAATATATGCTTAGCCATGCTTAGACCGGTAGAAGTCGGGTGATTTCTGTCACCTGTGAGATATAGGTGGATAACGGAGCACGTTGGTTATAATTGCTATCGTGGAAAAGAACCATGGTTAATGTAAATGGAGACCGGGCGGGATGTCGATAGAGAAGCAACAAGACATGGAGGTCTTGGGTGTGGATTTATCCCCGTCTGTGTCGATCAAGGACCGTACCATTGTTGGAACTTCTGACAAGATTGAACGCATGCCTCTCACTTAGCTGGCGGATAACTCGTTCCATTGCGAAGCCGAGTAATTCAATTCAGGCGGGACCTGTTTCACAGCGCCCTCCCGGAAGGGAACGTCGACCGAGCCCAAGGGCAGGTGGGCTGAGCATCCCGGCATCTGGTGTTCCAGTTGTCTGGGCGTGATATAGACCCGTGAAATGTGTACCGAGTTGTACCAAAAGGTGACCTAAGGCTATCATGGTTGGTAGACACAGGTTTGTGTTAGGAATAAATTCCCGGTGGTTGAAATCGATTCGAATCGCCGTCTCTCCGGATAGTGAGAAACTTGACTAGCTCCAACATCGTAGTAAGCGTGTTATGAAACATGATGGTTCGGATGAATATGGAATTACAATACCGCTATGGTTACTATTGTATGCTTCTCAATTGATATACCACATGTTTGGCACAGGATAGTTGCTAATCTAGAAACGGATAGTTATAATTAACTTGTTAAAGAAATTGTAACTGTACAGGAAGTCAATTGCCTTTCTTGCAAAATGTTGTCAAGCTATCTCCACTTATACAGCCTTGCATAATCCTTGGAGTCATTTTATTTCTGGTTTATGGCGGGTAAGTCTAGCTGAGTACCTTCTCGTACTCAGGGTTTTATTTCCCATGTTGAGATGGCAATTGTATATCATGGTTATTGCAAGAGTTGCTTCTATCCCATTGTGGATGAGGAGTAAGCCTTGGGCGTGCTTCTTATTAATCCTTCTACATGCTTTTGTGGACCGTGATCGTATCTTGGCACTGTATTAAACTATGTTGGAAACATTACTTTCAAACTTAATTTGCTTCTGCTTTTATCTATCAAACTCGGTTTGTAATAACTTTTATTCGTACTCTGATGATGAAATGTATCTGTGAACTTTATGTAATATGTGGCATGTATGTTGAATCCTGTACGATCTTGGTTGTTGTAAATCGTTTATCGAGATCCGTTGTGGTACTCGATGGACTACCAGGTTTATATGGGTTCAAGTATGATAGTGCGACCGCTTGCTGGCTGCCATTGTACTTGTACTCTTATAAATTGGTCGGTTCTGCGACAATCGGGATCCTCGTCTCCATTAAGTGGTAATCAGAGCTAAGGTATACCATCAGGTTCACATTTATCCCCTAGTTTTGAGTGTTTCGCATTCGTCCCATAGTCTAGTGCCATATTTTTGTTCCTGTCCTAGAACCTTCCGCGCCATAGCCTCTGCATATTTCAGTTTCAGAGTCCGTCGTGTTGAGTTTGTGTCCGGGTCGAAGTCTTGTTGCTGGTTAGGTCATGTTAGAGTCCAGTTCGTGTGTTTTCCCCATCGTTTCCATCAAATCTTGCTGGTGTGACCAGTTTTGTGCACATTGTTCCCGTTTTGTCCTCTAATTCGGAGCCAATTCTTAAAACTGGTCTAGTTTTCGCATACGAACTCCGATTTCGATGTTCCATATATCAAAATCGATCAGAATTTTTTTTGGATCTGTCCATCCCCCATCATCTTAGGGTTTGAAAATTTTAAATTGGTCAAAAAGTGGTCACAAGATCCTCTTTTTGTGGTCACAAGGTTTTTGTCGATTTTGAGCAAGTTTTCTGAAAATTCCACAGGCCACATCTTTCACTTGTTTCAGCTCATATTTTCTGTGGTTACTTCTTTTGTGCTCCTAAGTAAAGGAAAAATATCAAAAAAAAAATAAAAAGTCAAAATTTCCCAAAAAAACAACAACAGCCCAAAAATAGAAAAAAAGAGAGGGAAAAGAGGAACAATATTTAGAGGAGCACATAGAGAAGACCAAAGTGAGCTGTGTTAGCGTGTGCTATCTAGTTCCTTGTTTGTGCTGCTATTTCCATCCACCATACTTGTTTTTCACACACCTGTCACCTTGCTATCCACCATACTTTTGTCACACACCTGGTACTTGGAACATTTTAGACCAACAACGAGAACAAGTACTTTGGACTATAATTCAGCATTACTTTCTGTTACTGACTTGTGCGAAAGATATACATATTACTCTTTGTTTGCCTTCCAAGCTCCGCATATATACTTCAGATCAGTATAGAAAAAGGTCCTTGCAATCTCGGTGCCACTGCCTCACAGGTATCATGAACCAGCCGCCGGTTGTACCGTCCACTGCTTGTGTTGGTAAGAACTTTGTAAGAGCTTGGTAAGACGCTTCCACTTGCTGTGAAAAGTGACACCACAACCTAAGTAGTTGATAGGGATAATACTTTTGTGTTGTCTTTTGATGTCTTCTAGCAATGACAGGTTGTTCGTATCCACTGACTTATGATGGTATGGGTGCTGATAAGTACATGGAGTGGGAAATTGCCATCGACAACATATTTGCTACTCGCTTTATGTGTCCAAAGAGGAAGGTAAAAAATGCAGCTAGTGTTTTGCGCCATTCTGCTTTATCTTGGTGGGAGTCTTTAGATCCTTCTGATAAACCTCAAACTTGGAATGATATGAAACTTCTTATGCAAGAAACCTTTGTTAATCCACCTCCTATTTTGATTTCATATGATGAGGTGCACCATTTAGAGGAAGAGTCTATTGTTATTCCTCTTGCTATAACTAACCTTCTGTAGGATAATGTACATAAGCGAGAGGATGACATGGAAGAAAATGAGGAGCTCACAACCTCATATGCAAATTCAGAACCATCACTTCACAATGCGCCTATTACTCCTGCTGAGAACACAGGTAATGCCCATGGTGCTATACTCACGGAAGGTGAAAATTGTCTTAATGTACTAAATTTTTCCACAAACCATGCTATCATAGAGCAATTGTTAGTGAAACCCTCTCTTGATTTATCTTTGTCACATGATAATTTGCTTGATGTTCCTTGTGATAAAGACGAATTGGTTGATGATACTTCAGTTTTACTTGTTTTGGAACCAGTCACTTGTGCCAAAAATAAACATGTTATTCATATTGCTACTAAAATTGATGAGTTCAAACTGCTGTCTTCTTTACATACTTTAGGCTACATTGAATTTGATGTTTTGTGTAACCTAGATTGTTTGGAGGAGAGCCTTTTTAAATATGCTGATTTGCCTTGGTTTTCTAAACACACATATCATATTATTGGCAAATATAACAACAAAGGACAATATATGATACATCGAGTATACGTTCGTAGTAATATGAATTCTCCTTTTGCTGTACAAGATTATGATCGTTTAGAGGGCAGCCATAACAATACAAATATTTTCTCATGTTGCTCAAAGAAACAAGTTCACTTCCAAGAAGGGGAGCATTGTTGGTTGCTACCTATGTCTGCTAGACCATCGATTCCTGCATTGTCTTTGGTTAGTTCTAATCTTTTGCAGGATATTGTTGATATACATCCTGTGCATTCGGATCATGGAGTCTACAAGCTTGCTGAAATTTTTATGCGAGATGACATGCTAGAAACTTGGAAACATGGTCACGTTCCTTCTCACAATTATTTCAGTTCCCTTTGTCTTCGCAACCCCGTTCTCCTTTGTGTTGTGCAGGATCAGTTTCACACATAATCGACGCCGAGGATGGCTTTTCGTCAAGAAAGGGAGGATGATGAGGACATGACACCCATGCATATGACCATGTTTGGCATATGGTATGGAGGGGAAGGAGGCCAAAAAGGGTGTCCAAGTCAAGGAGGCCCGAGGCTAATTCGGTTCGAGTCTCCGAGGTGGAGGCCCAAAGCAACTCAAGTTCGAGTCTGTCTCAGCCTATAGGACCAGTCTGCCTTAAACTGGTCACCCAGGACACATCCGGACTCTGTTTTCAACGATCCACAAATGGTTGGAAAGCTAATTTGATAAGGAAGCCAATCCAAGTGGTCTCACATCAAAAGCCCTTCAGAATCAACACGAATCTCAAAACAAATCAGCATCCAGAATCTGCCAGGGTGCTGCGACACCGTCTTTTAGTCCGTTGGGCCGTGTATCGTGTTTGGGCCCATTAGGGGGTGCGTCTAGGGTAGGCGATAACCCTAAGACCTTTATAATCATACGTCGCTGCCGTCATTAGGGTTTGGGTTTTGCTTAGATTATTCTGTCAAGAACAGTTTCACCGTTCATTGGTTTGTAAGACCCCAACTTTGAGAGATTAATCATTCATCTGCAATTTGGTTGCATTCTTTCTTGTTCTTGCTTGTGTTCTTCATTGCGTAGGCAGGGATTAGCCTTCTTGGTGAGGTCAACGTGGTTCGTGACTCGGTTGATAACCAGAGGAGCTGTGGTGCTAAGATTGTAGGGTTTGATCTTTCGATCTGAAGCCGGATTGGTGTGTCATTCTCCGCCACAACGATAGTTACCACCACCTGACGGAAGATCAGGATCCCCATCTCCATTAAGGAAGTGTATAGTTATCATCAAGTTTTCATAGAATATATACTACAGATGCTAGAACCTAAATTACAAGTTGAGAGCATCATGAATTGCTCTTAGTGCTTTTAGCCGAATAGCATCAATTTCTACAATTTGTTGTTTGTCTTCTTTGGATGATCCGGGAATGCTCTCAAGACTGGTGTGAATAGATTTGCCTTCCTTAACCTTGGTCAACATCTCTTGTTTCTTCTATTTGATGGCATTAGGGATCTGAGTCAAGTTAGACTCATGACGTTCAATGACGGCTTTCACACTTTCTAGTTCTTGTTTGAGCTTAGCATGCCTAATTCTCAGTTGAGTCAGTTCTAGTTCAATTTTAGAAGAAGAATTCTTCAGATTGTTGATCAATTGTGCTAATTCTTTGGCTTCCTGCTTGTTAGAGTTCTTCTTAGCCATCAAAGCTTCATGGTCAGTCAGGTTTCTTTGAGCCTTTTTCACCTTGGGAGTTTGATCTTTGATGTTGGACAGAGGTATCAAGGCTTCAGCAAGATTTGGGGGCAGATCATCCTTAATGTCTAAGAAGATTGTTCTCATTGGATCTGCATCCTGGACCAAATCGGCTATGTACCTCTTGAGCATTGGCAGCATGTCTTTTAGCCGATTTTTGGTCTCATCTAATAAGATCTCTTTTAGAAGAAATGGCTGATGATCTTATCTCACTTTCATCTATATATTACTCAAAGTTGAAAGAATAGCTCAAAGCTAGAGAGTTAAGTGCCTATATGTGAACAAAAGGAGTCTTATTAGAAATAGCAAATGAGTTGACAATGAGATGGATGGTGAGAGGGAGACAATACCTTTTCTGAAAGAGACCTTGGCTGAGGAGAAGGAACATTCGGTGATGTGTCAATATCCTTTTCAACATCCGGTTGAATCGGCACTAGGCTTTGGATGCTAGTGTCTACAGGCATCAAAAAGCTTTTCTGTTTATAATTGCTATAGAAGGATAAAATGAGCATATGAATTTCTTACCATCGATTGTTTGCCAAGCTGGAGAATCGATAGTTTGAGTATGAGTGTCAATAGGGTCCTCTTCAACTGGTGAGTTGTCAAAACTTTGCTCTTGTGGAGATGTTTTCCTAGGTGGTGTCTGATAAAAGAAAAGGATCAGAGAAGAGTGAGGACTGCATAAGATTGAAGGCTTGTGGAGATACCTTGGTAGTATAAGATGGTGAAGTAGAGAGGTTCTCATCTTCTATCGTCTGGGATCTGTCAGGGACACTAGTTGCTTCAATTGTAATTAGCTCCTTAGTAGGATTAGCTGATGAGGGATTAGCAGATGCTGATTTAAGTGCCTGGGACAGCAGTTCGGCACCCAAAGCAGATTGAGATGCAATAGTTGATGACTGCAAGAAAGGAATTGAATTAGAAGTTGAATATCATCTTAAGAGGGAAGATAAGTTAATTTACCTAAGTAATAGATGATTTTGTTCTACAAAGTTTCTTCCTAGTGGTGGTTTTCTGAGTTACACCTTGGGTTGCCTTGCGTTTTGAAGACTGATATGTGAGTATTGTTGGGGCAGCTGGGGTTTTCATCAACTTTTTCAGAGTGGGTGCAATTGATCCCATTCTTGAGGCTGGACATGGTGGATAATATTCTATGGGATGCCATTTCCTGTCCATGCTTGGGGGATCAAATTTGGTATCCTACAAAAAAAATTGTTAGATGAACTGACAAGAGAACTTGATAATCCTTTTAAAATTAAAGTGGTGAGTTACCTCACTATCAGAAGCAAAGTCGTCGTCTAGGGCTAAACAATTAGGATGAATTGAGTTGAAAAAGAGGTGAGAGTGCCATTCTTGCCACCAGGAGTCAAACATGTTTGAAGAGAAGGTGGCTCTTGTCCATTCATGCAGACAAAGTGTTGGTGTTTTGAGTTGCCACCGACGAGTAAATTTCTAATATTGCGTGTCTGGCTCGGATAGTGTGCTAAGAGGACATGAGGTTTATACTGGTTTGGACAGAATGTCCCTATATCCAGTTCGTTGCTGTCGCTCGTGTTACTAGCACTAAAAGTTCATAGTAGGGGTTACAAACGGTCGAGAGAGGGACAGGTCCCAAGTCTATGGTGGAAGGAACAAATGGGTGTCAAGAGCTCAATCACTGCTTGGCTGTGTGTTCGGGGTTTGATGGATCGATCGAATTCGAGTCTCCTATGGTGTGTTGCAACGAGTTTCAATGCCCCTTGTGGGATGCCCTGCTTTCCCTTTTATAGGCCAAGGGAAAGCACGGGTTACAATGGAGGAAGAGAAGAGAACGAGAGGATGAAGTCCTTCAGGATCGTCAGGTCCTTCTTCTCCTCTATGTGGGTCCCACCGACCCTGTAGACATCAACAGGGATAGCTTCTCATTGCGGTCCTATCCATCACTAGCGCCATGTGCAGGCATCATCTACCATTCATGGCGCTCCACTCTGTCCTGGTGGACATCGTGAACTGACGCGCCCGTTAATGTTCATCCGGGGGATAGGTAGAACAGCACCAGTATACCCAACACTGTTCCTAACATGAACCTCCAGGTATGGCCTGTCATGGGTCACGGGCTACATCGAGGCATGCCAGTCTCTTCCCTAGCATTAGAGCTTTGATCCAGGCCCTTAGGCTTGGATCTAGAGTGGTTGGTGGCGGTATGGGTCTCCTCGGGGAGACGGAACCCCCGGACTCAGGGTTGGGTGAGGCGGAGTTCCTCCCTAGAGGTGGGCAAGGCAGAGCACAAACCCAAGGCTCGGCCGAGGCAAAGCCCAAACCCAAGGGTCGGGCAAGGCGGAGCCATCCCTTAGAGGTCTGACAAGCCAGAGCCCGTGGCCTTGGTGTCGGGCGAGATGGAGCCCGCCCCTATAGGTTGGGCGAGGCTAAGCCACCCTCAGGAATCGGGCGAGACGGAGCCTACGGCCTCGGTGTTGGGTGAGGCAGAGCCACCCTTAGAGGTTGCATGAGGCGGAGCCCATAGCCTCGGTATCGGGTGAGGTAGAGCCAACCCTCATGGATCGGGTGAGGCAGAGCCCGTGGCCTTAGTGTCGGGCGAGGCGGTGCCAACCCTTAGAGGTCGAGCGAGGCAGAGCCTGCGGCCTCGATGTCGGGCGAGGCGGAGTCACCTTCAGGGGTTGGGCGAGGCGGAACCCACGGCCTCGGTGTTGGGTGAGGCTGGGCCAACCCTCAGGGGTTAGGCGAGGCAGAGCCACCCTCAGGGGTAAGGCGAGGCGGAGCCCATGGCCTGGGTGTTAGGCGAGGTAGAGCCAACCCTCAGGGGTCAGGCGAGGCGAAGCCCATAGCCTCAGTGTCGAGTGAGGCAGAGCCAACCCTCAGGGGTCGGGCGAGGCGAAGCCAGCCCTCAGAGGTCGGGCGAGGCAGAGTTTGCTCACCGAGAGGTCGGTTGGAGCTATAGTCACGCTCTTGACTGCTCGAATGAATCAACATTGATGGTTATTAGCTCCTCCTCTTCAGGTACCCTAGTATTGGTCCCTGACAGTAGCCCTGAGCCTGCGAAGGAGTAGTGTCGGGTTCATAAACTCGGGGTCCCTCGAGGACTAGCTTCCATTCCAAGGCTCGACCCAAGCAGGCAGCACACAACTCATGGGCTAGCCCAAGAGTGTAAAAACAATAGGCCAGAAGGGTGGTCCAGTCACCAACTGGAAGGTCTAGTCAAAGAAGAACAGCACCCGCTCGTCGACTACTTTGGCCCACCTCTCCGATCAGAGCGCTCGCTTTGGACTCCAGCCGCCTCCGGACGGCCTCTCTGATCGGAAGGCCTGGCCCAAGCCCTACAGTCTGACTCTGACCCCACGTCTTCAACCGAGGTTCATAGAAACCCTACTCACCGCTCTTCTCCGACTGACACGACCAGGACCAACTGGGGCCATATGACCGGGGACGCCATCTTGGAAGGAACCAGGGGATGAACAGAGAAAGCAAGCAAGGGCGCACAAGTCAAACCATGATACCAGGGACCATACCCTGTACACCTGCAGGAACAGTACTCTGTAACCGCCCTGACACAAATAGTATTGTAGGCGCCGACATTTCCCTCTATAGTATTGTAGGCGCCGTAAACTCCCATACGGTAAGGCCCCCCACATGGCCCTGGGCATCGATAGTGTTGTGGGCACCAGGATTTACCGTACCAGGTGAATGTGGTGAAACTCCTCTTAGGCCTCTAGGCATCAACAGTATTTGTAGGTACCGACATCTACCATTTCTAAAGAAGGCAACGCAACCTCCCATGTGCATCTGACATTCTACAGTGACATCAATAGTGTTGTAGGCGCCTACCATTATCTTGTACCTGTCGGCATGGGCAACAGAGCCTAGTAGCATATGTACCTCACCCTCTCACTTGTAAAGTCATCCCTTTTATCTATAAAAGGGGATGCGCTCCCTCCAGCAAAGGAGGGCCTCTTTAGTCCTTTTTATTGAACCAACATCGATCAAGTTCATTAGCTCACAACCACAGAAACGCCGGGTTCGTACCCCAAGCACATGCCTAAATACTTAGCTCATAGTGGAGCTCTTGTTGCTCTCGGCCCTTCCGACCGGAGCCGACCGGACCTCTTGTACACCCCATCTTTCTCCTTCTCATTTGTAACCCCACTGCAGAGTTCGAGCACCTAGGCTTAGGAATAAAGTCACCGACTGACTCGAACTGGATGTAGGGCACATTGCCTGAACTAGTATAAACCCTATGTCATTGAGTGCTAAGCCACCTCCGATCATAACGTACGGCAAAACTACAAATATTTACTAGTTGGTCACATTCTGCACCGACAAGTAGAATACTCCTTCGGAGGTTTTTCCGAACAGGAGGACTCTGAGGGTCCTAGCCCTCTTTTTGTTGCCCATGGCATGTCCTAGGGATGGTGATTCCCTCTCGTTGAGGTCGGACCCTTCGCGGGTATAGCCGTGAGATTTTGTGGGTTGGAAAAGGTCTTTCCTAATTTTCTACCCCCGCGGGGGTCCGTTGTTCTGTGATCGTGCGTCCAGTCTCCTTGTGAGTCCAACTTTCCTTGAGCCCCCACGCATAGCGGGGGTCCGGTAGAAGGTTGGCTCATCTTTGTGATTGTCACCCCATCCATGGTTTTTGCAACCGGAGGGGTGAGCCGTGCCATGATTTTCATCTATGGACAAGCCATGGTGCTTAGTGAGTAGTTAGCTGGCTAGTTCGAGTGGGGTCCTGGCATCCCATTTGTGGGGATCCGGCTAGGGTCAGCTTGGTGACCGACTTTAGATTCGTAGCGGTCAATCCATATAGTTCTCAGGTATGTTTGACCGATCCTGAGGGCTCCCTGGCTTGTTTTAGGGAAAAACCATGGATCATACCTGGCCGAGACTCGATCATGGGCCGAGATGACCATGGTGCTTGTGTCTGGGTATTGGCCGCTTGTGGGCCCATCCCTTTCCATCCCTTACTCTAAGGGTACATATAGAGGTTGTTGAACCCGTCGATGGGCCAACCTTCAAACTCTTGGGCCTAGGTGGGCCGCAGAGGTGTTTTTTTGATCCATATTCCTCTTACTTGTGACAAGTCATGGCCCATCCGGAGAGGCAAAACATCTAGCGAGTTTTCCAAGGGAATGGATAGAGATTGCGTGCGCACTTCCCGTAGTGAGACATTGTGGCTGATTATGGTAGGCATGGAGATCTAGGCGGGCGGTTGGTTTCCTCGCACCCATCACCCCTATAAAACCAAAGGGTTCGCCCCCTAGGTTCCATAACTTGCATCCTTGCCTCCATAGCCATGACCACTGCCACCAATCACATAGGTCTCTTACCTCCACATCTCTACCACCATCAAACCCGCATCCATCCGCCCCACCTCTAATGGATCCGTGGTGTCGCTCTGACATCACCTTCTAGCGTATGGAAGGTCTTGTCCGTCGCGGTCTTCTCCATGCGCGGACCTTAGCCGAGGAGTGGCTGCTGCCCGGTGAGGAGGATCTACCATCATCGTCCGATGGCTATGTGGTGTCATTTGCCCACTTCCATGAGCATGGGTTCATGACCCCCGCCCACAGATTTCTTCAGGGGCTACTATACTACTACAAGATCGAGCTATAGCACCTCAATCCCAATGGGATCTAGCACATGGCGGTGTTCGTTGCCCTGTGCGAGGGATTCCTAGGGATCAGCCCCCACTTCGATCTATGGAGGTACTTCTTCGCCACCACCTTCTAGAAGAAGAGGGAGAAGAGCGATAGGTAGGAGCTGCACATGCCGATGGGGTGCGCCGGCATCCAACTCTGAAATAATAGAGTCAGCGAGTACCCGTTGATGCGGCTATCAATGTCCAACAAGGGGTGGCATTTGCAGTGGTTCTACCTCAAGAACGCCATCACCGCTGCTCTGCCGGAGTTCACTAGGCGCTTGATCGAAGAGGCCCTAGAGTCATGGAGGAAGTGGGGTGTCCTAGAGAAGGACAAGAAGAAGATTTGGGACCACATCACCACCATCCACATCCTTAAGGAAAGCATCCTTAAAGGGGTCGGGCATCATCGGGGCCTACCACGCAAGGAGGGTGGCGCATTTGATGATGCGCGCGCTCCCGCTGTACGTGATGGTGCCCGAGGCGTCGTTCGATGGAACGACGCTCACCGAGGGGGCACTCCCAAACTCTGAGATCACGCAACGCATCAAGAAGGCCATGGAGCCCTCGTGGGATGATGCGGGTGCCCCCGTCGATTTTGTCTTCTCGGTGCTGGGACATCCTCCAATGCGGCCAGAACCAGGTCACGTTGTCTTCGTAAGTTTCCCCTTCTCCTACCTTCTCTTCGATCGATTTCCTAACCTTTTGATACTAACTTTGAGAGGGGCAGGACCAGCTGAGGGACCTCATCTTAACGGATCACCCAACTCCATTGCCAAGGAATTCATCCGTGAGGGCGGTGAATCATGCCGAGGGCAAGCGGCTGAGGAAGGCGAAGGAGGACAAGAAGAGGAAGAGGAGGTGGAAAGCTATAGGCGTGGGAACAGGGGAAGGACACTAACATCGACGATGATGATGACGATGGTAATGATGATGAGGTAGCCGACGATGTCGAGTGGGACATCCTGGAGAATGAGGATGCACTGATAGGTATCAGTTCGTCCTTGTAGGAGTTGGGACCCTTCCCATTCCATGGAGGGGAGGACATGTCCAGTGAGCCAGCGGAGACGGGCCATACCGTTGGCCTGCCCTAGGAGCCAACATGGGCGGGCGGCTCTACCACCACGCTTGAGGTGCCAGCGGAGATGGGTGGCTCTGCCGTTGCACCCCAAGATCCAAGGGGCGCGAGCCCCTCTGCCTAGGAGTAAGAGGCAGGCTTGAAACGGCCTTGCCCCGATGAGGCGGAGTAGAGGTCGGGGGGTTCACCCCCCAAATGTATCTGCCACCGATGGCACTGAGGCGAGTCATCAGCTCCTCCATTTTTCCCTATTTTGGTCGGATTTCATTGTGACTTATGCTTTTTCGTCTCTTGCAGCGTCGGGAGGCAGCGTAATCCTTTGGTGCTAGCGCCAAAGAAGAGCATTACCCTTCAAGCGAGGCTACAGCCATCGGCTGGCATCACGCCCATTTCGGGCAGGAGCAGGAAGCCAGTGTGACTGTGTCGCCGGCCGGTCAGGGGCCGCCCATGGTGGCGCCCATGCCCTCGGTGGGAAGGGCGGACGCGGGGGCTCAAGGGATGCCTTCGGAGGTCACGGAATAGCTGGCGATGGCAGTGATACCATTACTGACGACGGGGTGGATAGGGCTGCTGACCGCACTCACGGTGCCAACCATGGAGGGCATGACACAGCCAGTTAGGACCCCATTGATGCAGTGAACGCGGCGGCGACTGTGATAGGCAGGTCATAGCGGGGCGCTATCGTGGTGGTGCCTGAAGAACTGGTGTGACCCGTGCCATCGGCGGCCCAGGTGACGGTGTCTGACATGGTCTAGATGGAGGGGGACATTGCAGAGGGGTCCCCAGAGGTCATGGTGTTGGGAGAGGAGTCAGCATCCGTACCACTGACCCCTTCCATCGCCGGAGGGAGTGTCCGGTGGGAACATCACGGCGAGGAGGGTCGGCGGCGATCGGAGCTAGCGGGAGCCATCCCTGGCACTGACGTTGGTGGCTAGCAACTCACCTATGTGGGGCGAGCCCCTGCTCCGTTGGGCGAGTCTGGAGGATCCGACGTCGACGCTCTTCACTCTCAACGACGCCGCGGAGAGCACGGCGGAGAGCCTCGACGTGGGGATCGCGTCCATGCTCAAAGCCCTAGACCACGCTCGAGGTGCCTTATGCGACGTTGTCATTCCCTCCGGCTAAGTATTTGCTTGACCCTGCTTCTCGCCCTTTTCTTTCTCTATATACTTTTCGTATTCTAACCATCGTCTCCTTTTAGTCCCTTATCACTCGCAGCCAGGGGAAGTCTCAGTTCCTTCATGAGCAGAAGGAAGCCTAGGACCACCTCATCGAGGAGGTGTGGCTATGCGAGAAGATGACCGCTCAGCTTGTTGCCACCCAGCAGAGGGTGGCCAAGCTAACTCCCCATTGCCGAGGAGGCGGATAGTCTTTGGTTGCGGGTGGCCGAGGCCCGTCGGTATGCTGACGAGGCTGAGAGGGCGTTCGAGGCCCTATCGGTGAGATCGTGGACGAATGATGAGGAGGCCGCCAAGGTCAGGAAGGAGCAGGATGAGCTGCTCTAGAAGGACGCCGAGACTGCCAGCAGATCCTCGACCATCTGGCCGAGGTTGAGGTTGAGAAGGAAAGGGAGCTGAAGCTGGGGCCGAGGAGAAGCTCGTGGCCCTAGAGAAGAGGAGAGTCTGGATGCCATGGCGGTCTCCCGGCTACACAAGGAGTGGGATGAGCTGCTCCAAACCATGAAGAGGCTCCACTTGGAGCGTGGCGTGGCTCGCGAAGAGCGTGACCAAGCCCTCCGAGAGCATGACCAGGGCTGCCAAGAGTGCGATGAGGCGCAGTGAAGGTCGGCACCCTCTAGGCTGAGCTCAGAAATAGGATGACCTAGAAGCTAGAGGCTAAGAGTGTCTCTACGGGGCTGGCCGTGGACCTCGTTTAGGCGAGGAGGAATCTTCAGGCGGAGAGCGATGAGCTTGGTATCCTAAGCACTGCCCTCGGAGTGGTTTGCGATGACCTTGAGTTGGTACAGTCGGAGGGGACCAGCTCGCTCATGGCCCACGCCATTGAGATCATGGCTTGGGTGCACTAGCTTGAGAGGAATGCCCTTCACCCAGGGTTAATCAATCCTTCGCGATTGCTCGTTCTCATTATGGGGATAGCATCAACCTAGAGACGATGAGCCATGGCTTCACACCTGGCTATGAAGCCCATGAGCTAGAGGAGATGGAGATGGTGGTGGCTCCCCTTTCATAGGACCTAGTGGATAGAATAGAGAGCATAGTTCTCCCCTAGAGGGGTTAGTTAGCCAGATAGGTTGGGCAATCATTCATGTAACAAGCGGACATGCTCCGACACCTTTGTACTATCCGAACAAACTTATCATTTTGTTTCATTTGATCGAATTTGTTTTTCCTCCCTTTATGTGTGAAAAGGGGTTCATGTGTTCTGACCCTTCCATTTGTTAAGACCATAGGGCCCGAGGTGTAGGAGGGAAACTCTGATCACATTGGTAAGCAAGAGTGCCGTAGCTACTGGGGCGTTGGTTTCTCGTAGTCTAACCAACCTTACTCAGTCATTTGTTTCTACAAACCTTGCCACTAGGTTTTTAACATGAGGGAGGGGTCGAGCGCGGCGACTGTTTTAGAAAGGGTGTATATGCGCCCTTATTTGCCCCCGAGTGAGACCCGATCCCTTGCCATTGCTAGGGTCGGGTGTCACTGAAGATTGAGGAGAGGATAGCGAAACTAGTAGGAGAAAGCGTCTCTTGTTTTTGCACGTACCCCCTCCCTAGGATCTGAGCCATCATTCTTCGACTGCGTGTTCGGTCCCCTTGTGAGTCCAACTTTCCTCGAGCCCCCACATGTAGCAGGGGTCCTATCGAGGGTTGGCTCATCTTTGTGATCGTCGCCCTGTCTGTGGTTTTCGCAACTAGAGGGGTTGAGCTAATGTCACCTGCCTCGATGGCTTGAGTGACGCACTCGGTGAGCTCGCTAACGGGCATGTTCGAGTGGAATCTAGGTCCATCATTTATGACGGGGTCGGCATAGCCCTCATGTAGCATTCCACTGCTCCTTAACCCACCTCCCAATAGATGCCTAAGCCGTTCTGGAGGGTGACTCAGGTGGCCCGATGGCCTCCCCTCAATTGGGATTCTGTGGGCTCGGCTCGAGGTTAGGATCAAACAAGAAGGTTGAGATGACCCTGTCCGCTTCTAAGCGGGTCAGGCAAAGGCTATTGGGGTTCATCTACGTTTTCTCCCCTAGCTCTGTTCGATGTGAGGTGGCCTCAGCCCCTTGTGGGTCAACCTTCAAACCCCGGTTAGTTGGACTCCCAATTTAGGGTCGGGTGGCTTGAGCCCCTAAGCCCCGTGGGGCTCGGTAGGGGTTGGCCATGTTTCATGTGTCACCCCATCCTTATTTTCCGCAACTAGAGGGGCTAAGCTAATGACACTTGTCTTGATGGCTCGAGTGTCACGCTCGGTGAGCTCACTAACGGGCATGTTCGAGTGGAATCTGGGTCCGTCATCTGCTGACGGGGTTGGCATAGCCCTCATGTGGCATTTCATTGCTCCTTAACCCACCTCCCGATAGATGCCCGTGTCACTCTAGAGAGTGACTCAGGTGGCCCGCTGGCCTCCCCTCGATGGGGATTCTGTGGGCTTAGCTCGAGGTTAGGATAAAATGAGAAAGGTCGAGATGTCCCTGTCTACTTCTGAGCGGAGTCAGGCAAGGCCGCTGGGGCTCATCTTGGTTTTTCTCCCCTAGCTCTATTTGACACAAGGCGGCCTCGAGCCCTTCACGGGCTAGCCTTCAAACCTCGGTCAGTTTCCACTCATATCGAATGGGACGACTATCGCTTCGTGACGCGACGCGAAGCGTTGTGATGCAACAATTGCATATGCAATGCTTTGATGTATGGGATGAATGTATGGATGAGTGGATGAATGAATGTATGAATGCATGCATAAGAATGGATGAATGAATGATCATGCAATGGAAAAGAAAAGTGGGGGTCAATAAAGTTACCTCGATGGCTCGAGTGACAGGTTCGGGGAGCTTTTACCGGATATGTCTGTATGGGGTCCGGGTCCGTCATTCGTGACATTGCTGGCGTAACCTGCATGGGGCATCCCACTACTCCCTATTTGTCCCTCGACCGTGACCTGAGTTGTTTGACCGGCTCTGGGCGACCTGCCGGCCACTCCTCAATGGAGATTCCGTAGGTGGGCCTCTCCAAATCCTTCCCAAGAAGGTAGAGGCTAAAGCTCGGGGTGCGGGGACAAAAACTCTGATCACATTGGTGAGCAAAGACACCGTAGCCATTGGGGTGTAGGTTTCTCGTAGTCCGACCAGCTTTACTCAATGGCTTGTCTCCACACACCTTGCCTCTAGTTTTTTAACGTGAGGAGGGGTCGGGCATAGAGAATGTCTACCGAATAGACACTCTAGCTAGCCCCTGAGCAAAGCCTGACCCCCTGCCATCGCTGGGGTCAGAGGCTCGATAGCGAAATTAATAGGAGAAATCATTCGTAAATTATCGGTGACCCATCTTTCGCCAGCGGCTTTGAGCCATTCGATCGACTTCGGCACAGGATTTACCTCGATGGTATGAGTGATGGGTTCATGGAGCTCTTACCAGATATGATTGAGTGGAATCTGGATCCGTCATTCATGACAGGGTCGGCATAACCCGCGTGGGGCATCCTGCTGCTCCCTACCCATTTCTCGGCAGCGGCCAAGCCATCCGATCGACTTGTGTTACCCGCTGGTACAAGACTAACCTACGAAGATACGGGATGAGAACATCCTGTCCAAAAATGTAGTTAGGCAGATAAGCCAGGCGACAAACTTGTAATAAATGGACAAGCTCTTAGATTTTGTTATGGCCTAACAGATTTTAAGCCCTTCTCCCCTTTTCGTAAAAAAAGGTTAGTGCGTTCGACCTTTTCCGTCATTGAGGCTGTAAGGCTCGGGGTGTGGGTGAACAAACTCTGATCATGCTAGTGAGCAAAGACGCCGTAGCCGCTGAGGCGTAGGTCTCTCGCAGTTTGACCAGTTTTACTCAGAGTTTATTTCCACAACCCTAGCTTCTAGGTCTCAACATGAGAGGGGTCGGGCACAGAGAAGCATTTGCCTAGGCGGACATACTCTTAAATGCATACCGAATCTCTCCATAGCTAAGGCCAAAAAGCCCTGGGGCGCGGAAAAAACTCTGATCATCGCTGGTGAGCAAAGATGCCATAGCCGCCAAGGCATAGGTTTCTCACAGTCCGGCCAGTTTTACTCAGTGTTTGTTTCCACAAACCTTGCTTCTGGGTCTTAATGTGAGAAAGGGTCGGGTGTAGAGGATGTCTACCGGGTAGGTACGCTCTTATTAGCCCCGAGTGAGGCCCAACCCCTTGCCGTAGCTGGGGTCAGGTGTCACAAAAGATCGGGGAGTTCGATAACGAAACTAATAAGAGAAAGTGTATGTTTATTAAGGGTAAAAGCGACGTAGCTACTCAATGTTCCAAGCATTGATGAAGACCTCACCATAGATGGTCTTAAGCTTGTAGGCGCCTGGCCGGAGCACCTCCGTGACGACATACGGTCCCTCCCACGGTGGAGAGAGCTTGTGGCGATCCTTACTGCTCTGGACAAGGCGGAGGGCCAGGTCTCCGACGTTGAAGGCCCAACCCCGGACTTTATAGTTGTGGTACCGGTGCAACGCTTGCTAGTACTTGGCCGAGCAGAGGTGGGCAATGTCGCATGCTTCATCTTAGCTAGGCTCCTTCCTGTTGGAGCCTCTAGAGGAGAACCGCTTTAAGAGGTTGCAGTCCTTGTATAGGTGCTCGACGGGGAAAGAATGGTTCGGGCATGGCCCTTGGAGCAGCTTCTCGAAGTGGTCTAGAGTACCCTCCGTAGGCTTCCAGCCCCCCTTATGGTCGGTGGTGGCTATGAGCGAGCCCTCGCGCCGCTGCTTGTTCTTCTTCTTGATGGGACGGTTGGAGGCACCTTCGCCGGTGTCCTCATCCCGCTTCACCTTGCCTTTAGGCGGTCGAAGGTTGCTCCGACTGCCTCCTCGCCCGAGGCATGGCTGGTGGTGATGTCAAGGAGCTCCTTGGTGGTTTGCGGGCCCTTACATCCTAGCTTGTGAACCAGGGACTCACAGGTGGTCCTAGATAGGAAAGTTCCTATAACGTCGGCTTTGGCGACGTTAGGCAGCTCGTTGCACTACCGGGAGAAGCGCTGGATGTACCCACAAAGGGTTTCTCTGGCCCTCTGTCGGTAGTTCTTGAGATCCCATGGGTTCCTAGGGCACTTGTACGTGCCCTAGAAGTTCCCACAAAGATCTCTTTCAGGTCCGCCCAACTTTGGATTATGTTGGGCGGAAGGTGTTCCAACCATGTTCACGCCGAATCGGCTAGGAACAATGAAAGGTTGCGGTTAATGAAATCATCATTATCCGCTCCACCGGCTTGGCAGTCATGCCGATAATCCTCGAGTCATAGTCCAGGGTTCGTTTCCCTAGAGTATTTTGGAATGTTGGTTGGTGGTCGGTACCATGGCGGGAAGGCGGTGTTGAGGATGTGTCGATCAAGGCCTGAGGTCTTGGTAGGCCAGGACTCAGGCTTCAGTCCCCACCGCTGTCGTAGCGTCCGCCATGATGGGGGTGGTAGCCATGGCTAGCTCCTTCCTCCGCATCGCCATCGGTACGCCTGCGGGCATCGAGGGTGTCGCGCGCTTCATGGTTACGGCCGAGACGCTCATGCACCAGGACCACGGTGTGTAGGCTACCGCCTTGCGGCGCATAGTGGACTGATGCGTCCTTGTTGGGTCGCTCCAAGGGCGTGCGCTGGTTGGTGTCAAGATCATGTTGTTGAGACAATAAGCTTTCGGCTTGCTGCGCCGCCGCACGCTCGAGTACCGTGCGAATCTCACGATGGGCCCGACGATCCTCAGGCGTTGCGGGCCCCAGAAGCCCACAGAGTAAGGCCACCATAGCAGTGATGTTCTGGCTTGCCTAGGTGAAGTGTGGGAGGGCTTCATCATCCACAATGATCCTCTGGTTCATGTCACGGTGGCTTGCCTAGGCGAAGTGTGGGAGGGCTTCATCATCCACGATGATCCTCCTGTTCACGCCGCGGGCCATGGCGCGCGCGCCCACTGTGTCCGTGGCTCTCGATTTCTTGGTCAAGCTCTGCTCGTTCCTACTCAAGCCAGAGTCATGCTTCCTCAAGCTCTAGGTGCCGGGCCTTTAGCTGCTCCACCCGTAGGTGGGGTGGGGCCTTGTTTCCACCTCGACCTCATCATCAAGCTCGTTCATTAGGGCAGGCTCCTCTTCATGGATGCTTTCGGCGTGTCCCTTGGGGGTACCTACCATGAAACACTCACGAGAGGGGTGATGACTCCCCCTGCTAGAGTCAGAGCTATAGGGTGACTCTGACTCTCTAGTGAGGAGGTCGTGGAAAGATTCTATGACATATTTGGTCATCCCCATGAATTCATCGTTCGTAGGGAATCAAGGAATGCATTGCACCACAAAGTGGCCAACAGTCTCTGTAGCATTGCACAGACCGAATGGCAGCGCTATTAGGTGAGGTGGAGCCAGCCCTTAGAGGTCGAGGGAGGTGGAGCTCGCAGCCTTGGTGTCGGGCGAGATGGAGCCCACCCCTAGAGGTCAGGCAAGGCGGAGCCCATAGCCTCGGTGTTGGGTGAGGCGGAGGCACCCTCAGGGGTTGGGTGAGGCAGACCCATGACCTCGGTGTCAAGTGAGGCAGAGCCAGCCCTTAGGGGTTGGGCGAGGCGGAGCCTACAGCCTTGGTGTTGGACGAGGCAGAGCCAACCCTTAGAGGTCGGGCAAGGCAGAGCCCGTGGCCTCGGTGTTGAGCGAGGCAGAGCCACCCTCAAGGGTCGAGCGAGGTGGAGCCCATGGCCTTGGTGTCGGGGGAGGCGGAGCCAATCCTCAGGGGTCAGGCGAGGCAGAGCCCGCAGCCTCAGTGTCGGCCGAGGCGGAGCCACCCTCAGGGGTCAGGCAAGGTGGAGCCTATGACCTCGGTGTCAGGAGAGGCGAAGCCAACCCTCAGGGGTTGGGCGAGGCGGAGCCAGCCCTCAGAGGTCGGGCGAGGCAGAGTTTGCGCACCTAGGGGTTGGTTGGAGCTGTAGTCGCGCTCTTGACTGCTCGGATGAATCAACGTTGATGGTTATTAGCTCCTCCTCTTTGGGTACCCTAGTATTGGTCCCCGACACAAAGAGAAGGAAGATCTGACCCCAATTGAAAGACTCTGAAGGCTTCCATTATTTCACTGATGTCTTCTCTTGGCTTCAGAATATTCCTAAAGAATAGCAGAGGGGTAGTTGACCAAGGCCGAATTGAGGGGCCATAAAAGAGGGGTTATAGAATTCATAAGTTGGGAGATTATCTGGGAGAAAAGCACCAGTAGCCATTTTGCCATGGCCATGGCAAAATTTAGTAGGTAGCACGCAGGGTTTGATGATGCACCTAAAAATTGCAGCAGTTGTTTCATCTGAACAGCCTGATTCAAACTAGAAATTAACTGGCAGAACTAGCTCATTATCTTCATCTTCAACATAAGGCAGCCAAGCCAACTTGTTTGCATCAAACCCTATGTAAAATTTCTTGAAAAGGTGGCCTACATCAATAGCAATTGTTATGGCTGATGTAGCTTCACCATAATTCATACACTGTCGAGTTCTTCCTTTTCCTTTATAATTTTTAGCAAAGTTGGAAGAAGGGAAGCTCAGATTCCTGAGATTGGGTCTTACAATCTTATGCATGTACAGATTCAGCCATAATTGTATCAACCACCAAGGGCCACTGATGGTATGCATTGGTTCATTTTTCAGCAATTTGGTAGCTACTTGGTGCATCAGATGATAAGCAGATCTGAGCAGATATTTTCCAAGGAGGATTCCATTATCGGTTGCTAAATGCTCTGCCAAGTATTTATGATTATAGGTTGAACCATAGGATGACCCACAAAAGATAAATTTTTCTAGCCACATATTCAAGAAAGCTACATGTTCTCTATCATCAACAGTCGATCCATCCCCAATTTGTTTCAAAATGTAATATGCCCATCCTGTGCAGTCCGATATTTTAGCTAATTTTTTGGATCTACCACTTAAGAAATTATAAGGTTACATTGATCCTGTTATTCTAAGGCCGTTTAACATGTAGATGTCGGCCAAAGTAATGGTCATTGGACCATGACAAAAAACAAAAGCATTCAAAGTGTTGGACCAAAAATAAGATGTAGAGATCAGAAGTGAATCATTTCTCCCCATTCCAGACAGTGATAGTGTTAAGCATTGGTTTAAATCAGAAATTTTCCAATCTCTAGCTTTCTTTTCTGATACCCTGCGAAACCAATCTCTCCATCTTTTAGGCATTTTGGGCCAGTTTCTAAAAGGAGTTTTGGTATTTCAGGAAGATAAATCTATTACAGATTGTTTGAAGGCCATTTAGTTGGTTTCTTGGTTGATAAAATCAGATGGATCAGGATCGCCCATAGGTCCAAGATAATAGATATTAGGAACAATAGCTGATGGAATTAAAATTTCATTCCTCATTTCCTAGAAACTAGTTGGGATGAATTTAAGAAGAAAGGAAAATACAGAGTAGCGGCTAATACTTAAAAGATAGAAATCTAAAGGCATACCTAAGGAACGTGATTGCTCGTCGCCATTGCAGCCAAAATGGATCTGAATCTGAGGAAGGTTGTAGAAAGGTGGCTTGAACTAGCAATTTGGCAAAGCAGAAGATCAGCTAGGGTTAAGGCTTTGGTGGTGGCGGTTTTGACTATTGAAGCTTGCTCAAGAGAAAAGGGAAAGTAAGTAGGCAGAGCAAGTTGGAAATGATACTGTTGGGGTATTATATAGAATTTGGCCGGAGAAATTAGGAGTCACGCGTATATTTTTGAATGAGCAGTCGCAACACAGTAAGCAGATAAATAGAAATTTTAGAATAAAATCATTTTTATCCCAAAATTGGGGGGCATGTGTTTACACCAAAATTTGGGAAGAAAAACGTGGAAACTCGAAGCTTCCAGGATTATGTCATCAAGGAATTGATTAGATACGAATCGGTATCAGTTGATTTAGATGCGATGTCAGAATCAACTATTTTATAGATGACGTCAGCAGACGGTGTCAATGGGCTATGCTTGAATAGCGCCAGGAAGATGTGTCTGACTCTACAAATAAGTAAAATTGGGGTCCAAGTTATTATTAAGTTAGGAAGTTTTCTTTTATTTCAAGAATTGTAATGAGTCGTATTTGAGTAGGATTCATATTTAGGTTCCGAATATAAATATTAGACCTTGGTTATTGTACAAGGGGATGAACACTCAATCAATACCATCTTTTCAGCTTTTGCCATCGTATTAGGAGTAGGAGTACTATAGATCTCAGCGTGTTCTTCAACAAACAGGAATGCATCAACTTATCGACCTCCAGCTTGCTTGTGAGTACCGTCACGACTTGTATTGTGCTTGTAAAGTTGCATCAGCTGATTGATCTTTTATGAGCCATAATATAAGTTAGTTATCGATCTGTATTGTAGTTTGTAAGGCTGCATCAACTGATTGATCTCTTACGAATCATAATATAGATCAAAGTTAACGATCTTATGTTAAATAAATTGTTGTTTAATACAATATCACCAGTTATCGAATCTGCTAAGATTAGTAAGATTTTCCTTGTTGTTTTTTTGGTTGATTCACCGGTTACCGATCTTGTTATAATTAATGTTTTATTAATTATAACAAAATCACCCGATTGAGATAGAGAGATCGGCATCATATCATCTTAATTGGTCGTCCTTTGATCTAGTCACGCTTTAAATCTTATAATTGATGGCTTAATTCCACTAGATCGGTTGTTTATCTCTATTCCAATCAAACATAGTATGCATCCAAAGACATGTTTTAATCTTGAATAAACTCACTAGTCAATAAGATCTAATCTAATGACACTACCATAGCTGCATTGATCTGGTCGAACCTCACTGATAAGACTTTAGATTAGAAATTATCGATTAGTGGTCTTGTTCATGATCAAGATATGTACTCTGTTTGTTTGCTATGACTGCATCAGCTATTTTAACCGATTTGCCTATACTCTCACGCATATAGCATGTTTTCATGAATCTGTCAACATATAGATGGTTTTATAGATTCTTTGGTTTTAGTTTGTTATCATTATCATAGGTGCATCAATCCGATCGAAACTCACTATTGATGATAATAGATTATATTTAAACTATTTATAGATTCATTTATATTAGACGGTCGATTTGTTCGCATGTTATACTTTTTTCATCAAACTTATTGGCTCGAAGCTTTATATTGATCATAGCCGATGATGCTTTCTTATATCGCTTCTTTGCTGATTATCAATTCTCTAATCGATCAATGACATCAATCGACCATTTGGTCATATATGTTGGAATTTTAAGGAAAGATCTTCTGATTTTGTATTTGGGTGTATTGTACTTGTTTTTGTCTAGATTAATCAGTCATCATAAATCTGCTATGATCCATGAGCATCGGTTATTTTAATTCATATCATTATCATTTAATATTAGCCGATAATCTTTGATTTAAAGATCTTCATTTCATGGATACGCCGGATATCGACTATCCGATCACCTGCACACACAATGCGCACGCACGACTTGGCATCTCCGCCCCGTGGATCTCCTGTGGCACTGCGCAGCCCACTACGGCCGTGACCTGCACCAGTATAGCACAAGCCGAGCCCTTTTGGGGTGATTCTTCGAGCAGCCATTGTGACATCCGGGCCTCCATGCTCTCCTAGTGTTTTTCTTCCTCGCTGGCCTCTACTTAGCCATCGCCGGACCGACACATGAAGATCACACGTGGATAGCACGACCTCTCACCGCCGGCCTCGCCACATGCCTCCGACACCGCGCGCCATGGCCGTAAACCATGCACACGGGGCATTTTGCCCCCTGCCTTGCACACGCGCACCTGAGCATGAGCACCTCTAGCCGCCCATGGCCATGGTTAGAGATACACGACCACCGCAGGCCGCTATGATAGCACCGAAGCACCATGATGATGTCACCACCATTGTTGTGCCCTCCTTGCTGTCGCCCAGCCCGAAGGGGGAGCACCAAAGACTCCCACCATCGCGGTCTCCGTGCCACACGGACACGCCGGCTACGCTGCCAAACTTCCATCGAGCACCTGCCGCACCAGAGACTTGGGCAAAGCACACCAAAACTACTATAAGGAGAGCCTCTATTTTGGGAAATCTCTCGTGTAGTAAATTAGATTTTTCTCCTCTTCTCTTGTCGCCGTCCGCCGGTCCACCACCGTCCTAGCCTGTTCTCCTCCTGCCAGCCAGGGCCCTACCCTGCTGATCAGCCATGGCATGGAGGCCCTAGCGTTCCGTACATCATGCACAAGGTTGAAGACCAAGTAATTATGAGTTTGCCACTAGTTCGTATTATCTCCGCCGTTTCTTTGTTTTAATTCAGATTCGGTTCGTTCAAGTTGCGTTAGATTCGTATTGATGCGCTCTATGCAGAAATGCTAATGCTTTTTATGTCACATGTTTTCCATATATAGTTAAATATTAAAATGATTTAATGTTAATGCAACTAGTTTTATAATTAAAATTAATATAGGTTTTCTACTACGTTGTTTTATATACAAATATTAATATGATTATTAATTGCTAATATAAATATGATTTTCAATTATAAATTTTCTTAGCTTAAACATGCATCATGTACAGCTTGTTTAGATGTTCTCACATACTTTTTTTTGCAAAGTTAAAGTTTAACTTGCCTAATAAATTACGTGATAATATTTATAAGATAAAATATGGTTAGCTTCAACTCAATTTTATATATAAATATGATTTGTTTAAACTGAATTAATGACTCTTCCATGTTTTTGTTTAACTAAAATAAATCAAGATTGTAGTTGTAGGCTTTTTCTTTTTCATAATATAAAACTCTCAGTAGTCGTTTTTTCAACCGTAGCTCCATTTTTTGCGTCTCTTGCGTTCTCATGACCGTAGCAACTAGCTCTCTTTTAGTATATTGTTTTATCTCATGTGGTGTACTGCTCTTAGTTGTCTTCTTGTATGTGTGCTTGGTGTGCTATGATCTGCGAGTAGAAGAAGAGCTGTCCGAAAGCGTTGGAGACTGAAAGACCAGAAGATCGAAGGTTCAACGAGGAGTTGATAATTAGTTGTAAAGCAAGTATAGCACGGGATCTTCCTTGTTGTTCTATTCGCTTTAATCATATTACATGTGTCTACCTTGACTACCACAAAGGATTTCCTAGTACTTTGTTACCATGTACCTTGATTCCTATGTGTTTATGCATTTGGGTTGTATGATGCTAGCGCTCAACTAAAGACTATGATCTTGTAACTTGACTAATGGTATATGCAATAAACACTAAAAGATGTTTTTTAGTAATAAGGAACAAGGGGGTTAGAGCATAGTTTTGAGATGCTCTAGATTCCTCTCCTTAAGGACTTATCAGTAAGTGGTCACCGGGACTTACAATACAACCATGAGTGCTACATGGCTCTAGCTTTAGTTAAGTATGGGGACCTTTTTCTAGCTTGTTAGTGGTTACCCGTAAGGGCGCAAAAGGGGCTTGCTGAGTCAGGTATAGTACGGCCTCTATTCCTAAGAGTACTTCTACGTGAGTATGCCTTTTAAAAGGGGGGTTCCTACATCTGCTTGCCAATTAGAATCCTAGCAGCCCTAACTTGTTAGACAAACCTTTGAAAGACTTCATAGTGAACCCTATCGACCTTCCTTGGTAGTGGGTCAAGAGGCTGATCACTTTGGGCAAAAGGGTAAATCACGGTTCATGGGTAAAGATGTACAACCTCTATAGAGTGTTAAGAACTGATATATCAACCATGCTCACGGTCATGAGCAGCCTTGGAACTCTTACGGAATAGATGATCACTATTTATTAATTGTTTAAGCTATTCATTATTCATGTTTACCTGATCATGTGTTTATATGGGTTCGTGATAAACTTATTGCTACTCAATTGCTAAAATCATAACTCACTAAAAGCTAATTGCAGTAAACCCATGTCAATCTTTTGAGCCTCATGAACCCCATGTTATATTTGTTGAGTACGACATGTACTTACGCTTGCTTTACTTTACAATTATTTGGAAAAAATCCCGGTTGGGTACCAGATTGCTAGAGTTTGAAGAAGTTAGGCTTGTGATCAACCAGTCAGTTGTCCTTGTGGTTTTGGAGCCTTCGCCTAAAGATCAAAGTTGTCGTTCTCCTGTCTGCTATCTAAGGTTGTATTCTTTGTATTGATACGCTATCTAATTAAGCATTATGTTTTGATATTACCCTTATTTGTAGCTATATGTGAGATTTGACTTCCTGGGCTCACATATGGTGTGTATCTGGTTTTGTTCTTAAAACCGTGTGCTACGTTTTATTGCTCTTATTGGTGGCCGCTCTCGGCATTTTCTTGCATAGCAATGACTTGAGCTTAGATGGATTCAAGGATGCCTCGTATGGAGAAGGAGACTCCCACTGATCGATAGCAACTACTCTTAGAGACGCATACCACTACTTTCTCTACACCACAGGTGTCATCGCGGCACCTTTACTTAGAGAATCCCATTAGGCATTGCAAGTAGAACTGCTAGCACTTTACATTTATTCCTTTGCTAGATTATGTGATGCATGCTAATGCTTGAGCCTTGACTGCCTTGATTGAAACCACTTCACCCTGATTACTCAGCTCTGCGCTCGCACTTATATATGTCTGTCTGCTTGCTTGCATTTACTTCTATCACAATTACATATAATCCTTGTTATGTGATGTGTGATGGATGTTTGGATGATGTGGATGGTGGATGGGGTTTAGCTATGAGGCACTCCCATGAGGTATATGGTTTGATACATGGTAGGAGCAGTGAATCCCGAGTGGGTGGTGGTGATGTGAGGAGTTCTGGAGATATTCCTTGTCCTCGACCTAATTCTTGGAGATACTGGCTAGAGTGAGAGGTTGTTGTGGTATACGGAGTGCACCAAGGGTAGTTCCTATGGCGGGAACACAGAGTCCTGGAGGGACATCGTACGGTCCCCAAAGGCCATTGGGATGAGGAGTTTGTGTATAGACCACCTCTAAGGGGTGGGTCTAGTGCTCTGAGGGCACACGGATTGGTGGAAGTTGCTCGCTCTGGCCACCCTAAGGACTGATGTAAGTTGCAGCCATAAATCATGGGTTACTTTCGTACACACCACATACCAATGGGGAAGGGGCCCGTTGCCCAAAGTAGTACAGGCGACCATTAGTCCCTGTGGGAGTGAGTAGGCACGTGATCTATGGCCCTATGCATCTAGTGTCAGGAGGGCGGGGATTACTCCGTGATACCTCAATGACATGACCCAGGCTTATATAGTGGCATCTATATATTTTTGCTTTGGCTGGTGGACAAGACTGGTGTTATTTGGCCTAGTTTGTGGTGGCGGTGTTCATTGCTGATGGTGATTTATCGGCGGTGTTCTTGTGGGGTAACAGTGTACTCTCTGTAAAGGTTAATAATCTATACGTATAGCTATGGATGAAAACGGTACGGATATTTATTCGACCGTCCGTTCGACCGAATAAATATGAACACTTATTCGGATAGTTACTCGGATATCCGGTTTTTTTTCGGATACGGATACTAAAACGGATATCTTAGGCGGATATCAAATACGGATGTAATATCATCGATACCCGGCGGATATCGGATAATCCGGATAAGTATCGGATATATCCGGATATTTAAAAACGGATATTATCCGGATATTTATTCAAAATTTAAAAATCACAAATTTGAACCATCCAAACTATCTCAAATGGAAAGTTGACCAAAACAACAATTGTAGATCTTGATGAGTTGAACAAACTTGGTATTCAAAACTTTTCAATTTGAAGTCATTTAGAGTTCATAATACTAGAGTCAAAGTGTTGTTTTTTCATTTGACCAAATTTGACTTGGTCAAACTTGCTCAAATGAGACACTAAATGACCTCAGATGAAAAAACTTTGAATACCAAGTTTGATCATCTCAGCAAGATCTACAATTGTTACATAGCTCATTTTTCCATTTGAGAAAGTTTTATCAAACACTAGTCATAAATTCTTGAATCTCATATAGACTTTCTGAAACTGTCACACACTTGTGAAATTTGAACTATATTTTATTCAAACTTTCTCAAATGAAAAAATTACCTATATAAGGATTGTATATCTTGATGAGATGAACAAATTTGGTATTCAAAACTTTTCAATTTGAGACAATCTAGGGTTCCGAAAACTAGTTTGTACACGTCGAAATTTAAAAATCACAAATTTGAACCGTCCAAACTATCTCAAATGGAAAGTTGACCAAAACAAAAATTGTAGATCTTGATGAGTTGAACAAACTTGGTATTCAAAACTTTTCAATTTGAAGTCATTTAGAGTTCATAATACAAGAGTCAAAGTGTTGTTTTTTTATTTGACCAAATTTGACTTGGTCAAACTTGCTCAAATGAGACACTAAATGACCTCAGATGAAAAAACTCTGAATACCAAGTTTGATCATCTCAGCAAGATATACAATTGTTACATAGCTCATTTTCCCATTTGAGAAAGTTTTATCAAACACTAGTCACAAATTCTTGAATCTCATATAGACTTTCTGAAACTATGTCACACACTTGTGAAATTTGAACTACATTTTGTTCAAACTTTCTCAAATGAAAAAATAGCCTATATAAGGATTGTATATCTTGATGAGCTGAACAAACTTGGTATTCAAAACTTTTCAATTTGAGACAATCTAGGGTTCCGAAAACTAGTTTGTAAGCATCGAAATTTAAAAATCACAAATTTGAACCGTCCAAACTATCTCCAATGGAAAGTTGACCAAAACAAGAATTGTAGATCTTGATGAGTTGAACAAACTTGGTATTCAAAACTTTTCAATTTGAAGTCATTTAGAGTTCATAATACTAGAGTCAAAGTGTTGTTTTTTCATTTGACCAAATTTGACTTGGTCAAACTTGCTCAAATGAGACACTAAATGACCTCAGATGAAAAACCTCTGAATACCAAGTTTGATCATCTCAGCAAGATCTACAATTTTTACATAGCTCATTTTCCCATTTGAGAAAGTTTTATCAAACACTAGTCACAAATTCTTGAATCTCATATAGACTTTCTGAAACTATGTCACACACTTGTGAAATTTGAACTACATTTTGTTCAAACTTTCTCAAATGAAAAAATAGCCTATATAAGGATTGTATATCCTGATGAGCTGAACAAACTTGGTATTCAAAACTTTTCAATTTGAGACAATCTAGGGTTCCGAAAACTAGTTTGTAAGCATCGAAATTTAAAAATCACAAATTTGAACCGTCCAAACTATCTCAAATGGAAAGTTGACCAAAACAAGAATTGTATATCTTGATGAGTTGAACAAACTTGGTATTCAAAACTTTTCAATTTGAAGTCATTTAGAGTTCATAATACTAGAGTCAAAGTGTTGTTTTTTCATTTGACCAAATTTGACTTGGTCAAACTTGCTCAAATGAGACACTAAATGACCTCAGATGAAAAAACTCTGAATACCAAGTTTGATCATCTCAGCAAGATATACAATTGTTACATAGCTCATTTTCCTATTTGAGAAAGTTTTATCAAACACTAGTCACAAATTCTTAAATCTCACATGACTTTCTAAAACTATGTCACACACTTGTGAAATTTGAACTACATTTTGTTCAAACTTTCTCAAAATGAAAAAATGGCCTATATAAGGATTGTAGATCTTGAATCCATGACCATGACTCCATGAGACCCATGAAGCAATGTGCTTGGCTATTTCTACTCATGCCGCGAAGATTAGTGCTTATATGATGTTTGATGTATGATGTATCTGTATCTTTATCTTATTTGTTGCTTTACTCTTTAGTCTTTCGGCTTAATCTAGATGGATTATGGACTCATAGAGTGGTGTAATGGTTTGTGCACGTATGATATATATATATATATACTGCTTTTACTCAATATCCGAATAGATATTTGTATCCGACCTTCTCCGAATCCGATTCATACCGTATTCGATACTCATTATTCGTATCCGTAACCGAGTCAATCCGTATTCGTATATGTATCCGAACGCTATCCGTGTCCGAATCCGAATCCGAACAGAAATATGAAAACAAATATAATATGAGTGATATCCGTTCGTATCCGATCCGTTTTCATCCCTACGTATAGCCATGATCTCGGATATGATCACTTATCTGTGGGCATGATTCAACTCACTAGCTTCTCTTGTGCTTTGCTTTTCTATCCCCAAAGCTAAGGTATGTCTTGAGGCCAATTAGACGAGGGGCGTGCGGAGGCCGCCTCGTCGACTAGACTGAGAGATTGAGGGTGTTGTGAGGGATGATGAGTGGTGACTTGTGGTGATGATGAGTGGTGACTTGTGATGCTGATGAGTGGTTGGTGAGAATGAGATTGTGGTTTGGGTTTAGAGAAGATTTATACACTACTTTTGATACTTTTTCTAACAACCCGGATTTTTGTGCAACAAAAAATGCGAGCTTTTTAATTTTTTTTTGCAATCTGTGGATTATGTAGTCTCTAGGTCAAACCTAAGTCAAACCTAGGAGAGTTGCTAATAAATTGTTGCACTCATATAGAATTGATTGTAGGTGTGTGCCTTGTCCTTGAGTTGGTTTCAGGTTGTGAGTTCTATTTGGAGTTTGGAGTGCACAAATCCGTAGCAATTCATCTCTAATCCTTTTGAATTTCATCTCAAAGTTCCTTAATCTTAAAAAAGAAAATTCCTTTTTCTTTTCTTCCCCATCTAGCCCAACGAGCCCACCATCCCTCTCTTCCTTCTCCACCCACTAGGCCCATCTGGCCATTTCCTCCTCCACTCAGCCCAGCTTGTGCTCTGGCCCATCCTACGCCAGCACCCAGCTCCTCGCCTCCGGTCCACATGGGCGCAAGCCCGCAAGCTGCTGGCCCAGCTTGTCTCCCTACCTGCTGGACTAGTAGCATAGCACCATGGCCTGCTCACCCATGCCAGCCCCCGTAGGCCCACACGCACCGGCCCCCGCATGACCGAGCCACCATGCTCCCCTACGCACAAACCCTAGGCACATCCGCACTGCTCCTCAGACGCGCTCCCACTCCCCAAATGCCAGAGCGCCACCGCCGCTTCTCACATGCCTACGCCGTGCCCACCTTAGTGTCTGTACCACGCACCAATGGATGACCGCCACATGTCCCTAGCATGCCTTTCGAGGATCGCCGCAGTCCACAGGAGCCGCATGGCCAACCCTAACCCAAGCCACCTCCTATAAATGGAGCAGTCGTTGTCGCTCCTTTGCTCCATTCCCCAATCCACCATCGCACTCTTTCGCTTCCCTTCCTCCCTCTCGCGGTGCCAAACTTTAAGCCGGCCATGGCCGCAACTCCACCTGCCACCGTGGCCATAGTTGGCCACCGCGCCACCCACCTCACCACCAGGCTCGTGCTACTGCACCACCACGCTTGGTGTGACCTCCTTGCTCGCCTCCATAACCTGCTATGTCACGACATCATGCCATCACTACCCCAACGAGCTCCTCTTCCTTGCCTCGTCTAGTGCCTCCACCTCAAGCTCACCATGACCACCTCGTCGGCTTCTCCTCTTCGCCCAGCCATAGCCTACCAGAGCCATGGCCACGCTCTACCAACCACCACCGCCACAACACTGGGTTCCACCTCGCCTCTGCACTATTGTCATCATGCACCTTGCCACAAACCCCTTCGCCAAGCCCTATGACACCGCCTCCTCCCCTATTCGCACCTCGATGAGAGCCACGGACACCGACCACGCTGCGCCTCTACTCTGTCCTCATCATGCTGGTGACCTCTCATCCTCGTTGAGCTCCGTGATGCCACGCTTTGCGTTGTCCTCGTCGTGACCATGCCAGGCTATCTCCACCGTGCTGGGCTCCTACACTGGCCCGCAACACCACCACGCCGCCGCTGAGCTCCTCCCCTACCACCGATGAGCATCCACGCCCAAGTTCCCACTTTTCCCTTCCCTACCAGCGGTCAAAGCTTCCTCCTTTTCCTTTTCTATCACCATTCATGGCTGACACCGGCCCTCATGCCATGGTTTTCATTGCCATAGGGAGGCGACACCTCCACTCTTCCTCGACCATGGCGAGCCCTGCCTTGTCCTCGCCATCTAGCACCACCCCATCAACCCAGCACCACATCGGAGCACCTTCCCCATCACCACTCGACCTGCAAGCTAACTGGCAGGACCAGCAGCCATTGTCGGAGGACCGGAGCCACATCCAACATGTAGCGGCCACCTCCGAGACATTCATAGCCACAACTAGCAAGCCCTGGCCTCCTATAGCTAGCCCCAGCTGCCTCTAGCTAGCCGTAGGCCAGCCATAGCAAGCTATAGCTAGCTGTAGTTCGCTGGAACGTGCCACTATAGCCCTCCAACTCCAAGGTTGACCCTTTTAACCTAGTCAATGCCGTTCTCGATGTTGGCAAAACTCCTAATTTACATTTCCTTGCTCTTCCATACTTGATTCATGATCATATATATGATATCAATATCTATGAATGCCTATGCCGTGCCTTCACGCTGGTCTATCCACCAATCTTTCTATCCCCTTTGCTATGGAATGTGTTACTCCACTTAGCGATTGTTGTGTTGGTTTAGTTCTTGTTCTCTTGCATGTTTGTGTTGTTTACCTGTGGACTGTGCCTTCAAGGCAGTCGAGGGAATTGTAGTTTGTTTGACCATTTCGGCCATGGGTACATCCCGCCGTTGCCGTGATGCCAAGCGTGACTCGTTCTCTCGCATTCTAGTTGTCTCCGTTGAACTACGAGTGTTAGCTCCTATCTTCAGCACTAAGATGAGGCTATTGGGGACTCGATGCCGATATCGACGCAATTCTTACCCGTACCCTCTTGAGCCCTCTGTAACCTAGTCTAGTGGGAGGATTAGGGGACGACGACTGTAGAACTATAGAAGCCAACTCGTTAGGTATAGCCTATGGCCATGGGTTCACCTCGCCATGACCATGCGGTCTACCTCCCTTTTGCTCTTTTGTTCCTTCCTATCCACCTCATATGCTTGTGCCACCTAGACCATGGCATTTCCTTGGTTCTTGTGGTGACAACCGCATCGCTATGGACCATGGGAATAGCATTGTGGCGATTTAGTTGCACCTAGGTCATGGAGCACTACGAGTTGGTGTGGATCGAGAGTTCGTGGGGTTTTGTGTCTCTATTCTTTCAACCCTCGCCCATTCCCATGGCGTGTTGGTTGAGAGAATGCGAAGACCATCCTTCTCTCTTGAAAGGTCCTAATATGGCTAGAGGGGGGGTGAATAGCCTATTTGAAAACTACAAATCAACTAGAGCAATTTGATTAGTAAGACAAATAGCGAAATGCAAACTTGCTCTAGCTCTACAAGGGTTGCAAGCCACCTATCCAACAATTCTAGTTGCAATGATCTATTTGCACACAATCTACTTGACCACTACTCACTAAGAGCTCTCACAAAAGCTACACTAAAGAGCTCCACTAGATATGTTTAAAGCACAAGGCAAGCTCTCAATTCTAATTACACTAAAGAGCTTGCTATATCTAGTTTGCGGAAATGTAAATGAGTAAGTGAGGCGATTATATACTGCACGGGTCGTGGAGTGAACCAATTACACGATGAATATATATCCAATCACCGGGAGAATGCAAATGACAAGAGACAACCAATTTTTCTCCCGAGGTTCACGTGCTTGCCAACACGCTAGTCCCCGTTGTGTCGACCAACACTTGGTGGTTCGGCGGCTAAGAGGTGTTTCACAAACCTCGCCCACACGACGAGACACACCGCAAGAACCGACCCACAAGTGAGGTAACTCAATGACACGAGCAATTTACTAGAGTTACCTTTTGGCACTCCACGAGGGAAGGTACAACTCCTCACAATCACCGAATATGCGGCCACGAACAATCACCAACTCGTGCCGATCCTTCACCGCTGCTCCAACCATCTAGGTGGTGGCAACCACCAAGAGAAACAAGCGAAATCCAGAATAATAACACGAATACCAAGTGCCACTAGATGCAATCACTCAAGCAATGCACTTGGATTCTCTCCCAATCTCACAATGATGATGGATTAATGATGGAGATGAGTGGGAGGGCTTTGGCTAAGCTCACAAGGTTGCTATGTCAATGAAAATGTGCAAGAGTTTTCCTTGAGCGGCCATGGGGCTATAAATAGAGCCCCCATCAAATAGAGCCGTTATACCCCTTCCTTTGGGCAAAAGCAGCGTTACGACCGGACGCTCCGGTCGGGACCGACCGACGCTGGCTCTCGGCGTCCGGTCGCTTCGATGTCACCACGTGTCCAGACTCAACGGTCATCGGCCTCGGATTGGGCCTTTGCTCCTTCGGCCCGACCGGACGGCTGAAGCTCCAGCGTCCGGTCGTTCAAGAAGCTCCCGAGGCATGATTTTTCGACCGGACGCGTCCGGTCCACCTTGATCGGACGCAGCCAGCGTCCGGTGCTCAACCCTAGCCACCTCTTTGTATCGCTGAAAGTCGACGCGACCGGACGCAGCGGTCGGCGTCCGGTGCTACGGATTCGGCGTCCGGTCCACAGGACCGACCTTGACATCATTTCGATCAACTCCATTTCAACTCTAACTTCTTCACCCTTGCTCAAATGTGCCAACCACCAAGAATTTTGCATCCGGCTCAATAGAAAGTAGACATTTCATTTTTCCAAAGCGGTTGAATCCGCCGAAAGCAAGCTCGTGAGGGAGAGAAGGACCCAAACCCATCTCAACCACCGCAAACACCTTGTGCACATGTGTTAGCATATTTTCACAAATATTTTCAAGGGTGTTAGCACTCCACTAGATCCTAAATGCATATGCAATGAGTTAGAGCATCTAGTGGCACTTTGATAACCGTATTTCGATACGAGTTACACTCCTCTTAATAGTACGGCTATCTATCCTAAATGTGATCACACTCACTAAGTGTCTTGATCACTAAAACAAAATGGCTCCTATATTTTATACCTTTGCCTTGAGCCTTTTGTTTTTCTCTTTCTTCTTTTCCAAGTTCAAGCATTTGATCATCACCATGCTATCACCATTGTCATGATCTTCGTCATTGCTTCATCACTTGGAGTAGTGCTACCTATCTCATAAACATCTTGATAAACTAGGTTAGCACTTAGGGTTTCATCAATTAACCAAAACCAAACTAGAGCTTTCATCTCTTCTCTCTCCCCCTATATCAATCCTCGTTGATCCAGTAAGATGGGGATTGATCTTCTTGTTCCAATTTCTTTGGTTCATGTCTATCACCATGGCATGTCGATCGAAGTGCCACAGAACCAAAAATTCCTAGTTTGTTTGTTTGCGTCCCTTAGTGTTTGTTTGTTGCTCTTTTGATTTCTTTCCTTTAGTTCTCGTCGGCTTCTATGGCAAATGGATCAAAGGAAGATGAATCCTTGCCCGTTTCTTTTGGCTCTTCGTGCCCAAACCCTTGTATGCTTGTACCTATTTTAGACCTTAGCTCTCTCTAGGATCTTGCGGCGACAAACGCACCGCTAAGACCCTAGGGGTGTCTTGGTGCCATTTAGTGCACGTGGGTCAAGGTACCCTATGAGTGGATTTAGGCGTTTGTGTTCCCTTGTGTGTCACTCCTTTCTGATGCCCCATCTTTTGCCATGGTGTGGGGACTGGAAGAAGTAGACCACCACTCCTTTCCTTTCTCCTCCCGTTCCACCATCTCTTCGGTTCCTAACAATTGCAATGGCGTACAGATTGAGAGAGACTGGACCTATTTCCTTTTTACCTTAGCCCGCTCTGTTCGATCTCGTCCTAGTCATGATGATTGGATCAAAGACCAGACTATCACTTCTAGTTAGTGAAGCTATGGTCTATGTCGTGTTCTTGGAACCATGCGAGTCGACTCGATCAACCTTTAGAGTGCCATCTCTACCGAGGATGAACATGAACATGCCAAGCCGACTTTCTCCTTTTCAAGCCCGAGGATACGGACTCACTTTGTCAGGGCCAGCCTTGTTTTCTGTGGTGTTTTCTTATGATGAGCAAGGGTCTAGGCCATTGTTCTTGAAGCCGTATAGGTCGACACGATTGACCCGAGAAGTGTTGGCTAGGCTGTGACTTAAGCTTATGCTTAGCAAATAACCACTTCTACCTCTTTTTGGCCCAAGGGTCAGAAATCTTCTGCTAGGGCAATGTCCTTTTCCCTTGGTGTTCTTTTGGTGTTGTTCGATCTTTCTTAGTCTTGTAGCCTTTTAGAGTATTGTTTGCTTATTGCCTTGTTTGTCGCTCTATCGAGGTAGTTGCATCAAGGATAATGTGATCGGACCGGGACCTATTGGAAGAAGGAAAGCATGGATGATAGCAGAACTTCAAGGAGAATGACTACGAGTACACTGAGGATCTAAGAGATGACCAGTCAATAGGTGCTACATCCCACCCAACCTCATAGTATCCTATTAGACATGCAATAATGTAGCTGCTAGTGCTTTACTTTTATGCAAATGATCTGTGATAGGTTGCATGGTAGAATTGCTTGAAAGCCATTACCTTGATGCAACCTTTACCCCTACACACCCACTGTTAGGATAGATGCTCGCATACTACTTACTACTTGCTTCTACTACGCATTATATCTGTTATGTGATGCTTGGTGGAGGATTGTTTGTGAGTGGCTAAGGCACATGGTGCCGCTAAAACTGGTAACAACTTCGGGAGATCTTGGCATGCGTCTTGGGTGTGTGGTGAGGGTTTAGTCGATTGGGTAGGATCTTACGATGAGTCATTAGATGAGTCTTGCCGGGGGGTGTGACCTAGGCATCCCCTACGAGAGGTACCTATGGCGAGTGCATGTGAGACGAGGAGATCTCGGGTGGAGTGTCTTTGTGGGATGAAGCCCTGGGAAGGAGGTGCGGCCAAGGCATGGGGTGTTGGTTATCCCCTTTTAGAAAATATCTAGTTAGGTCCCCCCTAAGGAATGGTATGTTGAGCTCGGATCATAGGACCCTACGTGCACACCACTCATTCCTGAATGGGCGGGGGACGGATGCTGACCTGCTAGGACAGTGCCACTACTACTAGGTTGGAAGTGGATAGTGTAGGGAGGTATGGGCGTATGGTCCGCACCCTCCTAAGACACCGTAGTGACCTCTGGGGCCTGGTACTACATCTCACAGTCTCAACGTTTCGGTGGACTCCGAGGTGGCCCAGGGCTGAGTGGGAGGGTGGCATCATACCGGTTGGAAGGTAGCCCGGTATTAGCCTAGGCCTGGCACACCATCGATGATGGTGATCTTGTGGTTCTAGGTGTACATGCTCTGCAGAGTTGATCGATCTATATGTATAGCCACATCCTCGGATATGGACATTCCTATGACCTATGCTTCCCTTGATTAGTGAGAGGTGTCCTTTCTTCTTCTCCCCCCTGGGTTGGTGTTGTTTACCGGCTTGGGCCATTGAGGCAAGGTACGAGCGGGAGTCATCCTTGCCGCCTAGAGAGTGAGAGTGTGGTGAGATGTGTGTGATGGGATGGGTGAACGTGTGGATGAGATGGGTTAAAACTTGATGAACTATTATAAAATATAGATGAACTTGCACAGGAAATCTACAGCCATATATAGGCCTTTTCCTCTACCCTTTCATTCCACTTACCACAAAGCACACGCAAAGCATAGGGTGGGAGCCAGTGGCCAGTACAAATCGTACTAAAAGATATTTGGCAGGTTTTTGATGTCATCGATGACGACGACAGTGGAGATTAGAAGGATTAGATGGTCTCATGCCTGCGCTCAAGTTTGGTTGAGGAGATGAAGATGAAGTCTACGCCAGCTATTGTTCTACACCTACTCTGATGATTACTTGTGAAGGAGGTGCCTTCACCTATTGATGCTCCACGTCGACTCTAATGATGGTCTATGAAGGAGGAGCCTTCACCCATCGATGCACCACGTCTACTCTAATGAAGCCTTGTGTGCATTTCTGCTAGTATAACGATGTATTTAGGTGCGTAACCAAGTGTTGTAATACCTTGTAAACTTGTACTTTTGCTATGTATGAACTATGGTATCAACTGTTGTTTGATAATGTGATGGCTCGATCTCCTGGACTATCACACTATAATTCGTATCTATGGATTTTCCCTTCGTGAAAAATTGGGATCGTTTCACTTTTCTGTATGCGCTAAGGATGCAAACCATAGCCAAGCAATTAGGATTGCTAGGTCCCTTTATTTTCTATTTTCCACTAAAGCTCATCGGTACTGACCATGGCCTGCACACATCTGGCGGTGTGTAGATTTCTTGACTTGTAGTGGTGCTGAGATTGGTAGTTGGTTTGCGGATCTACTCTCAAGGATGCCTGTGGATTGAAGACTCGTCAAGCTTCACTGCTACGATTAGATTTCTGGTGTTTTGTTTGATTTAGTCCAGAGGGCTTGTAACTAGATTGATGTAATAGGCTAAATTTTGTACTTTGATGTGTTGTATGACTTTGTAATCATCTGAAAAGTGGACGCCCATGATAGCTGAGGTATCCTAGGACTATCACAGAGGGGCAAGAGAGTTGGAATTTCATTTTTGAAATCCCGGTTTGTTTCAACAGTCATGTACCTTGATACCCACGTATGCCCGGTAGCGAGCCATGTGGATGCATCACACACGGGACCCTAGGTTTCGTAGCGGCACCGTAGGTTATGATTACGACACACTACCAAATAAGTCACAAGCAACAACTTGATATCCCAAGCTTACAGTGAGAGGGGAGTTTTTTTAGTAAAGACAAGGAAAAGCCTTTATAAATAGTTTTGGAAGTCCTCTTTTTTTTGAAAAACACAGTTCCAAATCCTTTGTTTTGCAATTCTTGCAAGCAAGAGGGTTACAACCTTTGGATTTTGAAATCAACCCAAAGATGTCTGAAATAGGTTGTATCCTAGTTTGGTTTTTGAAACACAAATCAAAACTTTTGATTTTTGGTCAAACTAAATCAAATTCCTAAAATAGATTTTGAAAATGCTTTAAATAGCTTTTCAATTTACAAAACCAAGGCTTTTATAGAAGGTTTTTTTGCTTACTAAACCTCTTTTGAAAGGGAAGTCTTAGAAATTCAAACCATTTTATAAACTTTTCCAAACAGGATTTTTGGACAAAAGATGTTTTGAAATAGTGAGTACGCGGAGTCTGAAACCATTTTGATGAAAACATTTTGCAAATACCATAACTTTTCAAGACAAGGAGTTTTCAAATCCTGCTTGAACAATGAGGTGGGGGTGATTTGCAAAACTTTTGAATTCTAGGGTAGACAGGACTTTCGAAATAAAAGGTGCATTTTTAAAATAGGTTGAAAACAAAACACTTTCTTTTTTGAATGGTTTCAAAATGAAATGATTTTTGAAAACTCAGTTTGGTTTTTGAAACAAAGTGTTGCCCCCCTTTTGTTTGTACCAAACGAAATTAGTTTTGAAAATGATTTGAAATCTTTTCTCATTTTGAAAGGTAAAGCTTTCGCAATCAAACTTTGTTTTCAGAAACTTTTTTTTCAAAGCAACACTTTTGAAACTAGATTTTTGGAAAGGTCATTTTTGTTTTTGCAAACTCTTTTTGGAAATGGTCCTTTATAAAAGCAACACTTTTGAAATTAGATTGTTGAAAACTCATTTTCACTTTTGCCCGCAAAATCTTTTCGCAAGAATTTTGTTTGATAAATTAGTTGCAAACCATTTTGAAGGCAAAGTTGATTTTTGAAAGGGTTTTGGCTCTTGGGGTGAAATCAAAGCATTTAAAACAAAATCGAGCCAAAAGATCTTTGGTTTGAAAACACTTGGTTGATTGAAAAGCAAAATTTTTGTCTTTTGGAAGCAAATTTGCAACACCTTTTGAAAGGAGACCAGTTTTCATATTGTTTTGTAGATAGCTTTTGAAATCAAATCAAGTTGAGAAAGGAACTAAAACCACTTTCTTTTGAAAAGGAATACCTTTTAAAAAGTTTTGAAACTGTTTTCCTTTGAAATAGAATTGCTTCTGTTAAAGAAGGGACTTATTCAACCAAAAGAAGGAAGGGCAATTTTGAAAGTGTGTTTAGTTGGAAGCTGAAAATAGTTTTGAAATGGTCTGGTGACGATATGATGCATCGGCTTACTATTTTTGACTCCGATAGCCGGGGTTACTTATCTAGTCATAGGATGGCTTAGGTTAGCCGACTAAGATAACTAAGATTTAGAGCCTGTAACACCCTAAAATTTGCCTCTTTTGAAATAGAGTTCAAATGATTTATTTATGAATTTTTGTGCACATGAAATATAGGAAATAAAATTTTTCATTAAGTTAAAATACATTATAAGGTAGCAACATGTTTGATGCATACATGCCATTGCATTTGATTTTATTGGTTGAGTGGTTTTAATTGAAAAGTCAAAATGGTTAAAATGCTTTGAAATGAAATTAAAAGTGGCTTTGAAATTAAAGAAAAGAAAATTCGAAAATAAGAGGATTTAAAAAAAATGGCAAAACTTATTTTTGGAAATTTACCAAAATTGTTCATTTATATTTGAGATGAAAAGTATATTGAAAACATAATCGGATTTGATATGATTTACATAGAATTGGTTTGGCTTTGAAAACTAAAAAGGAAAAAAAAGAGATTTTGAATTGGAAAAAAGAAGAAGGAAAAACTCCTCTCTCATTTTGGCCCGGAGGCCCACGTTTTTCCTGGCGTCAGCCCAGCACCAGGAATCGGCCCAGTCCCACGCGCCTCCTCCTTCTCCCGCGCATGGCCTACTCAGCGCCTTTCCACCGCACGCCAGCGCGTGGCCCAGCTTCCCCGCGGCCTGCTTCGCGCGCCCGCGCAGCCAACTCAGCGCATCGGCCTGCCAGTGGCCCGCTCAGCCTACGCCCGCACCACACGCGCTGCTCCTTCTCCCTCTCGTTGCGACCCTGGCCACGCATGTCAGCGCTACTGTCCCCTTCCCTTTCCTTCTTCCTCGCGCCCCTTTCCTTTCTCTCCCCCGCCGATGGCGCACGCCCGAACGGCAAGCCACCGCCGCTGTCTCTCCCGCAAGGCAAGCGCCAAGATCTCGCCCGAGTGCCCCGCTCCCTTTCCTTCTACGCCGCAGCACCCCTGGCCTATAAAGCACCGCGCCATCCCTTCTCCCTCTCCCATCCTCTGTTCTCGTTTTCCAGCAGCCGCCGCCACCAATCTCCCTCACCCGTGCCTCGGTATTCGACGCCGATGACCCCCCGAGATCCGCCGTGACCTCTCGCAGCCGTAGGTACAGTCAAATTGTGGTTTTGATCGCAGCTTTCTTGGATTTTCCCTCACCCGTGCGCTCCCTCTCTCTCCAGCCATCGCCGCCGCTGTTGGCCCGTGTTTCGGAGGCTCCCCGGACGCCGCGCTCCATTCCAATAGAATCACGGTGAGATACTCGTCCTCCCAATGCCCTCCATTCATCGATTAGCGCCCTAGAACGCTGTAGCACCGAACAACCGAGCCGTCGGCCATGGCGCCGCCGCGGGCCATCATCCCGACGTGTTTTTCCAGTGCACTTTTGGTCGTAAAGGACTCGCGTAGATGCGCTCGACGTTCTAGTGCCCTCGGATTGGTCTAGGGTGGCCGGAGATCCCAGTACCGACGTCACCGGCGAGGTCGACACACCGGCACCCATGGCGCCGCCGTTGTGAGCCTCTTCCTCGGTGGCTCGCTGCCCTGCACCCATCTACGCCATCGGATCTTCGGTGGACGGCCATGATTAGAACTCACCGTTTCGAAGTATAAGCGGTCCACCGTAGACCCACGGACTCGGTCCACGGCGCCCTGTCACCGCGTCCACCACGCCACGTGGTGAACCGCACCACTCGCGCAGCGCCACGTGTTGGCCTGGTCAGCAGCCGGGTCAAACCCCCAGTCAAAGTCGCGCCCGTTTTGCAGATTAGCCCCTGGAGTTTCAAGAAAATAACCCGCAGTCCGATTTAGTTCAAAATAATTATTTTTTCAGTCTTGATTTTATTCGTTTAGGACCCTATAAATTCCAGAAATAGTATGCCTAGTCCAAAATACATTTAAATTCAGATTTTTAATTGTTTTAATTCAAATTTGAGTTCAAGTTAATTACAGAAATGCCACTGAACCTTATTTCATGCGTAACTTTTGCGTTTTAAGTCCGATTTGACCCATTCGAATTGCGTTAGGATCGTATTTATGTTTTCTACGTGTTTATACAACTGTTAGGCATGTTTTCAACACTTGAAATTCATGACTAGATTTAATCTATTATTCAATTAAAGGAAAACTTGTTTAAATCATAACTTGTTAATTTCAACTCCGAAATAGTCCGTTCAAGTTGCGTTTGTTTCATAACGACGAGATCTACGTATTAGTAATGATGTTTACTATATTACTATTTCATAAAAATCATGGTTTAAATCATATCTTGATTAATGATTATGCAACTAGATTTTATACATAAAATATGATTTGTTTCACTTTTGTTTTATAATTTAAATCTAAAATTGACTTAATTTAATCCATATTGTTTATAAAATATCTTTTGTATATGAATTCATATAGTTAACATAAACGAAGCCTATAGTTTCTTTTCCACGTGTTAAGAAAATCTTTCGGTAGATGTATTTTTTTCATCGTAGCTTCTATTAGCGGGCTTCTCACGACTGTGTGTTCGTAGTGATACGTAGAATCGTATATCAATCTCTTCTACTTAATTTTTTCTATGATTGGTGTACTGTTTTGATATAGATGCAATTGTATGCTATGCATGTATGTGTATGGATGTTTGTGTGGTGTTCTACGATTGTCCAGTCGGTGAGATACACGTGATGATCTAGAAGAAGAAGAAAGACATCAAAGAATAAAGCTTACCGAAGGATCGGTGTGTAAGGCAAGTATAGCATGGGACATCCTTGTTACCTATTCACATTTAAACACTTAATTCATATTGCATGTGTCTACCTTGTTGCCATTAAGGATATCCTAGATATTTGATATCTTGTACCTTGAAAACCTTTGGGACAATGCATTAGGATAGTTTTTGCTAGTGCTTAATCAAAACCATGATCTTGTAACTTGACTAATGATATATGCAATAAACATTAAAACATGACTTTTTAGTAACATGGAATCAGGGGGCTGGAGTGTTTATATGCTTTAGATTCCTCTCCCTAAGGACTTATCTGTAAGCGATCATCCGGGACTTACAGTACAGCTGTGAGGGCCATATGGCTCTGGCTTTAGCTCAGTATGAGGAACTTTTCTAGCTTGTTAGTGGTTACCTTTGAGGCGCAGGGTATGTTTCCTTTGCTGCTAGGAAGTGTGTACCGTGCTGCGATGCCCACGCTTGCCACTCCTAGAGATGGGCCACATACGCCTGGCGGCCCTAACTTGTTAGACGAATTCTTTGAAAGGCTTCATAGTGAACCCTGCCGACCTTCCTTGGAAGTGGGTCAAGAGAATAGCTACCTCGGGCGAAAGGGTAAATCACGACTCATAGTGAACGTGTACAAACTCTGCAGAGTATAAAACTATTATAACAGCCGTGCTCACGGACACGAGCGGCCTTAGACCCTAATGGAATAGAGATGATCACTAATGGATAATGGTACTAATGATCAACTGTTTATGCTATACATTAATCATGTTTACCTGGTCATGTGTTTATGGGAATGATAAATCCTTTGCTACTCAATTGCTTAAAAAGATGACCTATTAAAGCTAATCGCAGTAAACCAGTGTCAGCCCTATTGAGCCTCATGAACCCCATGATATAATTGTTAAGTACGACATGTACTAACACTTGCTTTATTTTTCTATACATTGGATAAAAATCCTGGATGGGTACCAGATTGCTGGTTTGGAGGAGTTAGGCTTGTGGTCAACCAGTCAGTCGTCCCTGTGGATTTGGAGTCTTCGCCAGAAGATCGGAGTTAACTTTCCGCTGTCTATACTCTGAGGATACTTTTCTTTTACTAATACGTTATGTAATAAGTATTGTCTCTTGATATTACCCTTATTTGTGGCTATGTGAGATTTGACTTCCTGGGCTCACATATAGTGTGTATCTAGTTTTGTCTTTAAAACCGGGTGCTACAGAGCCTCACATACAACATACAAAATAGCTTCTATAGCCTACACTCAAACATTTAGAAGTACAAGAAGCATAACAACACAAGATCCAATCAATCAAATAGCATTACAACTCCTATATGCATAGTGTTGACTTAAGGCAACTCCTAGGCCTTCAAAGTCTCACACAACTACTGATCTAGGGTGGGCGGTAAGGGGAAATATTCCCTACATGTCAACTTTCCACAATAGGGGGGTTAGATTAGCAGTAAAACCCAAGGCAGGGAGGGAAACAAGTGTTAGCACCTATAGTTCTACAATAGAAGGATGTTTGGCTTCTATACTAGTGTTTGGTCCTAAAGGTCTCGTCCTAGGGTTAAGTATGGATCTGATACCAACTGAAACGATCCACGATTTCCTCGAAGGGAAATCCACATATTACAACATATTGTGACAGTCTAGGAAGACCAAGCTATCACATTATCATTATTCAGTTGATACCATAGTTCATACGTCACGGAATTACAAGTTTACAAGGTATTACAACATTTGGTAACACACCTAAGTACACCGTATACTGGCGGAGACACACACATAACATTATTAGAGTAGACATAGCGCCTCAGTGGGTGAAGGCTCCTCCTTCACGGGCAATCATCAGAATAGATGTAGAGCATCAGCGGGCATAGACTTCATCTCCTCAACCAAACTTGAGCATAGGAACGAGACCACCTAATCCTTCTATTCTCTATTGTCGTCGTCGTAGATGACATCTGAACCTGCCAAACATCTTTTAGTACGATTTGTACTAGCCACTGGCTCCCACTCTATGCTTTGCGTTTGCTTTGTGGAAAGTGGAATGCAAGGGTAGAGCAAAAGGCCTATTTATGGTTGTAGTTTTCTTATGCAAGTTCATCAATATTTATAATAGTTCATCAAGTTTTAACCCATCTCATCCACACATTCACCCATCCCATCACACACATCTCACCACACTCTCACTCTCTAGGTGGCAAGGACAACTCCCTCTCGTGCCTTGCCTCAACAGCCCACGCCAAAAACCAACAACAACCCAGGGGGAAGAAGAAGAAGAAGAAGGGACTCATCTCACTAATCAAGGGAAGCATAGGTCATAGGAATGTCCATATCCGTGGACACGGCTATACGTATAGATCGATTAACTCTATAGAGCATGTACACCAGGAACCACAAGATCACTATCATCGATGATGGCCACTGTCTAGGCTCATACCGGGCTGCCTCCCAACTGGTACAATGCCACCCTGCCACTTAGCCTTGAGTCACCCCAGAGTCCACCGGCACGCTGAGACTGTGAGACGTAGTACCGGGCCCTAAAGGTCACTATGCTGTCCTAGGAGGGTTTGAGCCATATGCCTGTACCTCCCTACACTATCACCTACATCCTAGGCAGTAGTGGCACCACCCTAGCTAGTCAACATCCATCCCCCATCCATTCAGGAATGAGTGGTGTGTATGTAGGGTCCTATGATCCGATTCTCTTGACATACCAGTCCTTAGGGGAACCAGATAGGACATCTTCTCAAGTGGGGTTAACCAACACCCCGTGCCTCGATAGCACCTCCTTCCCAGCGGCGGCTGAGGTCACACCCACCCAGCAAGACTTGTCCCAAGGACATGTCATAGAATCCTATCCGGTTGACTCAACCCTCACCACACAAACAAGACGCACGCCAAGATCTCCCCAAGTTATTACCACATTATCGACACCAAGTGCCATAGCCACTCACAAATAATCCTTCACCAAGCATCACATCATAGATATAATGCGTAGTAGAAGTAAGCAGTAAGTAGTAAGCGAGCGTCTAGCCTATCAGCGGGTGTGCAAGGGAAAAGGTTGCATCAAGGTAATGGCTTCAAACAATTCTACCATGCAACCTATCATAGTTCATTTGCATGAAAATAAAGCACTAGCAGCTATATTATTGCATGTCTAATAGGATTCTATGAGGTTGGGTGGGACGTGGCACCTGTTGACTGATCATCTCCGAGATCCTCAGTGTACTCATAGTTGTTCTCCTCCAAGTCCTGCTGTCATTCGCATGTCCTTGCTCCAACGGGTTCTGGTCCGATCTATGCTATCCTTGATGTAACTACCTCGATAGAGCGACAAACAAGGCAACAAGCAATCAATACTCTAAAAAGGCAACAAGACAAGGAAAGACTGAACAACACCAAAAGAACACCAAGAAAAAGACTTAGCCCTCGCTAAGGGTTTCTGATCCTTGGGCCAAAAGAGGTAGAAGTGGTTGTTTGCTAAGCACAAGCTCAAGTCATAGCCTAGTCAGTACTTCCCGGGCCAATCGTGTTGACCGGTATAGCTTCAAGAATAATGGCCTAGACCCTAGCTCATCTTAAGCAAACACCACAGAAAACCAAGCTAGCCCTCATGAAGCAAGTCCGTATCCTCGGGCTTAAAAAGGAGAAAGTCGGCTAGGCATGTCCATGGCACATCCTTGGTAGAGATGGCACTCTAAAGGTCGATCGGGTCGACTCGCATGGTTCCAAGAAAAACAACATAGACCATAGCTTCACTATCTAGAAGTGATAGTCTGGTCTTTGATCTGATCATCATGGCTAGGACGGGATCGAACAAAGAGGGCTAAGGGGAAAAGAAAATAGTTCTAGTCTCTCTCTCAATCCATATGCCATTGCAATTGACGACAACCGAAGAAAGGGTGGAACCGGAGGAGAAAAGAAAGGAGCGATGGTCTGCTTCTTCCAATCCCCACGCCATGGCAAAAGATAGGGCATCGGAAAGGAGTGACACACAAGAGAACATGAACACCCAAGTCCACTCATAGGGTACCTTGACCTACGTGCACTAAATGGCATCAAGACACCCCTAGGGTCTTAGCAGTGTGGTTGTCACCGCGAGAACCTAGAGAGTGCTAAGGTCTATAATAGGTACAAGCATAAAAGGGGCTCGAGAACAAAAGAGCCAAAAGAGGGGAAATACAAATTCACCTTCCTTTGATCCGCTCGTCATAGCAATCGACGGGAATCAAAGCAATGGAATCAAGAACGCAACAAAAGAACACTAAGAGATGCAAACAAGCGAAAAGGGATTTTGGTTCCACGGTACTTCGACCCACATGTCATGGCAACAGATATGAATCAAAGAAGTTGGAACAAGAGGGCTCAATCCACATCTTACTAGATCGATGGGGATCGAAAGAGAGAACAAGAGATAGAAGAATGGTTCCACATTCCTTCAACCTGCTCGACATGGTAATGGTCGAAGGTTGAAAGAGTTAGACCAACAAAAAGAGAGGTACGGGTAGCAAGGCCTACCACTCTTCAATTTACTCACCATGGCAAAAGATGGTAACCAAAGAAATGCCTCAACAGTCCACTACCTTTTGATCCACTCATCATGGTAATGGATGGGAACCGAAACATGTGACGCACAAGAGAGTTGACTCGTTAAACAAATGACACTCCACACCAACCTATAGGGCACCATGACCTATGTGCAACTAGATCGGCACTTTGTTATTCCTAGGGTTCATAGCAGTGTGATTGTCACCACGAGAACCAAAGAAATGCTATGGGCAATGTGGCACAAGCATACGAGGTGGTTAGGAAGAACAAAAGAACAAAGGAGAACAAAAGAGCAGAAGAGGTAGAGCCCAATGGTCATGGCGAGGCAACTCGTGGCCATGAGTTGTACCTAAATGAGTTGGCTTCCGTGAATTCCATGATGGTTGTCCCCTAATTCATCCCTAGTAGACTAGGTCAGAGATGGGCTCATCGGGTGCGGGTAAGGAAGCGCACCGATGTCGAGCCCATGGGGGCCACGTCCTAGGGCCGTAGGAGGGGCGAACGATCACGGCATTACAAAGTCAACTAAAAATGAGGGGACAAGTTACGCTCGGCATCATGACCACGGCAGGATGAATCCCATGACCGAAACGTTCGAATGAGATACGATCCCTTGACCGGCTCGAAGGCTTGGTCCACAAACAACAACACAAACACACAAAGAACCGACACAAAAACATGACAACTAGAGTGGCATATATCCATAGCAAGAGATAGACACCATAGCACAAGAGATAGAGTGGCACGAAGGCACGACACATGCTTAGATAGATAGATCATGTATGAACAAGTATAGATGACAAGTATAAATGAAATGAAAAGTAGGAGCTGTGTCAACATCGAGGATGGCATTGATGAGGTTGAAAGGATCGACCTTGATGATGGCAGGGAAGGCGAGGCTCGCTGCGGGTGATCAGCGGGGCACCAAGACGAGCTACGGCTGGCAGCAGCTAGCTCGGGCTGGTTGTGGCTTGCTGCTACCAGCTACTAGCCTTCCCTACACGGTTGCAGCTGGCCGGCGGCTGGCTATGGCTAGCTGTTGGCAGGCTACAATTGGCTAGGGGTGGCTGTAGGTAGCCGAGGAGCGGCTGCTGTTACTAGACACAACTTTGGTGGTGAGGAAGGAGATCGGTAAGGCAGCATGGCGATGGCTTGCTACTCCCATTGCACCAATAGGTCGACCTCGCAGTACAGGAGAGAAGATGGTCAGGAACGGCAGGGAATAGAGGCTGGTTTCAAGGAATTTAGGGAGCTTTGGAGGTCTGGTGCTCACCCGAGATGAAGGAAAGCTGGTCGCCAGAGGTGGTGCCGCTGCGAAGCTCGGTGAGGTGGTCGGCATGATGGACAAGCGGTGTAGCTCCTGTTCCTAGCTCCCTACGGATCTGGTTTGCACAGCAGCTCATAGCTCGAGCTCACACATAGGAATTGGTCAGGAATGACGATGGGAACAAGAAAAGGTGGAGCTTTGGCCGCGGTGGCTCACTAGTGGTAGAGAACAAGCTCGCCGGCGGCGAGGTGGTGCTGTAGAATGGCGTAGGTGAAGGAGTCTGGCATGGTGGAGATGGCTTGGCATGGTCATGATGAGGACAACATAGAGCATGACGTCACACAGAGGAAGCCGAGGCTGTGGGCACAGCTTGGGTCACCGGGGCATTACGACGGTGGAAGGAGCAGCTTGGGCGAACGATATTGCGGCTGCATGATGGTCGGCTTGGCAAGGCAGGTCATAGCGAGGGCGAGGAAGGGCACTAGAGAGGAAGCGTTGTAGGATGGCGAGGCTCAGAGAAGGTCGAGGCCACCGGTGAGGAAGGAGGAAGGCTCAATAGTGGTGGCTCGACGTCATGGATGGCGATGAAGAGCGTTCATGTTGGGGCATAGGTGGCCTCGAGTCACCGGGGTGGAGCAGGCTGTGTACGCGCTCGATGTTGTCGGCGACCAGTTAGAGCTTCGGGTGGCATGGCTACGTGGGCGCGTCTGCATGGCGAAGGAGACCGGCGGCGCACAGTCGACGTCACAGCGTGGCGAGACAACAAAGGAGAACTGCTCAGCGTTGGCTCCTAGAGTTAATGCCATGGCAAGGAGGAAGGGGCACGCCATGGACGTGGCTAGGGCAGTGGCATCGTGGCTTCAGCGGCGGTGCGTCCATGGCCTAGTAGGACATGGCCATGACCGGCTGCGGCTGTCCGAGCACGGCGGCACAACGGCAGTGGCAAGGCAGGGATGCACTGTGCAAGGCTATGGTGTGGAAGGAGCGGCACGGCGGCTGCAAGGAAGAGGAGAAAGGAGTGGCAGCAGCTGGTGGGGAGCAAGAGAATAGGAGCGGCGGCTGGCGTTCTTATACGCGCGGCTATCTAAGGTTAGGGGCGTCCGATGGCAGGGATCCTCGATGTCTGTACCAAGGGACACATGGAACTCATCCACGGGCAGAGCAAGGGAGCGGCAGCTCGGTGCTGACGTCAATGTGGGGGCGCGGGCATGGATTTCCCCTTCGGGGCGGCGGCGACTTCTGCCTGGCAGCGATTCGCTCCTAGGGTTCTTAGGGCGCGATAGCTGCTGGGCCTGGGCCACGCGCACAAGTTGGGCCATGGGGAGGTGGCTAGGCCTAGCGGGTGGAGGCGACCTGGGCCACGGGTGATGGGAGGAAGGGGCTGGTTGGGCTGAAATAGAGGAGAGGTGGGCTGTGGGAAAAGAAAAAAAAGGAATATTTCCTTTTTATGACTTGGATTTGAGAATGATTCGAAAGGAATTTGAGAGAGATTCAAAAGAGATTTGACAAGGAGAGGATTTTGCTATGGCTTGTGCACTCCCAACTCCAAAGCTCAAGACACGAAAACAACTCAAGAACAGAATCACTCTTTAAAAACAAATCTATATGGATGCACCGATTTGTTAGTCAACACCCCTACGTTTGAGGTAGGTTTTACCTAAGGACTACATGCTTCACACATTGCAGGAAAATTTTTAAAAAGTTTGTATTTTTGGTTGCACAGAAACCCGGATTGTTACACCTACGGATGCATCCTATATTCTAGGCCATGTGGTAGATCACGGATGTGACACTCCTATTGAGTCCTTTATAGTCCACTCCCTGAGTATAGCACAAGTAGGATCTAGTTACAAAGAAAAACAAGCTCTGTTCTTAATCTTCCTTAGTAATATCCCTCATGTGTCGATATGACGATGGTCTTAGCAATGACTACTAGGTATAATTGCACTACTCAATGTATACTTTGACTTGTAATTAAGAATGACTTAGGAATTATTCCTATAATATTCTACCTGACCATGCTAATGCCATAGAAAGAAGGAGTACTCAGAGTGATTTATCATTATCATTGATCAATAGTTATATATATATATCTTATCCTATGACTTACCCCTATTATGAGTAGAACATTGGTTATGGTTTACTTCTCCATCAATAGTATAAGTTATCAATACATGTCTATGCTAGATATTCCCTGTGGTAAACATATAAATAACGATACCTAGAATACTCTCGGGTGAAGTGCTACAATGGTATATTATCTGTGCGCTTGCAGATTCCTTTTCATTCATATATTCTTTTTAGTCACATGAAATAATGAAGAACTACTTAGTATTATTCTAGTAGTAATACTAGGTAAAACCAACAAGCATCTCTAGCACCATCATTAGGGATGACAACCTAGTACAAGTAATGCCAAGAGATGTAGGCATATCATAGGTGGCTACTTAAAACAAGTGACAAGTTAATAAATACCAACAAGCATTTCTGGCACCGTTGTCGAGGAAGGTAGCTAGGCAAAGGAAGTATTGATAAACTCGTACTTATTGATGTGATCGAGATAACCATTGACCTCTGCTCAAACAGCCTTACCCTTGTGTTGTCTACTTGTGTATCTTATGTAGGGTAATGTATGACCGGTTTTGACCTTTCGACAAACTACATTGACGATCCAGAAGCATTACTTAAAAGAACTAAGGCTAAACTCAACAAAGTTTTAGCTTTAGAGTCGGAAGACAACCAGATAAGGCAAAGCTTAACACTAGAATTTGAAGCCATGGCTAACAAGACTCTCTGTGAATTCTTTGCTCTAACTACGGCCAACATCCGTACTAGACCGACAATCAATGTCGGAGACAATGGATTTGAGCTCAAGCCAAATCTCATCAATATGGTGCAAGCAAGCCAGTTTTGTGGAAAGACACATGAAGATGCGAGTGTACATCTCCAACACTTTCTAGAGATCTGTAGCACCTTCACTATCAAAGGAGTATCTAGAGATGCCATATTACTTCACCTCTTCCCATTCTCACTCTTGGGGAAGGCGGAGCAATGGTTCTATGCCAACAAAGATAGAAATACTACATGGGATAACTGCTCCACTGCCTTATTAGCAAAGTTCTTTCCCACAGGCAAGACCAATGCTCTGCGTGGGAGAATTTCAAGCTTCCAACAACAACATGATGAATTTATCCCTGAGGTGTGGGAATGCTTCCAAGACTACATTGTAGAATGTCCTCATCATGGGATGGAAAATTGGCTACTCATGTAGACTTTCTACCATGGGTTAACCAACAGTACCCGTGAAGCTATGGATGCTACTGCTGGAGGAGCTTTACTGTCACTCACACTCTCAACTGTAACAGTTCTCGTGGAGAAGATGGTCTCCAACCAAGGCTGGAATGAAGAACGAGTTCAAACCCGCAAGAGAAGTGGGGAGGTATGCATCAACTCAAGGAAGTAGACATGTTGTCTGCCAAGATGGACATGTTCATGAAGAAGCTTGAAGACCAAGCCAATGAGAAGCAAGAAGTCATGCATGTTCATGATTCCCACATGATGTGTGAAGAATGTGGAAACACTAGGCATTCAGGGAACAACTGTCTTGAAACCCATGAGGATGTGAACTTTGTCAACAACAACTACTTTCGTCCTCAACAGAATAAAGGATGGAATCAGCAACAGAAGCCAAACTACCAGGGTAATTACCAAGGTAACCCTCAAGGTAATAATTTCAATCAACCACCCTTGAGAGAATTTTATGCCTAAGGTAATTTATGATAAAATTAATGGAGATACTTTGTTGTACATAAACATGCATTTGCAGGTTGCAGATCAGTCACTCTGCTACCCTAAGGGAATTCTTGAAGACATCTGTGTACGAGTTGGACAATCGTATGTACTCATAGATTTTGTGGTTTTGGAAATAGGTGGAGATATAAGGGCATCCATTATCTTGGGTCAACCTTTCCTAAGCACCACGAAAGCCATCATCTACGTGGACAGTGCCAAGATCTGTTTCATAGTCAAGGATAGAAAGGAGAAGTTTACTTTCAAGAATCGTATACACCATTCTCCTCGTTATTCATAAATGGTGTACCTGCCCGAGGAGACAACAGTGACTAAGAAGAGAAATAACCAAAGAAGGAAGAACAAAGTCAGGCAACCAAGAGAAGAGTCAGTTAATATGATCAACACACTCCAATCCGAGTACGACCACCTCCTTACTTCACCGTTCCTTGCCAAGAAGGACGACCCAGGCGTACCCACGATCGAGTGTACCATTGGACAAAGAATCTTCCACAACACCTTCTATGATATTAGATCGGGTATCAATATAATGTCCAAGGTAACGTATGAATACTTATTTGGTAATGAACCTTTGATCCCTACATATATGCAATTGCAGATGGCGGACCAATCAATTCGATTCTCGGAGGGAAGAGCAAAAGATGTCATAGTAAGAATACATGATCACTATGTCCCTACCGACTTCATGGTTCTAGACATGGGAGAAGAAGGAGAAGACGTACCTATTATCCTTGGAAGACCATTCCTCAACATGACCAATGCGATCATCTATGTGGGATCTAGACAAGTCCACTTCTAATTTTTAGGAGAAAAGGTACGATGTTATTTCAATAGTTATACCACTTATGAATAGCCAAAGAAGACCCGCTCCAAGAGGAGACGCCGAGCATCTCAACGCCGAAGAATTAACTCCCCAAGAATGATGAAGAAGATGAAGAACCTGTGAAAGATTAACCTACTCCGCCTAAGATGAGTCCACAGACCAAGCGGGTGTGAAGGAAAAGGTGGCGCCATTATCAGAGTCACCATCACAAGAGGTGCAACCATCAAGGTCTCCATCTCTGGGACCCACTGATGCACCCAAAGAATGAACAAGATAGGAGAAGGGTCATGTCTGGAAGACTTAAAATTCTGAACCCTCGCTGGGAGGATGATCAAGAGCAAGTTCACCCGGTCGACTTCATCTTGTTCCACAAGGAGTACACCCTCTAAGAGGAACCCAACTTCCTGATGGACGAGAAGAACAACCGTTGGCAAAACCGCTCTAAGAAAGACCATGACAACATCTAGCTTGGGGGAAGGGCATCCCCCATGTATCTAGATAAGTGTTTCTTTCCCTTTTGTTTTACTATTTCTAAGTTTGTTATATAGTTTGCTTTACATTTGCTATAAAAAAAGAGATGCATAACTAAAAGCAAAATAAAAATTCATCTTTATGTCTGAAATATATAATAGTAGGTGTGATCTAAAAATGAAAATAAAATAAAAAGTATGTGTGTCTAGCTTTCTGTTTTTAAGAGCTAAATAAAAGGACTCTGAAGGTAATCTCTTGACATGGAAATGATGAATAGTTACTCTATTGTAATTCCTTTCAAGTACCTAGTTTTCATTCTTGAATTCTCCTGAGTTTTGGATAAGATTGTTTTGATATAAGAATTTACTCTGAACTTGAAACTCGTGGGTAGCATATGCTTGATCTAAGTCTAGGTAATTGACGAATTTGATATGAGAAGGTCTAAGCTACTGTTTATCTTGTTTTAAGTGATACTAAAGTTCTAGAGATTTCTTTTGAAAAACATAAAAATGCTACATGATGAGTTTCTGTATGACAAAGCTTGAATTCCCACTAGAGCCATATATGATATTTAGGCTAGGAAAACTTCCACTCATATATGTTGCTTGTTTTGCATTGAGTTTTGTCAAGCTTTGTTGACCCTTATGAGAGGTTTGTCATGCTCTTAAAATCAATATCATGTACGCAACACCCACATATGCACTACTCCTACAGTAGGGGTAGGCACAAAAACATGCCATTCCATCTAGATCCACCCAAAAATGTTTTACTCCAACACTGGGAGTAAACACCAAAAATATGTCCGATAGGTTTTACCATCCACCAAATAAATGCTCCAAGTTTTTGTTACTATCTCTCAAAAGTTTTGTTGCAGAGAAGAGCTTGGGCTATGCAAAAGTTATTCATGAAAAAGGAGAAAAAAAGAGAAGTTGAGAAAAAATGGACAAGTGTCCGAGATATCTAAAACAATGGGCACTTCGATGCCCCCATGAAAAAAAAGAGATGAATAAGGTAGCCCATGTTTTCTTGCAAAGCTATTCCTTATCTTGTCAAGAGCATGGATTTGTATAGCCCCTTATATCCTCTTTTGTATCTTTCATTATTTATATGTTTGCTACAATTGATTCGATATTGTTTTCATCGTCTACTTTTATTATATGCTTAGTATAGTTAGATTATCATCATGTTCAAGCATAAGTTCGTATAGCGATCTCTCCAAGGTACCAGGGGTGAGTGGTCAACATTGTGTAAGCGTGGTGCTTATACGTTGTTTCCCTGCGGATGCACCCTATATTCTGGGCCATGTGGTAGATCGCTGATGTGACACTCCCGTTGAGTCCTTTGTAGTCCACTCCTTGAATATAGGACAAGCAGGATCTAGTTACAAAGGAAGACAAGCTATGTTCTTAATCTTCCTTAGTAATATCCCCTATGTGTAGATATGAAGTTGATCATAGCTATGACTACTAAGTGTAATTGCACTAATCAACATATGCTTTGACTTGTAATTAAGAATGACTTAGGAATTATTCCTCTAATATTCTACGTAGCCATTCTAATGCCATAGAAAGGAGTACTCTGAGTGATCAATTATCAATTATTACTTACCATTCACATACATTTATCTCTTGACATACCCCTGTTGTGAGTAGAATATCGGTTATGGTTTATTTCTCCATCATGTGTATAAGTTATCAATATATTCCAATTGCCAGACCTTTCCTATGATAAAAATATAAATAATGATACCTGGAATACTTTGGGGTGAAATGCTACAATGGTAAATTATCTGTGCGCTTGCAGATCCTTTCATTAATATATTCCTCTTAGTCACATAAAATACTAAAAGTACTTCTAGGTGTCATTCTAGAAGTGGCACTAGGTAGTACCAACAAGCATTTCTAGCATCATAGCTAGGGATGACAACTTATCAAAAGTGATGTTAAGAATTGTCAACAAACATTAGGTGGCTACTTAAAACAAGTGACAAGTTAATAAATACCAACACACTACGATCGAAGCTAGAGACAATCACCTTCCTCCGCTCGATGATCCTCGCTGCACCAAGCCATCTAGGTGGCAGCAACCACCAAGAGTAACAAGAGAAATCCATAGCAAAACACAATCACCAAGTGCCTCTAGATGCAATCACTCAAAGCAATGCACTTGGATGCTCTCCAATCTCACCAAATGATGAATCAATCAATCTAGATGAGTGAGAGAGGAATGGCTAGGCTCACTCGGATTTATTCTCAATAGAAATGACTAAGAGGATGAGCCCAAGCCGACCAAGGGGCTTAAATAGAAGCCCCCACGAAATAGAGCCATTAGGCTCCCCACTGTGTTGAAATCAGGACGACCGGACACGCACCACCCTATGTCCAATCAATGATCGTCATCCACGTGTCCCTGCTTCAAATGAGATCCATTGATCTCCAACGGTCAAGTCTAGCCGCGCGAGCGCTTAAGCAGAGACCGGATGCACCCGCAACATGACCAGATGCGCCCGAGCCGCGTCCGATCACGCGTGTGCCTGAGCACCCAAGCCTATGACCAGACGCGCTAAGGAGATGACCAGACTTGCGTCAATGCAGAGTCCGGTCGAGTCCATAAACTACCTCGAGAGGTATTTTCAGGACCGGATCCATCAGGTCAATGATGACCGGACACGCCCCAGCGTCCGCTCCTGTGTAGCACCCGGTTTTAAAGACAAAACTAGATACACACCATATGTGAGCCCAGGAAGTCAAATTTCACATATAGCCACAAATAAGGGTAATATCAAGAGACAATACTTATTACATAACGTATTAGTAAAAAGAAAAATAACCTCAGAGTAAAGACAGCAGAAAGTTGACTCCGATCTTCTGGCGAAGACTCCAAATCCACAGGGACGACTGACTGGTTGACAACAAGCCTAACTCCTCCAAACCAGCAATCTGGTACCCATCTGGGATTTTTATCCAATGTATAGAAAATAAAGCAAGCGTAAGTACATGTCATACTTAACAATTATATCATGGGGCTCATGAGGCTCAAAAGGGCTTACACTGGTTTACTGCGATTAGCTTTAATAGGTCATCTTTTTAAGCAATTGAGTGGCAAAGAATTTATCATTCCCATAAACACATGATCAGGTAAACATGAATAATGTATAGCATAAACAATTGATCATTAGCATCATCATTATCCATTAGTGATCATCTCTATTCCATAAGGGTCCAAGGCCGCTCGTATCCATGAGCACGGCTGTTATAACAGTTTTATACTCTGCAGAGTTTGTACACGTTCACTGTGAGTTGTGATTTACCCTTTCGCCTGAGGTAGCTATTCTCTTGACCCACTTCCAAGGAAGGTCGACAGGGTTCACTATGAATCCTTTCAAAGAATTCGTCTAACATGTTAGTGTCGCCAGGCGTATGTGGCCCATCTCTAGGAGTGGCAAGCGTGGGCATCGCAGCACGGTACACACTTCCTAGCAGCAAAGGAAACATACCCCACGCCTCAAAGGTAACCACTAACAAGCTAGAAAAGATCCTCATACTGAGCTAAAGCCAGAGCCATATGGCCCTCACAGCTGTATTGTAAGTCCCGGATGATCGCTTACAGATAAGTCCTTAGGGAGAGGAATCTGAGGCATATAAACACTTCAGCCCCCTGGTTCCATGTTACTAAAAAGTCATGTTTTAATGTTTATTGCATATACCATTAGTCAAGTTATAAGATCATGGTTTTGATTAAGCACTAGCAAAAACTATCCCATGCAAGATCCCAAAGGTTTTCAAGGTGCAAGATATCAAATATCTAGGATATCCTTAATGGTAACAAGGACGACACATGCAATATGAATTTAGTGATTAAATGTGAATAGGTAACAAGGATAATCCCATGCTATACTTGCCTTACACACTGATCCTTCGGTAAACTTTATCTTCAATGTCCTTCTTCTTCTTCTTGATCACCACGTGTATCTCACCAACTGGACAATCGTAGAACACCACACAAACATCCATTCACATACATACATAGCATACAGTTGTATCTATGTCAGAACAGTACACCAATCATAGAAAAATAAGTAAAAGAGATTGATATACGATTCTACGTATCACTACGATCACACAGTCGCAAGAAGCACGCTAATCGAAACTATGGTTCAAAAGTTACAACTACCGAGAGATTTGCCTAATACGTGGAAAATAAACTATAGGCTTCGTTTATGTTAACTATATGAATTCATATACAAAAGATATTTTATAAACAATATGGATTGAATTAAGTCAATCTTAGATTTAAATTATAAAACAAAAGTAAAACAAATCATATTTTATGTATAAAACCTAGTTGCATAATCTTTAATCAAGATATAATTTAAACCATGTTATTTCAGAAACATCAATATAGTAAACACTATTACTAATGCATAGATTTTATCGTTATGATTCTAACGCAACTTGAACGGACTTTTTCGGAGTTAGAATGAACAAGTTATGATTTAAACAAGTTTTACTTTGGTTAATTAATAGATTAAATCTACTCATGAATTTCAAGTGTTGAAAACATGCCTAACAGTAGTATAAACACGTAGATAACGTAAATACGGTCCTAACGCAATTCGAACGGATCAAATCGGACTTAAAACGCAAAAGTTACGCATGAAATAAGATTCAGTGGCATTTCTGTAAATATTTGAACTCAAATTTGAATTAAAACAATTAAAATCTGAATTTAAATGTACTTTGGACTGGGCACACTATTTCTGGAAAACACAGGGTTCTAACCGAATAAAAACAGGACCTAAAAGAAATCATTTTGAACTGAATCGGACCGCGGGTTAGTTACTTGGAAATCCGGGGGCTAATCTGCAAAACGTGGGGCTTTGACTGTGGGTTGACTCGTGGTTGCTGACTAGGCTGACGCGTGGCGCGCTTTGGTTGGCTCGGTGCACCACGCGGGTAGTGGACACGCTGACGCATCACCGTGGACCGGGTCCGTGGGTCCACGGTGGACCGATTACATAACGAACAGGTACATCTAATCTTAGCCGTCCAACGAAATCCGATGGCGAGAGACGCACGGGAGAACTTCCAGCGGCGGCACGGCATCTCCGGTGAGGGCGCCATGGCCGGTGGCGAGACGGGCTTGCGGATGCGACGGTCTAGCGCACTATTGGACGATCTATGGGGCACTGGAAGATAGAGGAGCTCACCGTGAGTCATACGGAGGGGAGCGCGGTGTCTAGGGAGGCTCCGAGCACAGGTCGACGGCGGCGGCAATGGCTGGAGAGAGAGGAGGATGCGGGTGAGATGGAACCCGGGCGAATCAAGACCAAAAAGCGAAATCAATGGTACATACGGGCGCGTTGGGTCGTGGCGGAGCTCGAGGTCACGTCGGCGTCGAGGTTTGGGCACCGGAGCGGCGGATTGCCGAGCAGCGGTGGTGAGCTTCGAGCGGCGGTCAGAGAAAGGAGAAAGGGAGGCACTCGGTTGGGGGCTTTATAGGCCTGGGGTGTTGCGTGGATGGAAGGGGAGCGGGGCGCGTGGGCGAGATGGGGCGCTTTCCATGCATGAGCGACGGCGGCTCGACTTGCCGTGCATGGCCACACCATTGACGGGTGGAGGAAGGAAAGGGAGCAGGAAAGAAAAGGAAGGGGAAGGAAGGGGACGACGAGCGGCTGACAAACGGGGCCAAGTCGCAGCGAGAGAGGGAGGAGAGTCGTGGTGTCTTGGTGAAGGTAGCTGCTGCGTTGAAGGGCCAAAGCAGATCAGGCAGATTGGGCCACACGGTGGAGCCGGGCCCACTGAGCGGTAGGGAAGGAGGAAGAAAAAAAAAAAAAAAAGAGGGAAAGGAGGGCTTGGGTCAAGGCCCAATGGCCTGAGAGCGGATTCTGAAGTGAAAATGAAGAATAGAAGATTTTTCAAATTCCGTTTCTATTTCCAATTTCTTTTTTTCTTTTTTTTCATTCAAAACAATTTCAAATGTGATCCAAACAAGTATAAATATGATTTAAAATACACTTTTTAATTCAAACATAAATGAACCAAAGTTTGAGTATGTTTTCCAAAAATAACTTTTTAAGTTCTTACATTTTTTTTAATTCCTTTTCTTTTTCTAATCTTCCAATTCTAAGCTAAATTCAAATCCAATTCGAGTATGGTTTCAAATATACTTTCCCATTCAATAAAAATGGACAATTCCATTAGGCTTTCCAAGATAAACTTTACAACTTTTAAAAATACTTTTATTTTCTAATTTTCTTTTCTTTCTTTTATTTTATTTCAAAGCCATTTTCAAACTCTTTTAAAAAACATTCCAAATTACTTTGGAGTTTTGGATCCACACCATCCATCACAATAAATAAGATGCAACAGCATGTATGCTCACACATGTTACTACCTTATGTTGAATTTTAAATTAATGAAAATTTTTATTTCCTATATTTTATGTGCACAAAATTCATAAATAAATCATTTTAACTCTATTTCAAAAGAAGCAATTTTAGGGTATTACAATTCTACCCCCCTTAAGATGAATCTCGTCCTCGACATTCGGAAGGCGTTGACTAAGATATAGGAATACTCCATCCTTGGATTCTTCTTTACTTCCTCGTGTAGTTCCATCGTCTTGATAAAGATCCACTTTACTTTGCATAACTATTGCCCTTACTCCAAGCAATTTGCCTAACTAATTCCAAAACTTTGACAGGTACCTTAAACAACTCTCAGGTAACCCTAATCACTAGGCCATAATTCTCTTTTCTCATATGTTCACCTTTCAACAAGGCTTCCTTATATTCTTGGCCCGAAAGATGATCTACAATCAATCTTCAAAACATTGATGATCTTGGTGAAGTTGCTCGAACTGGGAAAACAACTCTTAATCCTTAGTGTCATCCAAACCTTCTTAGCATGATTCTCCGTTGCTAAGGGTATTGGTCATGACTTCGCTTCTTGAAGTGATAGCACTTTGCCAAGTCCTAATCAATCTCATTCCAATGAGGTTATCACAAGCTCAAAGACTAACTTGGTGAAGGTATCCTATATATTCTTGTGATCCTCCTAGATATTACTTTTACCTTCAAGAAGATGGTACTTCCATTCTCCACAATGGATAGCTCCGGATAACAGGTTAGATCAACTCATGCTTATAAGGACACATCCTACACCTTCACAAGATGCATTATTGTAGATACAAAGCTCTTGTCCTGATCTATCAAGCTAATACTCAGGTTTTACTTTGACCTCTTGGACATCTTCAAACACTTGGCTGAAGTTTTCTGATCCAAACTAACTTAAAAGCTTCTCCAGTAACTTTATCAACATCTTGCTAGTCTTGGATAAACCTTTTTTGGACTTCTAACCAAAACTCATTGAAACTCTGAGTTCTCTTTTACATCCTTGAGTACCACCACGCTTCCGCTGCGCACTCTGATTTCCGCTGTGCAAACTCGAATGTATGATACTTCATCTTACCAATTCTTTAACTTGGCTACCCCCCTTAAGATGAGACAAACTAGGGGACACCAAGGTATAGCTTGCATCCTCTTGTGATTACAGTCTACTGTTGTTCAGGATTTCCTCAGGGTTTTTGATCGTCCAAAATCAGATATATGAACCGATAAAGACAAGTTGCTCCGAAGACGGGAACAGAAGAAAACCATAACCCAACTATTTATTTCAGAAATCCTTATACCTTAAACCTATGAACTAAATGAAATTGCGGGAACACCCAACAAGATCATTGCAATCATTACAAAGATGCAAAACAAGCATAAACATAATGACAAATCAACAAAGCACTTAAAAATGCACAACTCATTCTTTGACTCAACTTGCGATACTATCGTTTTTATTACATAAGGGGCACAAATTCCTAATTCTTAAAAATGGCATGATTACAGGGACATCTCTTGCATGGGAGTGACACATCATTCACTACATCAATTTCACCATATACTTCTTTTGGGTTGGGTATCACTGACACTTCCTAGTGACAGTCAGGTTGTGATCTGACTCTGGCTGCTTCCATGGTGTACTTGTTGATTCTTCTGTGGGCAAGATTTAACATAATGTCCTTCCTGCTGGCAATGATAACACTTTCTCTTAGCTAGATCTTTAGTGATGTCATACTCCATAGAATTGTTGCTTAGAGTATTGTCAGCTTGCTGACTCTGTAAGTTCATCTTTGTTTGACTAGACCGCTTTTTAGCTCGCTTGATCTTTCGGGGTTGAAACTCCATGTAGGTGATTGTCCACCCATCTATGCATACCTCATGTGGAAAGACTGGAGTAACCTTAGCTTGAGAAACTTCCAATTCTTTAGAGCCTGAGTTTAACTGACTAGGGATTGGAGTTGGATGTGACGATGTAATAGAACTCAAATGTTGATTTCTTCCTGATTCTGACTCTAGTGAGATCTCCTTTCTCTTCTTATCCACATTATCCTCAGGTACAGGCTGAATACCTTCATACTCAATTCTTTCTCCTGACGGTGTGGTTAGAAGCATTGTACACTGGGCATACTTGATCACTCCTTTACATGCAGATAGCCATCCTATTCCAAGAATGACATCAATGTCTACTAACTCTAATACAATAAGGTTTGCTTCAAATTTTACTCCTTTGATGTTAAGACTAACCCTTGGGCATATGCAGTTTGCCTTCATTTCTCCTTCTGGGGTCTTAACTATCACTGGTCTCCTCATTGGAAGCATAGCTATCTCATGTTCCTTTACGTATGCACTAGAGATAAATGAATGTGAAGCTCTGGGGTCAAACAGCACTGTGGTAGAAGCTGAGTTTACTGAAATGAAACCATACACAATCTCCTTAGCTCCATGAATGGTAGTCATATCCATATTATTCAATCTTCCTTGGATGTAGTTTTTCTTTGCTTTACTTCCTTGCTCCTATTTCTTCTGGACCTTCTGTTCTTGCTTCTGCCATGGGTGATCCTGGCATTCATGTGCCATTCTTCCAATCTCTTCATTGGACTTTATATTATTCCAAGCTTCTGTTACTTGTCTCTTCACTGGTCCCTTTGGTATGTTGGTTTGACTTTGTAGCAAGCACTGTTGAAAACTCCTAGCTTGAGGCATTCCTTTTGGTGCTTGTTGTTGCACAGCTATAAGCTTCTCCTTGTCGAATGCAGTCAAGGGCAACATAGCTTGGTCCTCCTGACCTTTGATACCGGTGGTCTTCTCATTACGATCCATCTATATAGACAAGGATAGAGAATTGAGAATAGAGGCAAAGTTTTCATAACAGACAGAGGCGGAAGTGAGCATAACTTTTAGCAAATAACAAGGTTGGAGAGAAAACAAGAACTAAGCAAGATAAAAGCATGCTAAAATGTCCAGTTCTATCTAGGCTTGCGTCCTACAGTCAGCATTGCTCTGATACCACTCTGTAGCACCCGGTTTTAAAGGCAAAACCAGATACACACCATATGTGAGCCTAGGAAGTCAAATCTCACATATAGCCACAAATAAGGGTAATATCAAGAGACAATACTTATTACATAACGTATTAGTAAAAAGGAAAATAACCTCAGAGTAAAGACAGCGGAAAGTTGACTCTGATCTTCTGGCGAAGACTCCAAATCCACAGGGACGACTGACTGGTTGACAACAAGCCTAACTCCTCCAAACCAGCAATCTGGTACCCATCCAGGATTTTTATCCAATGTATAGAAAATAAAGCAAGTGTAAGTACATGTCATACTTAACAATTATATCATGGGGTTCATGAGGCTCAAAAGGGCTGACACTGGTTTACTGCGATTAGCTTTAATAGGTCATCTTTTTAAGCAATTGAGTGGCAAAGAATTTATCATTCCCATAAACACATGATCAGGTAAACATGAATAATGTATAGCATAAACAATTGATCATTAGCATCATCATTATCCATTAGTGATCATCTCTATTCCATAAGGGTCCAAGGCCGCTCGTATCCGTGAGCACGGCTGTTATAACAGTTTTATACTCTGCAGAGTTTGTACACGTTCACTGTGAGTTGTGATTTACCCTTTCACCCGAGGTAGCTATTCTCTTGACCCACTTCCAAGGAAGGTCGGCAGGGTTCACTATGAAGCCTTTCAAAGAATTCGTCTAACATGTTAGGGCCGCCAGGCGTATGTGGCCCATCTCTAGGAGTGGCAAGCGTGGGCATCGCAGCACGGTACACACTTCCTAGCAGCAAAGGAAACATACCCCGCGCCTCAAAGGTAACCACTAACAAGCTAGAAAAGATCCTCATACTGAGCTAAAGCCAGAGCCATATGGCCCTCACAGCTGTACTGTAAGTCCCGTATGATCGCTTACAGATAAGTCCTTAGGGAGAGGAATCTGAGGCATATAAACACTTCAGCCCCCTGGTTCCATGTTACTAAAAAGTCATGTTTTAATGTTTATTGCATATACCATTAGTGAAGTTACAAGATCATGGTTTTGATTAAGCACTAGCAAAAACTATCCCATGCAAGATCCCAAAGGTTTTCAAGGTGCAAGATATCAAATATCTAGGATATCCTTAATGGTAACAAGGAAGACACATGCAATATGAATTTAGTGATTAAATGTGAATAGGAAACAAGGATAATCCCATGCTATACTTGCCTTACACACCGATCCTTCGGTAAGCTTTATCTTCAATGTCCTTCTTCTTCTTCTTGATCACCACGTGTATCTCACCAACTGGACAATCGTAGAACACCACACAAACATCCATTCACATACATACATAGCATATAGTAGTATCTATGTCAGAATAGTACACCAATCATAGAAAAATAAGTAAAAGAGATTGATATACGATTCTACGTATCACTACGATCACACAGTCGCAAGAAGCACACTAATCAAAACTATGGTTCAAAAGTTACAACTACCGAGAGATTTGCCTAATACGTGGAAAATAAACTATAGGCTTTGTTTATGTTAACTATATGAATTCATATACAAAAGATATTTTATAAACAATATGGATTGAATTAAATCAATCTTAGATTTAAATTATAAAACAAAAGTAAAACAAATCATATTTTATGTATAAAACCTAGTTGCATAATCTTTAATCAAGATATAATTTAAACCATGTTATTTCAGAAATATCAATATAGTAAACACTATTACTAATGCATAGATTTTATCGTTAGGATTCTAACGCAACTTGAACGGACTTTTTCGGAGTTAGAATGAACAAGTTATGATTTAAACAAGTTTTACTTTGGTTAATTAATAGATTAAATCTACTCATGAATTTCAAGTGTTGAAAACATGCCTAACAGTAGTATAAACACGTAGATAACGTAAATACGGTCCTAACGCAATTCGAACGGATCAAATCAGACTTAAAACGCAAAAGTTACGTATGAAATAAGATTCAGTGGCATTTCTGTAAATATTTGAACTCAAATTTGAATTAAAACAATTAAAATCTGAATTTAAATGTACTTTGGACTGGGCACACTATTTCTGGAAAACACAGGGTTCTAACCGAATAAAAACAGGACCTAAAAGAAATCATTTTGAACTAAATCGGACCGCGGGTTAGTTACATGGAAATCCGGGGGCTAATCTGCAAAACGTGGGGCTTTGACTGCGGGTTGACTCGTGGTTGCTGACTAGGCTGACGCGTGGCGCGCTTTGGTTGGCTCGGTGCACCACGCGGGCAGTGGACACGCTGACGTATCACCGTGGACCGGGTCCGTGGGTCCACGGTGGACCGATTACATAACGAACAGGTACATCTAATCTTAGCCGTCCAACGAAATCCGATGGCGAGAGACGCACGGGAGAACTTCCAGCGGCGGCACGGCATCTCCGGCGAGGGTGCCATGGCCGGCGGCGAGACGGGCTTGCGGATGCGACGGTCTAGCTCACTATTGGACGATCTAGGGGCACTGGAAGACAGAGGAGCTCACCGTGAGTCATCCGAAGGGGAGCGCGGTGTCCAGGGAGGCTCCGAAGCACAGGTCGACGGCGGCGGCAATGGCTGGAGAGAGAGGAGGATGCGGGTGAGATGGAACCCGGGCGAATCAAGACCAAAAAGCGAAATCGATGGTACATACGGGCGCGTTGGGTCGTGGCGGAGCTCGAGGTCACGTCGACGTCGAGGTTTGGGCACCGGAGCGGCGGATTGCCGAGCAGCGGTGGCGAGCTTCGAGCGGTGGTCGGAGAAAGGAGAAAGGGAGGCGCTCGGTTGGGGGCTTTATAGGCCTGGGGTGCTGCGTGGATGGAAGGGGAGCGGGGCGCGCGGGCGAGATGGGGCGCTTTCCATGCATGAGCGATGGCGGCTCGACTTGCCGTGCATGGCCACGCCATTGACGGGTGGAGGAAGGAAAGGGAGCAGGAAAGAAAAGGAAGGGGAAGGAAGGGGACGACGAGCGGCTGACAGACGGGGCCAAGTCGCAGCGAGAGGGAGGGAGAGTCAGCGCGTGCGGGCGAGTGAAAGCGCTGCGTTGAAGGGCCAAAGCGGACTGGGGCGGTAGCTGGGCCACGCGGTGGAGCTGGGCCGCGGAGCAGGCCGGGAAGGAGGAAAGAAAAAGAAAAAAAAGAGGGGAAGGGGAGGGCTTGGCTGGGCCGCCAGCGGGCCAGGCCGGATTCTGGGCTGAAAATGAAGAATAGAAGATTTTTCAAATTCCGTTTCTATTTCCAATTTCTTTTTTTCATTCAAAACAATTTCAAATGTGATCCAAACAAGTATAAATATGATTTAAAATACACTTTTTAATTCAAACATAAATGAACCAAAGTTTGAGTATGTTTTCCAAAAATAACTTTTTAAGTTCTTGCATTTTTTTTAATTCCTTTTCTTTTTCTAATCTTCCAATTCTAAGCTAAATTCAAATCCAATTCGAGTATGGTTTCAAATATACTTTCCCATTCAATAAAAATGGACAATTCCATTAGGCTTTCCAAGATAAACTTTACAACTTTTAAAAATACTTTTATTTTCTAATTTTCTTTTCTTTCTTTTATTTTATTTCAAAGCCATTTTCAAACTCTTTTCAAAAACATTCCAAATTACTTTGGAGTTTTGGATCCACACCATCCATCACAATAAATAAGATGCAACAGCATGTATGCTCACACATGTTACTACCTTATGTTGACTTTTAAATTAATGAAAATTTTTATTTCCTATATTTTATGTGCACAAAATTCATAAATAAATCATTTTAACTCTATTTCAAAAGAAGCAATTTTAGGGTGTTACATCCTGTCTTCCTCGCGCCACCGCAAATGTCAGCATACATCAGCGCTTGACCAGACGCAAAAACATTGCATCCGATCGCGCACTTCACTCAGGGTCTGATCATGAACCCTAGTCACACCTTCACTACACAACTGACCGAACGCGCAGGTCCAGGGTCCGGTCCTACGTCTGGTCATCTCCAGTGACCTCCTCGACTTCATCAACTTTTCCACCTACTCAAATGTGCTAACCACCAAGTGTATCACCTTGTGCACGTGTGTTAGCATATTTTCACAAAACATTTTCAAGGGTGTTAGCACTCACTAGAATCTAAATGATATGCAATGAATTAGAACATCTAGTGGCACTTTGATAACCGCATTTTGATACGAGTTTCACCCCTCTTAATAGTACGGTTATCTGTCCTAAATGTGATCACACTCGCTAAGTGTCTTGATCAACAAAATAAAATGGCCCTATGGATATCACCTTTGCCTTGAGCCCATTTTATTTTTCTCTTTCTTCTTTTCCAAGCCCAAGCACTTGATCATCACAATGGCCATCACCACCATCACCATGATCTTCATTTCATGCTCCACCACTTGGAATGTGTTACCCTATCTTATGATCACTTAGAGTCAAAGGGTTAGCACTTAGGGTTTCATCAATTCACCAAAATCAAACTAGAGCTTTCAGCAGCACTAGCAGCAATAGGCACATCATCATCAAGAGGAAGAGCAGTAGCAGCAGGAGCACCCGCATTTGCAATAGCTAGACCAAAGGCAGACCTACCAAGCAGCATTGCAGCTGCAATGACAAACCCAGCACCACCATTCCCAGCCATCTAAGTTCCATATACAGTGCAGTTGTCATGAACCAACCACATAATAAGGAATAGCAAAGAACAACAGATTTGCAACATAAAATAAATAGTCTCAGCTGGTGTCCACAAAGAAAATATTACACATGTCCAACAATGCAACATTAGTTCTATACAAGGCAGCCTTAATTTATTACAGGTTACCAGAACATGAAATGTGCAGCTAAGTCCTAGAAGCCCCCCTAGAATCCCACATGGCATCAGAGATTGCATCCCTAACTGATGCCATGTTAGGCACCTCTTGTGTCTGCAAAGCATTGACAAGTGGACCAGTGGAAGAAGAAGAAGCAGGGTTTGCAACCCACTCTGCTTTAGTTGCTACAACAGGATCAACCCCAAATCCTAGGATCCAATTGTGTAAGATGCAGTAGGCCTAAACCAACTTCACTTCTGTCTTGTATTTATGAAATGACTTGTTATCTAGCCCTCTCAATGGTCACTCTTAGGGAGTTGTGCCTCAGATTGTATAGCTCCTTGGCATTAGTAGGGTTATGCCTAGGACCATATTCAGACAAGTGATACCTCACAGCCCTGTAAGGAGGCAGGAACCAGGTCTACAAGCATAACCAGCATCCACTAGATAGAATTTCCCTACAAGGTAGTGGTGGATTGGCTTACAAGATAGAACATAATGGTTTAAGATGATATAGGTAGCTATGGGTAATGATGTTACCTTCAGGAAAACTCAGCCCGCCATCTCTCTCTATAGCATCAGCCAGAACCAATGCATCATGAGCAGAACCCTCCTAGCCAACCAGAACATATGTGAACTTGAGATCAAAATCAACAGCTGCCCTCACATTTTGTGTACCGCTACTTTTCCTACCCCTGAAGGGCCCCTACATGTGCCTAGGCACCCTTGCCAACAGATGGGTGCCATCAATTGCACCTATACAGTCCTATGAGCAGGATTGATAAGTCAATTTATGTAAACCAGACCCTACACCCAAGATAATGGAACCAAGGTAGTCAACATTTACCTTGAAAAAAGGGTTCCACCTATGACTTTCTAGAATTTTGGGATGTGTTGAACCAGTTCGTGGTTTGATCAGATCAGCCCTTAGTTCCCCAACAGCATAAAGAACCTAGTGAAAGTGTATGCTAACAGTTTCTATGGATCTCCTAAAGCTCTGGTGGACAACCCTAAACCTTTGATTGTGCCAACCACATGGAGAAACATGGCCACTTGTTCCTCAACTAAGGAATTAATTGTGTCCAGAACTAAACCCCTCTACCTAAACAAGTTGCAGAGTGTAAAAAAGGTGCTCTACTCATCCTAAGCATGGATATGTACTCAACATCCGTTGAGTTGTAAATGAGAGCAAGGTTCTTCTCCCTGTGCTCATCTGCTTCTAACCTAGGGCCATAACAAATGGGCTCATCCTTCTCTCTACGCCTTTTCAGTTTAGATGAAACAAGAGCAACCATGACAACTACCATGGCAGCAGCCTATGAAGCCATGGTAGATCTCTACTACTGCAAATCTATCTACATGCATAAATAAAAGTTTGATTTTAGGTTAAGGCATGCCTTGCTGGCCTCTAAATGCACATCATTATATTGCAGGCATAAACAAGAAACTGGTGGATAGGGCTTCATGGCCTCGGCTACAATGTGTAGAGCACAGCCACCCAGAAGCTCCACCTCAACATCATCAACCAAAATAAACCCCCAACAATCAGATCCCAAGCTCAAACCATGCTAAACAGTAAACCCTAGCTCATATGTATTATCACAATCAAATAAAAGCATGGAAATATCATGGATTGGGACCAAGAACTCATGGATCTGCCATGAGGCAACCATAAATCCAAGAAAAACAATGCTATGAGCACTTTGACCGCCGAAATTGGGCCAAGTGTAGGCACTTCACATCGCTATGAGCACTATGACCGCCGAAATCGGGTCAAGTGTAAGCAACATTTCAAGATTTCACCATGCTTTGGGGACGGAGATGAAGCAACCACAAAAGAAGCTGGCGGCTTGGGGAGGAGGAAGCAGATTCGGAGAGGAAGAAGGTGATGGCTTGGGGAGGACGAAGCAACGTCCACCATAGGCCCGCGTCCAGGAAAACAAACACAGCAACTAGCAGCACCGCTCGTCTCGAGGAAGAAGAAGACTATGACGAGCAGCAGCACCCATGCGCCGGCGAGACGGAGGAGGAGCCGACGCGAGCCACGCGAGGCCTGTCTATGACCCCACCGCCACCATGGATTGCCGGACGAGGGAGGATGAGGCAACCGCACCGAAGAGAGTGGAGAGCAGGAGGGAGTGAGGAGCGGAGAGGAGGAAGAGGAAGAGTGAGCGACGCCTATGCTTATAAGGGAGGCGAACCATAGCGGGGAGGAGGACTGAAATTTCACCATAGTGCGCGAACGGGAGCAGCAGCCCGCCATCGGCCAAAGGAGCTCGTGAGAGGCCGAAATGAGCCGTGCCCGCGAGAAACGAAGGGGAGGGGCGTTTTTCCCGGGGCCTGGCTCCCAGTTGCTTTAAGCAACATGCGGGCCAAGCCCAAAATGCGTCCAGGCAAACAAACATAGCCTCCTGCAGCCGCTGGGCCTACATCTGGCCCTCATCCAGGCAAACAAACACGCCCTTTATGGACCTACCGAGGACTGCTCGTTTTGATGCCAAACATGCTCCCATTCGGCTAACAATCAACTGCATGTCCTAGCTACCTAGCTAGGGTAATGCTCCCCTCCATCCCACAATAGAAGTCGTTATGAGATGTGTGTAGGTCAAATTTTCTCCATTTTAACTAGCTTTGTAGAAAATACGTGAAATATTTATATCTCCAAATAAGTTTATTATAAAAGTATATTCAATGATCTATCTAACAATGCAAATTATGTATTATTAATATTAATATTCTTTTGTATATAATTGGTTAAAGTTAAAAAAAATTTACTTCTCGGGAAGCGAGAACGACTTCTATTTTGGGGCATATGGAGTATGATGTTAACACCCGTGATGACTAAACTAGACGACATAGCTGTATGCGTATTCATTTTAATCACATGTATTGGAGTGAATTAGAGTGAAAATTAACTAATTTTTATCTCAATCCACTCCAACACACAAGAATTAAAACAAATACAAGTCCATATAAACTTTGGGCCGTAAACTCAGCCCTGTTCGGCTGATGGTTTCTACCGCTCATAAGCCGGCTAATACTGTTTCATTGTGAGAGAAAAACATTATACCATGGTTGATAAGTAATTCAAGCGAATAGGGCCAGAAACATGTTAGTCCTTCTGCAATGCATATGTGCCGGTGTTTGGCCCATATAGGAACTGTAAAATGTAAAATAACACTTCATTAGCTTTACGTAAGTTCTCTCTTCAGATAGAATTGTGCCTAGTGGTAGATCGCGTAATAAGGGAGACGACGTGGGGTCTGGAGTTCGGAGACGCACACAGACGCAGTCACGCGTAGACGCAGCGGCAAGTGTGCGATGGGCGATGGCCCTGCCGTGCCGTGCGTACGTCGTCGGCCGGTACGTGTAGCACGCGTGCACATAGAGCGCGTGAGTGCGCTGCTGCTTTCCGCGGGCACGCGTGCCACGACCTCCTGGGCCGGGGCCCGCGGCCGTGACGCGACGCATCGCCCACCTGGCCCTGCAGGACGGAGTAGTAGCTAGACTGCTCGTCAGCGTGACGTCAACCCCTGCCGAATTCTCTGCATTCCACGTCCCTCTCCAGTCTCCACTCCACTCCACTCTGCAGCCACTCTCCTGCAGGCCGGCCGCAGTCCTGAGTACGGCCTGTACGTATACTCCCGGCAGAGTGAGCACTACTGGCAGTACCAGTAAACGCACACGCACGAACCTATCTCTCCGTAAAAAAAAAACAAATTAATACGAAGGGCATTATTATTCATTGTTTTCGGAGACGTCTTGGAAATAATATTTCTACACGCGGTTAGTGTTACGGATCTTCCTAGAGATAGAGACATTTCTAGGGACAGTCAGAAGCACTAAGCATGGATAGAGTGATGTAGTGCTTGATGAGATCTAAAGCTGTATAGTTAAACTTTTTCTTCAATTTGAGATTGTTTAGCTAGATTCCAAATGTTTAATATAAGATCCATAGAAGTTAAGACAAAAAGGTTAAAACTTAAAACATGATATATGTAGCCTCAAGTGAGTGTGTGGTGTGGTGGTAGAGAGGCATAGTGAGACAATCCTAGCGACCACATGCATGCATGCCTATTTTGTGTGACCTAGGATTAGCGATACACATCCGCAGTGTGTTGCTAGTGGGCTTGTCAAAGCTCTATTTTTTGCAACTTTTTACGACCAATTTTTATTTTCTGAAATTTAATTTCTAGGGCGGTTGGTGTTTCTAACCGTCTATAGAAATTAATTTTTAGGGATGCTCCAAATATTAACTACTCCTAAAAATCAATTTCTAGGGATAGTTGCAAACCAACATCTAGAAATGTTTTATTTCTATAAACCCCCGGTAGATGTGGTTGCCCCTACAAATCAAATTTGAGCATCTCCAAAATGTCTTATGTAGTAGCAATTGATATACGCATTTCTAACATTTGAACTCAAAACAGAAGTATGGAGTACTAGTGAGCACATTATATAGTCTAAGTACTAGTGAACACACTGTATAGTCCGAACAATGTTTCATTCAAAAGTGAAAACAATATGCAAGCTTGAAAAATGCAATCTACAACATAATTTTTCGTGGCCTCTTTTAAGTCACAAGGATGGACTACAATAGAACTTTGGCTGGTGGGAAACATACGAGTGATGTGTGCATAATATAGATGGTTATAGATGAGGTGGAGGGATGAAGGTTGCCAGGGTTTAGCACCGTGGCACTGGCACATGTTGGTTGATGAGAACAAGTATGAAAAGTCTGGACTCATGGAGATATAGATGAGGTAGTACTATACTTGTGGCCAATTGAATTTTGCCCCTACTCCTATTGTAGATGGTTTGCTAGAGGTGGTTGGTGTAAAACCATATGTTTGATGTCTCGTTAATGTGGCCATATTTTGTTATTGGAGTTAATAAGTGTATATGGTGTGTTTGTGTTGCTTGGATGCTATGGGGCTCAATGCTTTGCCAAGAGAAAGGATTCTCGCACTCACTTTTTTTTTTTTTTGTTCATTGATGTTCATGCAAGGCCAATATTTTTTGGAGGTTTATTTCTATGAGTACTACTCATTCTAAAATGCCGACCACGCCCTTGGTTGAAATATTACATTCACACCGATGGAGTATATATATTCTCTACAGTGGTTACATTTTTCATAATGATAACGGAAATAAAGTTTTGGGACCTAGAAATAGGAAGAAAAACAACGAGGATCATAACTAGACTAATCTAGTTGATTTAAGCGACTAGCTAGGCTAGACTAGACCCCGCATTATAGCAAGCCCAAATAGAGCTAAGTGCTTGGCTATAATAAAATCAAGTTGTAAGAGAGCCAAGCTATACAATTTATATTTTTCTACAAAAGGCATTTTTATTATAATGTGATACTACTTTTTAACTATATCCCATATTCTCTTTTCTATGACTCCTCACATCCACTTTCTATCTATCTGTGCCCACCACTGTATAGCTGTACATACTTGCTCTTAAAGAGCCAACATCTATATCGGTACAGAGTAATCATAGTATCTTACAAACATAGACCTTTCCAGCCATACTAGAAATGACTAAAGACTGAACTAAACCACTAGCAGTACTTCTACATCAACAAGTTCCACGCAAATCATTCCTTGCCATGGGTAATGGTTCTGGAAGAGCAGCAGAAACTCTTTGTGAGCTGTGAATCCAGACGACGTGCTTCCTGTAAGCATGATCTTGATTCCCTCGAGCACCTTGATTTTATACGGTGCTTACTTTCTTGAAAAAGGAAATTGTGCGACTGTCAGGATTATCTCGATGATCAAGTTTATGGTTGTGCTGTGGCAGTTCCATCTATCATTAATTGCTCCAGAAATGGGTTAACCCTGTCTGGGCTCGACGGATGTATCGATGCAGCATTAGCTAGTAGGAGAGAAGAGTATTGTTGTGCAACTATCTGATTCCATATGCATACTGCATAGAGAGTAGGATTAAAACACATACCTGTCTTTTAGGGCAATAAGTAGGGTTACACCTCAGATAGATTAGATTAGAGAGGACCACACACCGCAGCACATATATAAACAACTAATAGCGTTAGGTGTGATACTACTACCTCCTCTAATGGGGGACATGAGAATCTAATTAATATAATAGAAAAACATGCAGATTACTATATGTAGCTAGATGATCGATTAAATGCATTTTGGAGATTACGTAAGGGGAGCAGCGTACATGTTCAGACAGGGGACGTACGTGTTCTATACATACATCGCTACATGCACGCGTGTATTGTCGAAAATAGACCTAGGTAGTATTTGTATGATGACAGCATGAGAGATCGATCAGCAGGCAACCATTAACCAGCTGCGCCAAATAGCATACGATAATGGCGTCGCAGTCACAGACCGTCGACGACCTGGCCACCTCAAACAACCTTTTCATTCTGTCTTCCCGCTGGCCGGTCAGAAAACCTAAATTCTCTTCTTCCTCCTTGTCTTTGTCGTCGTCGTCTTCCACTTGATTTCCTCGGCCCGACGGCAGTTTATATAAAACCACCATTTCATTGCACTCTGATCCACTGCTGCTCGATCTCTAAATATATATAAATCCATTCGAGATTCAACTTCACTTCTCCTACTTGCCCACCAGACAGTAGTCGTCCACCACATAACCCACAGTCCCACACCACACCACACATAGATAGAGAGCTAGCTCAGCTAGCCGCGCACTACCACACGCCACACACTCATTACTCGCCACTACTCTTGCATCGCATGCCCGGCGGCCGCCCCCTTCTCTCCCACAGCTATCTACCATACCTATCTAGCTTAGCTACATACCTAACTAAACTGCCAAGAATTTAGCCAAAGCAAGATCTCGATCGATCCCATATAACAGATCGATTGGACCCCATGTCTCTGTAGATAGATAGACAGATATGGCAGATCACCAGGAGATTATCCATCCACCAGCGGCTGCCACTGGCAGCACGGGCCACGGACACGGCGGCGATTGGTGGACCACGGCGGTGTCGTGCTCACCGGACCAGCTACCTGCCGGGTTCGGCGCCGCCGGCTGGTCGTCTGCTGAAGGCAACAAGTCGAGGTCCGGCAACGCGGCCTCCTCGGAGTCTCCCGGGTCCAACCACTCGCTCGCCACCGTCGGCAGCTCCATAACCTTCCAAGACCCTGCAGGCGCCGTCGCCGATCAAACCGTGGTCGCCATGCCGCCGCACCCGGCGGCGTCTGGTCTCTCCGCCAGCAGCTGGAATCAGCCTTCTTACTACTTGTGAGTCTCATCTATACTTCAATTTGCTTCTTCTCTCTGATCCTTTGTTTGTTTAATTTATTACTACTCCAGAAATTATTATATATTGTGCTCTTCTCGAAAGTTTATTCATGATCATATGTATCTATGCCTGGCCATCTTAGGGATGGATCTGTTGGTTTCCATGGCTACATGAGCTCAAGAAGCGACCAGCAATCTCATCACGTAGGTCTGAGGAGCCCCTCATCGAATCACAACAACAGCTTGATGCTACAGGACGCCCATGATCCCAACCACCAGTTCCTGTCCAACCTTGGGCTGGAGCTGCTCTCGTCGCCGACTTCGTCTTCCGGCGGCTTCCGGACCTCCTCACTGCTCAGGAGCCTCACGGAGCCATCGGCAGCAGCCAAGACTTCGCCGGGCTTCCTGCAGCAATACCAGCAGCTGCAGACGATGAACCAATCGTCAGCTGGAAGCATCAGGGAGGCTCTGCAGTTCACAAGTAGCACGCCGTTTTGGAACAACCCTTCTGCCGGTGGGTTTGCTTCGGCGGCGGAGGGGGCAGCAAGCTTACTAGGGACTGCCGCCGGACCACCGTCAGGGCAATCTACGCCGGCAAATTTTGGAGTCAAGGTTCGAGTATATATAGTTACGGTTTTGCTAATTTTTTCAGTTGGCTGAAAACTTCTTGTTACCTTTCAATCACTGCATGCCACACAGCTTTGTTTGATAACTTTCAATGGCCTGAATGTTTTGCGCCGTTGTGCTGTGGTGCCTACCGATCAGTCCTGATTGAGCCTGTAACCTTAATTTAGTTTGTTGTTCTATGCATGTAGAGTGCATTAGAAGGTGCCGGAGACTCTAGAAACATCATTGCAAAGAGGACGAACATCGGTCCAACGCCGCCGCTCAAGAAATCGAGAACAGGGACACCATCACCATTGCCAACCTTCAAGGTATACATACCAACAACAATTAGTTTATTAGATCCTATTTCAACATGGAAAACTAACATCCGGATTTGTTGTGGAATTGAATTGTTTTTTCCTTAAAGTTAATGTTGTTCCATGACTAACTATATGGAAATGGAATGGCCACATATATATTTTTGCTTTCATAAAGTTTCTGTACTATACACTCATTCATGTATACTCCACTTGGGTTTTATATATGCTTCAGGTGAGGAAAGAGAAGCTTGGTGACAGAATCACAGCACTTCAGCAACTAGTCTCCCCTTTTGGAAAGGTAAGCGATCCAGGTCTTAATTTGGTTAATGATCCTGCACTTCCACGCACTACGTACTATTCTGGAAGCTGAAAACTTCAGAGTCCAATACCCCATGCAATAAGTCTCTCGTTGCAGAAGGCCCACACCTTTTAACAAATTAAATTCTCTTTGCAAAAAACAAATGATCGATCAACCTCGGCGTGCGTGCTGCTGCTGCACAGACGGATACGGCATCGGTGCTCCACGAGACCATCGAGTACATCAAATTCCTGCATGAGCAAGTTGGTGTAAGTGCGATTGATCTAGCTGCTGCACGCAGCTCTTGTCCTTTAAGGCTTTAATCATAATATGTAGAAATTTGGATCTACCAGCTTGAATTTTGCTCACAATTATATTCAATTCAATGGACGCTTTTGAATATATGCAGTCACTCAGTGCTCCTTACCTAAAGAACAGGCAGCAAGTGCCCCATCACAAGGTACTGCTACAGTAGTATTACTACTGCTGCATATTCCTGCATGGCTCATCTCAGATAGCCTCATCCTGCATACTTTAACTAACCAATATACAACGGCTTCCCCATGCGTACGTCCAGGTCTTGAGGGATGGAGGCGAGGTGGCGGCGGTAAACGGAGAACTCACTGGCCGAGGGCTGTGCCTGCTCCCGATATCGAGCACCTTCGCGGTGGCCAGTGAGACGCCGCTCGATTTCTGGACGCCGTTTGGAGGCCCTGCCTTCCGGTAGTAGACGTGTATCTCATCCGGGAGCTAGCTAGCAGCTCTTACTAATTAGAATAATTTGAAAGTTCTAGCTAATTATAATATCAAATCCTAACTCACATCACATACAGTTACTAGTGAGCATATATAGAGAGAGCAATCTATGACTGAAGTATGGAGTATATATATAGTTGAATCTTTGGAATGATTTCTTGAAGACTTGAATTCATTCTTCAGGTTCATACAATAATGAGGTGCCAAATGAATATAGTTTATATGGCAAGCAAACTGTAACTCATCATAATTTGCCTTTGTAACTATCTCAGGTGGCACACACATTGTAACTATACTTTATTATCATAATATATTTAACATTTCTGTTTGAGCATTATTCTTAGAAAAATACTCCATTGTTATGTGTGATATTTGCAGATCCTATTTCCCCATTTGGTGGGACGAGTGGGGCTCAAGCCTCTCCTACCCACCTCCAAATTTTTGCAGACATGAAAGAGAGAAAGGATGGCCTCTAGAGGTTAAAGATGACTTAAGCCCCCTCTTCCATTAAATCCTAGATCCGCCACTGCCTAGGTTAAGGCTTCAGTGACCCAATTCAGCTATCCTCCTCTTGGGTCGGCCTCTCGGTTTCCTTTTAGTGGGCCATAATTTTTTTACACAAAAATAGGGGAAAATCCAACCCAAACCGACCTGTAGGCACGTGTCAAAAATTCTAATTTGATGGCGGTCCTATTTCGGGTTTGGGCTAGACAAAATTGCTATATTTTTTTTTTTTTGCCCGACTCAACCCGACGCTTGAACATGTCTATTCCAGACGTAAAACCCATAAACTTCAGTGAAGCATCCAATATTTACAGGAACATAGTATGTAAAAAGACATTAAGATGAAGATTCAAGAGGAGAACAAAGAAAAATATGATCTGATGTATTATCTAAATATCTGGTGAGTACAAGACTGAAATTATAACTTCACATAGTTACACTTACTGGATAGTTCGGTGGTCGAATATATCTTGTGACCACTAGACTATTAGGTGATAAGAAAAATCTCATATATATATTTGCTTTGGTTTCCTTGTTTAATTTCATTCAGGTTCTTATCTATTGTAAGCTGAATATGGCTTGTGGCATGCGAATGCATTCACTGGAAAAGTCTGATGACCACCGGAAAACACCCTCGGAGAATCGGTTACGAAGATCCAATGGTCCAGATTAAATTTGATCTGATCATTGAACATCGCATTCTCCGGTGCCTATTTGGAAGGCACCACCAGACATTATTTCTAGTGGCTCCTCAGAAGCCTCGGCCACAGAAAACTAGCCATTGGAATTTCAACAGCTCTTTCCTCTTTTCTCCGGTGCCTCTCCGGTGCAAACAACTGAACTAATCCAGTGACTACTAAAACCTCTCATTGTAAACACCTAAGGACCTCTAGGGCATCACCGGATACTCCGGTGGCCCCCACCGGAGCAAGTGGTCACCACTTTTGAATTTCCTCACATTGAACCGGGGACTGCCACGTGTACTCCTCGTGTATCGCATTCTCTGGTTCCCTGTAGCAGGAGCCACTGAAAATTTATGGTAGCAAACCCTAGCTACAAGGTCCCTCTACCTCTTGCTCAGGTGCTGTTAGAGGCCTGTACCACGAGACTATTCCAGTGGCAAACCCTAGCCTATGTTAACTGTGCACCTGAGGACTGCTTTCTCTGGTGACCCCCTATCGGTGGGTGCTGCAAATCAGCACCTAGTCCATCTCTCAAATGGTTTTCAAATATGCTAATAACTCCAATTGTTTTCCAACTTGAACACCTTCACCCTAGTCATTGAGTTAGCTATTCAAAAACATTTTTCAAAACATTTTCACTTGCTTCCTCACCACGTCACTAGGTCCAATGCATATGCAAAGTTAGTTCAAACCTAGTGGTACTGACCGTCATAGAACTGTTTTGGCATGCGTGGCAGGGGGCAGCCACGCTGGCGGGTGCTTCCGTTGGAGATGCTTTCCACTTGTACATGCTATAGCCGGTTGTATTGGAGATGGTTCGGGTCATGTGTCACCTAGTTATTGGACAACGTGGCACTTCCTTTTCCTTGCATGTTTCAGGATCTAACTGGACCACGTGTCGGGTCCCAGTTGTTCCACTTGTCAAGTTTTTATTGGCACACGTGTCGCGTTTCGGTTGGAGCAGGTGTCACTTCTTCATTGGACCATGTGTCGTATTTTTATTGGTCCACGTGGCGTGATCACAATACCCCGCGTGTCTTTCTTTTACTCGACCACGTGTCACAATGTTGTGCATTCGCATGTTAGTATTTTATTAGGACACATGTCGCGCCCTGAATTACCCACGCGTCTTTTTTTTATTCGACCACGTGGCAGGACGGATTTGTACCATGTATTTGGTTTGTATTGGCCCACATGTCTTGTCCTGGCTTTTACACGTGTCATTCACTGGTTTGTCCACGTGTCAGATTTTTATTTAACGACTTGGCATGTGCCGGATCTACCACGTGCACACCAATCATTACATCAAATTAAATGATTTTAGATCAACACTGCTGCACAAAATGACTACATACATAATTATATTGAACCTAAATCAAATAACAGCAGTTCAGCTCAGCAACAAACCACTGACAAAATTCACATATCAAGTCGCCGCACTAGTGCACGTCAAAACAGCAAACAAAACACATGTTCACTGTATCACCAAGACTGAGAGTTACCAGCGCTTAAGAGCATGATATGCTCACGGAGCTTATTGTTCTCCTAGTGTTGCTGTTTCTTGAACTCCTCAAACTCCCTTTTAGTGTTTTCTGCCTTCCTTCGGTGAGGCCAGCTGAACTTTACTGTTGAGCAGCAAGCCGTTTCCGAAGTCTAGAGCAGCTTACCTCGATACCAGCATTCTTCAAAGAAAAGGTGTTGCAGTTATCCTGGGAGAGGACCTTGGAAATAACATCAGCAATTCTGGCCCGATAGGCTCAGTTGGCAAGGCCTTGATTCAAACTGGATCTTGATTCAATGGCTTAATTACTTGAGAAGGCCTAAAAATTTCTGGCCCGATAGGCTCAGTTGGCAAGCCTTGGCAGAAACATAAATGGGCTGAGGTATAAGCATCATCAATGGCTATTGCATGCACCTCATCCTTGGAACGCATGGTTGACACGAATTTGATACTCCCTCCGATCTCAATATAAATTAATTCCTAGAAGCACCTAAGTCAAATTATCTTAATTTGACAAATAAACATTGAAAAAGATAACATGTATGACACCAAATAAGTAAATTATGAAAATATATTTCATGATGGATCTAGTTATATTAATTTGGTGTCATAAATATTTGCCAGCTCTTTTCTATAAAAAATTGGTCATACTTAAAATAGTTTAACTTAGGACAACAGTAGAAATTGATTTAATCTGGGATAGAGGGAGTATAGAAGAAGGGGCAACTGGCATAATGATAGAGTCTCACCGCCTTTGTGACCGGAAGGTCCGGGTTCGAGTCATGGTCTCCTCGCATTGCACAAAGCGAGGTAAGGCTTGCCACTAACACTCTTCCCCAGACCCCGTACAGAGCGGGAGCTCTCTGCACTGGGTACGCCCTTTTTACAGAGGGAGTATAAAATTATGAAAACAAATGGGTTATTATGTTATGTGTTATCACAGGGACTGAAGATGCAAGTTCTGTCGGCCGCACGCAAAAGACGTCAGAATGCAGCTCAGCAATAACAGTAGCTGTATTTGTTTCGAAGCAACGGCTCTAACAAAGTCCAGCTGTTTTTAGCTGGCACCTTTGCTATACCGATCAGTGCGTGCGTGGCATACCTGGCCAAACCAAAGCATCCAGAGTCCCAAGCCTGCACTCTTCATCGTTGGGTGCACACAAAACGTGAGCTCCCTTCGCACCTGAAACATTACTCTTTCTGTTCCACGAGCATACGCAACACGAAGAAAGTCTGAAACCAACGGGCTCATTCTACAACTAATCCTGAGAGATGAGACGTGTCATGTTAACAGCAGGTCGAATTCAGGCACCGGATAGATCCTGTGATTAGGAAATTTGTAGATAGAGGACGACCAGCAAGGATACATGGGATAGAATACATGAGAATAACCAGGACAACATGAGTAGGTAACATTCAGCTAGACATGTTGAGAAATGGCCTGGCATCAAGACAGGCAGAGTTTACCTTGTTCGAGGTACGTGCTACCCGGACACGGACAGTTACAATTTCACATACGTATGTTGTACTTGACTTGTAACACAGTTGTATGAAAGGTCACTCAACCCTAGGGATGTGAGGTGTTTATTTTTTCTCCAGTTATACTCTACAGGAGCTGAAAGGCGATGCATTACGCTTGTAACACCATGAGCGGGTAATTAGTGTCATGACCCGGTCATGACTTGTTCATAATTATCATCATTATATGAGCATCATTTGCATTTGAAATCCAAAAATTAGAAACTGAAATGTGAAGAATCTGAATAATTCTAGGCACTACATGTCCCAGCGGATCATCCGCCACACTCGTGGAACGTTTCGCTGAAACATTTCAGACTTATAGTTTGTCAGACCATATCTTGTTTTGACAGATTGTCTGCCAGAACATGACATGCACAGAGTTGAGCTATCACTTGTGGAGCTCCCTTGCCTCCACAAGTCAACTCAACTGTCCAGCTCATGAGAAGCACACACCAGAGCACCAGACCACTCTCACACTCCCACTCTCATCCATCTCACTCTCTCTACACGTACTCTCACACACTTGGAGCAAGAAGAAGGTAAGGGAGGAGGAAGGAGCAGGGATTGGAGGCCATCATCAGCTGCTAGAAGCCATGGAGAGCATCTAGGAGCTGCTCACAACAAGAGGTTGGGGGATAGAAGAGGGAGGAGCTCTCTCTCCCTAAACATTTTGGAGCTCGGAGGAGGAGCTTCCAAGAAGGAGCTCGAGGGGCTAAAGGTTGGATCCAGCTTCTCCACCAATTTGAGGAGCCCAAGCACAACCTCTAGTAACCCTGAGTTTGGATCAAACTCAAATCAGATTTTCATGAATCACATTGTCATTCACCTAGAAATGACCACCAATGACAGTGTTTGTAAGCTTGTAGAAAATTTAATTAGGCTACTCACGCCTCTCTAGCCATCCATAGATCCTTTCACTCACGAGCAACGCTCATAAGAAAGCTCCGGTAACCCCACCGGAGTTTTCTAGTGCCGGCCATTGCCGACCATTGGGCCAGCCTTTTCTTTCATGCTTTGTTTGGTGCACTACCGGAGTAATCCGGTGCCCTCTGAACCTTCTCATGAAAACTTCTAGGCAACTGTCTTTTCTCCGTTGCTTCCCTATGTGCATCACTGGAGAATTCCGGTGGCCTTAAAAACCTTATGAAGAGACTTATTGCCATGTTAATGGTTGAACACTAAGCTCTGATGCCTTCAACAGTACATCACCAAAGTTTTTTGGTGAGTATAAATTATCCGACCAGCTGGGTCCTCCCTAAAGATGTCAACGGGGCCCCATTCCCCGATTCCCCGCGGGGAATTCACCCATTAGGGGACGGGGATGGTATAAATCTTCTCCCCATGGAGAATTAAACGGGAAAAAGTCATCCCCATCGGGGTATGACGGGGCGGGATGGTATACATGCCCCGTCCCCGTTTCTGAGGGACCGAAATGTTTAAGGCCCAATTCCTATGTACATATATAAGGCAATTTGTAACCCTACCCTTATCCTTTCCATTCGTTCCCAAATTCCCAATCCCTCCCTGTCGCCCCTTGCATTGCCTCACACACCACACCCAAGCAACAACCATGGAGGTAGAGCCCCTTGTCTCCACCCGATGCCGGCGGCGGCGGCCTCTCCCCTCCATCCGGTGGCGGCGGCGACCGCGACGGCGCCCCACCTCCTCCACTCTTGAAGCCCATGGCAGATCCAACCGGCGGCGCCCTCCTCCGAGACGGGCGGCGCCCTCCTCACCTACCGCCGTGGATCTGATGGTGGTGGTGGAGATGGTCGTGATGTGGTGGTGCAAATCCACAGCTTCGACCTCCTCCGTGTGACCGGCAGCAGCGTGTTCCTCCACACGATCAGATCTCTCCATGGCTGGCGACGACCGTGTGCCCACCCAGCTCCCAAGGCGATTGGGGGGCGGCGACGCCCTCCTCGGCGCCACCTGAGGCATTGTCCCTGGTACGGCGACCCCCAACTCCTCCCTCGCGACGGCAGCGTGCTCGCCTAGCTTCCCAGGCAATGGGGGCGGCGGCGCCCCTCCGTCTGGTCGAAGATTCTAGTGGCTCCGCCCTCCCCGTCCCTCTCGCTCTTGTCGCTCGCTAACGGACACGGTACCAAGTCTTTTCTATGTGCGGTTGATGCGGGGATTAAATCCCCGAGCGGGGACGGGGATGGGGAAGAAGTGCTCCCCACGAGCCTTCACGGGGACAGGGATGGGGGAAATTTGCCCCTGCGGGGACAGGGCAGTGACCCCCGACGGAGAATTCCCCGTTGACATTTTGAGTCCTCCCTAACCCCTTACTCCAGTGCCACTGTGCAGGGTTCATGCTACAACTAATCCTGAGAGTTGAGACGTGACATGTTAACAGCAGGTCAAATTTAGGCACCGGATTACGAAATTTGTAGAGGACGAGCAGAAAGGATACCTGGGATGGAATACATGAGAGCAGCCAGGACAACATGAGTAGATAACATTTAGCTAGACATGTCGAGAAATGGCCTGGCATCAAGACACGCCGAGTTTACCTTGTCCGAGGTACATACTACCCGGACACGGATAGTTACAATTTCAGATGCATATGCTGTACTTGACTTAACTTGTAACACAGTTGTATGAAGGGTGACTCAACCCTAGGGATGGTGAGGTGTTTATTTTTCTCCAGTTATTCTCTACTGCAGCTGAAAGGCGATGCATTACCCTTGTAACACAGTTGTTCAGACGAAGCAGTGTTGGTTTCTATTCGATATGGTTGTACAAAGCGCTGAAATCTGCGGAGGAAATACGTGATCACCTCTAGCGCCCCTCCAGTGTTCCGAGGCTCATATCACTTATGTTGCTTTGTCCTGCTCCTGCTCCACCAGTTTCAGAATGCCTCCTTGCAAAGTATACAGGCTCCCTAGGCTGTGGGAGCTCTATGCCTTCGTTATCGAGGCTCGAGACCACCCATGGCATTAGTGGACCAGCATTTGGGTTGTCTTGCACCAACAGGAGTCCGATGTGGATACATCGCAGACTTTCGCCAAGTGAACAGCTCTCAACAATCGATGGATCAACCAAGTTCTGCATGTTTCCATCCTTCCATAATCTCCATGCCTGAGTCAATGATCACGTCAAGGCTTGCATTTCATATGGGTCAAGTTTTAACTTTTGAGAACCTGAAAGTACTTATGTAAGCTATAAGGTTGGATGAGCCTGTGACTGGGCCTGTCGAGCTGACCTTTGAGCCACTCACAATCTCCAGAAGCATGGCACCAAAGCTATAAACATCAGATTTGACAGAAATGATGCCTTCCAATGCATATTCTGGTGCCATGTAGCCACTTTTTGGAAGATGAGCACACATCACAATTTTAACTAATTAGTTCAAGAACAATGGTGTGTTGCTTCAAAATTACTTCACGTATGAAATCACTCACAATGTTCCAACGACCCGAGTGGTACTTGATTGTTGTTCGTTGACACTGAAACTCCTGGCTACACCAAAGTCAGATATTTTGGGGTTCATTTCAGCATCCAACAACACATTGCCTGCTTTGAGATCTCTATGAATCACTGTCAATCTTGAGTCTTGGTGGAGATAAACAAGGCCAGTCAAGCAGTGATTTTCTTGCAGCACCTGTCAAGGGTAGAATCAAATAAAGTTCTTATCATGAATCTTGTGGGCCAGTCAAGCAGTGATTTTCTTGCAGCACCTGTCAAGGGTAGAATCAAATGAAGTTCTTATCAGTGGTGCATGTTTCTTTCATCAAATGTTGAGCTTTTGCAAGAAGTGAAGAGAATGTACTGAACAGGAAGACATGCAAACTTTTGTTAGGAAGGTATTCGTAAATCAATAGTTTTTCATTTGCATGAAGGCAGTGACCTAGAAGTTTAACTAAGTTTCTGTGCTGCAACCTGGCAATCAGAGCTAGTTCATTTTTGAATTCTACTGCCCCTTGGGCAGAATCTTTGCAAAGCCTTTTCACAGCGATTTCCTTATCTCCCAATGTTCCCTGAATACATGAAAGGTTCTGGAACGTTAGAAATTACACTCCAACCACCGAAGGTTACCAGCACAAGCCTTGCTTACCTTGTAAACAGTACCAAATCCTCCTTGTCCAAGTATGGTGGAATCAGCGAAATTATTTGTTGCAGTGGAAATTTCTCTGAAGCTATATAATGACAATTCTACACTTTCACCAGCAACTTCATTAGCAGTGCTCATATCTCCTAGCATCAGTCTATTCCGGATGTCTGTACTTCCTTGTTTGTCTGAAAGGAACACAGGGAATTTGATACAGTTTCTCCAGTTTGCAAGAACTAGAGAAAGAAAATAAAAAGGGAAGAAAATATTTCTCTTGTCTACCTCTAAACCAGTAGGTACAAATAACCCCTATGCATATGAATACAAGGAAACTTGTCACAGCTGGCAGTGCAATTTCTAGGGTTTTGGTCTTTGTCATGTCACCTGCAAAAAACTAATTCATGGAGAATCAACAAATTCTTTCCATTCCACAGACTATATGTCGAGTATTTCTCATGCAACACCTCCTTTAGTTTAATGCTTCACAAATATAGATCGCTCTTCACTTTACCAGGAAGAGTTCAAAAACCTATCTAGGAAGATAAACATACAATTAATAGCAATAAATCATACCGCTTGATTTGTCGATCCGAATATAGAGGGTCTCCCCTCCTTGGCTATACCTCTCCATGTCAATCATCTTCCCAGTCCATATCAAGCACCTTGTGTCATCACCATTGATGCCTTTGGTGCTCATGTTGGCATGAGCATATGCCACACAGGAGCAGTTGCTCCAGCATTCAGCTGCACACTCATGAAAGCTTCTGTTCGGAGGAAGATGAAATGATCAGGGACCTTCATGTGTGGCAAGGTCAATTAACCATGTCCACCACATCTTAGTTGCCGTCTTCTGGCGACATCCCTGTGCTGACCCATCCTTCATCATCATTTGGCTCAAAACCATCAAGGCACTTGCATGTTGGGGCAGTTCCATTGTTGTCACAGTAACCATAAGGACCACAGTAATCATACTCATTGCACTTATGTGCAGGCTGTATGTACAAGCTTGTCCATACTGACATGTTACTGTCCCAGCTTAGAATATTTACATTGCCTGAGTAATTTATCTCCATTCTAATCAGAAAAGACAAGCTGTCAATCGGCATGCTGATGGACATGTATACGTCATCATCGGTGCCACAATGTACCGCCATGTAAATGGTAGAATGAAGGTTGTCCATGTAGCCCCCAAGAAGGAAATAGCTAGTCCACACTGGGCTTCGACGGTGCGGTCTTGTGCCATTCCAGATGAACTGCTGCTGAATGCTGTTGGGGTCTGCACCATAGAAGACCCCAGGGGATGGGTCCTGCAGGCCATTCCAAGAAATGAGGTGTTGTATTGGATGCATCTTGTGGCTGATCCTGAGTTTCATCCCAGGCAGAAGAGTATCAGAGGGATGGTCGAAGCTCTGCCATAGTGTGGTGCGGTTAACGTTGCTCAAGAGGATGAAGTTTCCGGTGTTCTCTAGTGTGGCTTCTGCAGAGACGGTGGTGGCAGGTGAAGCACTGATGGCAATGCTGTTGTTTGAATTCCAAAGGACACGGCCATTGGCATCAGACAGGACAAGGTTTGTGCTACTGTGCAAGGCGAGCATTGCAGACAAAAGATCACTGATTGGTGCAGCACGGTTGGCAACCCACACAACGGTGCGCTGCGGGATGTTGTTGTACCATATACTAAGGTAATAGTGTTTTTTGGTGGATTTGGATGGGGAGAAGAAGCCCAGGGCAAAGGTGCCATCATCGGACACAAGAGTGTTACCTGGGGAGAGCGGCTTGCCGGGGACAAGGCTGTTGCGGGATGCACATAGATGCATCGAGCTGAATGAACATGAAAGAAACAAAAGGATGGCATAGATGGAAACAGAACGCATTGGCATTCTCAGCATCCTAGGCAGTAAGCAGTTAGGGACCATGGAAAATGATCATGAAATCATGGAAGAGGGAGTATTAAAGGAATCTGTGGGTGAGGTTGCCTGGAGAATTGGACAAAAAGGAGCAAAAGAGTGGTTGAGTTGTCCCAAAAATAGCAGCCTCACAAGGTTACAGTGTTTTTGCTGGAGACGCTACTAATCATGCTGCATTACTTTTATTTTTATTCATTTACTGGTCCTCTAGATTCTAAGCTATTTGTTAAAAGACATTCAGAACACATGTTCCATAATAATAGAAAGAATAGACACTAGCCACACCTTGTAGAGGCCAATTGGAATTTATGTTTTGAAAGTTCTGAAATATTGGAAAGCCTACTTTATGTCTCTAAATTTTCTTCATGGTGGTAATCTATAAATTTTTATTAAAGGGGGAAAAACTTCTAGGAATCCAAATATGAAAAAACCCTTCTCTAAACTTCAGAGTGAGCAGTTCCTTTGAGAAAAAACTAAAAAAAATGGCGTACCCAGTGCAGAGAGCTCCCGCTCTGTGCGGTGTCTGGGGAAGGGTGTCAGTGGCAAGCCTTACCCTCGCCTGTGCAATGCGAGGAGACCGCGACTTGAACCCGGGACCTTCCGGTCACAGGCGGTAAGACTCTACTGCTTGCACCAGGCCCGCCCTTCTTTGAGAAAAAACTAATCCTCCTAATTAATAAACTCAAGCTTCCAAATCCACTATACATTTGCATCTTGAGAGTGAAAGCGAATGGGTATATGCATACAGAAGCATTAAAGTATATGATAGTACAGCTAAACAAGTAATATTGAAAATGTAAAGTGACCAAGGGTTACATGAACGAAGCAATACAAGGAGAACTAAAGCATTGTAACTACAGGACAGCAACCAGAGCTGACACAGCAGCCTCCGGCATGAACTCATTCAAGCCTTCTTATGCAAAGATTTCTGTTTAGGATGAGCCGATGCAGAGCTTCGTGTTCGTTACTTGGCACATACCTACTGTGGCCGAGATGCCCAGAAAATTAAGTCATCATCATGACATGAAACTAACTACCCGAATTACTTCCACCAGAAATCTTGAGCTGACGAAAGGACATCATCATGTTGACCTACCTTGCCCCTTGTTTCAAGCTTTCCATGCGTGTATAGTTAGTAATCTGAATGCAGACCTACGTTGCCCCTTGTTTCAAGCTGTCGATGCGTGTATAGTTAGTAATCTGAATACAGACCTACGTTGCCCCTTGTTTCAAGCTGTCGATGCGTGTATAGTTAGTAATCTGAATACAGACCTACGTTGCCCCTTGTTTCAAGTTCTTACCAGAATTTAGAGTCCACCTCACAGGATTCAGTTCAATGATTAGCGTAGTTTGAGTCCACTGAATCAGAGCGTGGGCAGTTCGAATTGTAAATGGCACCGGGTTTAACTTGTGACATTCAATTTGGGACAAAAAACAAGTGGATAACCTATTAACCTTGTCAGGTCTAGAAAAATGAAAATACTACTAGTATATTGTATACAAAAGAAGCGTACCAGTTCCTACAGTTCATCAGAAGTGAGTGACTGGTGAGAGATGAGGAGGCAAAACCTCAATGCCGCGATGTGCTCCAGTGTTCCTGCAGCTGCACCTGCAGAGAACCTCTGTAAGTGAGGGTGAGTCGTGGGAGCATCCAACCAAACTACCCTTTCTTCCACAGGATTCAATCGAGCAGGATCGATATATCGGTTCAGTTTTTTTTTTTTACCTCATTTCAGCGACAGAGAGAGGGGACAGGGAGGAAGAGCCGGAGATTGCACCAGGGGGAGGGAGAGGTGGCGGGGTTCAGGGACGGCAGGGTGGTCAGCAGTCAGCGGCGGCGGCGGCGGCGCCAGCGGAGGATGCGAGAGGCCACGAGCCTGGCCATGGCGGTCTCCCAGGCGCATGAGGCAGGACGGCGGCGAAGGTAGGTAGCTGGGCCGGCGTTTGCAGTTGGACCGTCCAGAGTGCTGGGCTCTACGCTCTAGCAATAAGGTGGGCGGAGCAACGCTTCGTGGGCCAGCGTTTGGGCTCTATTAGTGATAAGGTTGGTACATGGCCCGTTTGTTTTGCTGAAAAAAAGAAAGTACTTTCATTTGATTCGTTGTGAGAGAAAAACATTATTAGATCATTTGAAATAGTATGGCTATAAGACAATATTTTTTCCTTTTATTAGTTATATATAAAAGGAAAACTTGAAAGCCTCCTACTAATAACTAGTCTTAAGTCGAAGATCAAGACAAAGCGAAGCGAAACATACTAGCAAAAGCGCATATTATATATACTAGCAAAATATGCCCGTGCTGTAAAGCGGAGTCAACACGTATAGTAATAGGACTCCGTATCATCGTTAGATGCGAGTTGTTCTAACTTCGTATCAAGTTAGCTATTTATCGACGAGATCAAGAATTGGTCTTTCTTTATATGTGGTGACTATTTTGGATATTGCGTTGCATAGAGATAAATTTATTTAGTCTGGATTGGACAACAAATATTATAAGACCTTAACTCGCTATTTGATAAGTTGGACCATCCACTGAACCAAGTTTCACTATGAAAAGTTTTATTCCTAATTAGTTAAAAATACATCACTAACTCAATTGATAGGAATCTTTGCTTCTTAGGAAAGAGTCAAGGTCTTTGTTTTTGACACTTATTATTTTTGTTGGAACGAGATAAAAATGGTTCAGAAAATCATGAAAAACAAAACTGAAAAATTAGCATGTATGACCGTAGGAAACAAAATAAAAAATCGGCCTTGATGGAAAACAACAATGGGAGAGTAAAATGAACATGAGTTCGATCGGAAAAATGGCATGGTGAGAGAGTAAATCGTACGTGAGTCCGTTCAGGATTCTGCCCAGATGAAACAAAGGACGACATAAGTTATTAACACTCAGAGAAAATCATCCATGTAGCCTTAGAAAAATACAAAGGGGAAAATCATCAGAGTCGAATTAGACGGACAACAGAAGATGAAGAATTGTTTTTTTGCTCTTAATTAACAGGTGTGGAACTGGTCGCAAAAGTTGAACCATGAGCTGATGCACGCGATGACGAAGATCAATTCCCGTGATCATCAAAAAATAGCATTGTCTATTTTATATTTGCTTACTTTCTACTTTTATTTCCTTTTCTATTTCTATTTCGAGTAGGATTCCTATTCGATCATGCTATTCTAGGCAAGAAGCCTCGTATGACTGAAGGAGTCTATTTGGATTAGGATTCCTATTCAAGTTATCTTAAGAAACCACATATATTCATGTAATAAAATAGTAGAAGTGTAGATGTATCTCGGATTATTTCAACATTCACAAAGTTAGTTAAGAAAGGGCCGGACGAAAAAATAGATGGAGATAAATTTTACCTCTTTAATATTAGTTATATATATATATATATATATATATATATATATATATATATATATATATATATATATATATATATATATATATATATATATATATATATATATATATATATATATATATATATATAAGAAAACACGTCCAAGGTCCTGTCAAATGTCAGAAATACTTTTGTGGATCTTGGTGAAAACCTATCTTAACCATTCTAAGGCAAGAAAAGACCGTAAAGTTGAAAGCTAGTAGTTCCTTATAGAATTATAGAGATCTTCAGAAGAGCTCTTTAATAGAAAAACCATTTTAGAGAAGGGGAAAAGGAGGCAAGAATTTAGATAACTAGACATGTGTAAGAGGGAAAACAAAGGTAAAGATGCCGATTGGGCCTACGATCTCGATTCTCCACGGGAATTTTCCTATTAGACGAAGGGATGAGGTCAATTCTTTCCCATAGGGATTCCAACCTATCCTACTTGTCTACCCTCCCTACTTACGAGGATGGTGGAAATCGGATGAGAAAAACTGTTTCTAAGCCATTAGAAAATCGGACACAACACGGGTTGAAAGAAAAGAAAATCCACACGCATGTGTTAACAGACCACAGACCAAATGAAATACGAATGTGAAGAAAAGAGATTGATGATCTTGGCTTTGTTTTTGGCCCGAACCCACTCGATTGTTTTTACTTAGCTTCAGTCGTTTTTTCTGATTCTCTAATTCTGTGTCCGTTTTTACTTTAATTATGTCGTTTTTTTTCTTTAATCCAATTCCGTTTCTCTAAAAGTAGTCGTTTTTTATGATTATCTAATTCTGTGCCCGTTTCTACTTTGTTTATGTCGTTTTTTTCTTTTTAATCCAATTCCATTTCTCAAACAGTTAGGCTAGCGCCCGGATCTTGACGAGCGCCCGGACAACCGCGTTGGCTGCTGCGCCTTTTCTTTAATCCTCCACTCTCCTATAATTTATTTAGCACTGTACGTACGTACCAGAGTTTTTGAAGCCTAAAACCTGTTATCCAATCAGGAGGAAGAAATGCTGAACAGAAAGAAAGTGCCCGTGTGCTGCTACGCCCCGTGACTGCTGGTGCTGCTGTGCCCGCGTGCCCGCGGGCCGGGGACTGCCTGCACCTACAGGACCGCCTGCGCCTGCGCTAGCTTCCCGATTCACAAACGATTGCAACATGAAACATTTGCTGCAATATTTGTCTAAAAAACAGATAAAACATTTAGAACATACTCTTACAACATATGTGTATAGCCACTGTAACATATGCAACATCAAATAAAATACTTGTAACATACGTTGAAACAGCTAAAATTTTAGGAACATACACTTGCAACATACGTGTATAGCCATTGCAACATCAGATCTACTTTACAATATCTAGATAAAACATATACAACATCCATATAAAACATACATCTAAAACGTATAAAACATACGGAGCTCGACGCCGAGACCTGCCGAGGTAGCTGGTGCGGATGCACACACAAATTAGTTTATATTTTAATATGCATGCACGCGGACATGCACACACAACTAGTTACATGCATCCTTAGAAAAATAAGGACACTTTACTGGGTTGCATATGAATAGAAGGATTTCTTGTGGGGAACAGAAAAAGAGGCAAAGCCTCACCTGGGGACAAAGGAAAGAGGCAAAGCCTTCACGTGACGCAGACCACGTGTGTGGCCGCGTGGGGACCAGGAAAGATGTGGGGATGAGTAGGACGCAATGCAGATTGCGGTACGCGGCGCGTAGCGCAGGCAGGTACATCCGGACAGACGGACGTTCTATAGGGAGCATTACCGTTTCTCTAATTCTCGTTTTTTCCATTAGTTCCCATCTGCGAGCCGTTTGGTACGTCCACCAGTAACGTAAACGGAAACGAACTTGGTTCAAATCGTCCCTCCCGGCGAAACATCCGCAGGCATAACCTATTTGTGGTTGCAATACGAATCTGACAACCAAATAGTTCACTAGATTTTATTCACTTTCCGTTCTTCTTTCCATTACGTGTGCTTCTATTTTCCATTTTTTTCTTTGATCCTTTTTCTTCTTTCTGTCTATCTGTTTCTATTTTCTATTTTCCCCTTCTTTCTGTTCGTGTATTTCTGTTTTCTATTTCTCCTCTACACACCGGTGGTTTTCCCATAAATAAAAGTAAAAAACAAATATGTATATCGTTATGGCCTTTCGAACCATTGATCTTTTTTTAGAAACACATGGGTCGGAGGAAGCCTGCGTTGGCGGCCGGGGCCAACGAGGCATGGCGCGAGAGCACGTGGATTTGACACAGCAAGCTGATATGAATGCCATAACGGTGTTCACGACCTCCTCGGCACGGTTCCCGTTGATGTGGACGAGGCGGAGGCCTAGGTTATGGTCATAAAGCGCAAACTAAAATCTTCAGCAATTCGCTGTCTAATCCAGTTTAAATCTTTAGACCAATCCATGACATGTTAGCAATTACCTCTTTATTGACTTTAATTAGATATTAGAACTATATATTTTATGGGATCTCAAAGAAAGCAATGAAACTCGATATTTAACTGTAGCAGCATATAGATAGTTTGAAAATTAAAGTTACAGTATATTTATGTCTAAATACTTATATTCTTTTCAATAGAAGAAAAAATTATAATGATTGTATTTAATTCGATTGGGTTTAATAGGACATTGTCATATTACTGGCAAGATTGACTTATACTATGGATGTCATAGTCATTATAAGTTATACTCCCTCTTCCTAAATTAGAAGATGTTTTGGTTTCTCTACATACATTGATTATTGAGTAGCTTTTAAATTTTATAAAAAAGGTGAACATATTGTTTCTTGAATATGCAAAAGATTTGCGCATCAATGTAACTAAGATAGAGTAGTTTCATATATACAAACGATGCACTTCTGGTGAGCGCCGTAGATCTAGAAGATCACAGCTTGGGGCTGGACGTCATATAAAGGGCACACATATATAGATATGTACCATTTCTGTCATCGATTCACATAAACATCTGATAGATTTTCTCTCCCGTTGCAACGCATGGGCATATTTGTTAGTAACTAGTCTTAAGTCGAAGACCAAGCCAACAAAACTTACTAGCACAAGCTCATATTATATATATAAGAAAACACGTCTAAGGTCGTGTCAAATGTCATCAAAGCTTTTGTGGATCTTGGTGAAAACCTATCTTATTAACCATTCTTAGGCAAGAAAAGACTGTAAAGTTTAAAGCTAGCAGTTCCTTATAGAATTATAGAGATCTTCAAAAGAGCTCTTTAATAGAAAAACCATTTTAGATAAGGGGGAAAGGAGGAGAGAATTTAGATAAGTAGACACGTGTAAGACGGAAAACAAAAGTAGAGATGTCAATGGGGCCCTAATCTCCGATTCTCCGTGGGGAATTTCCCTATTAGGCGAGGGGGTGGGGTCAATTCTTTCCCCATAGGGATTCCATTGGGGAAGTACACATCCCCTATCTGATCCCTGCATCGTCGTATCCCCGCCATGTTTTCCATACATGCACCTAGGCATCTCTAGAACTTGCGATGTCATTGTTGTGAAGTGTGTATACTTTTGTGTATTTATGCTAGAATAGTAGTGCTAGATACTATATGTGTGCATTAGTTTGTGCAATTGGCTACAAATTGTTGCTTGCTTCTGAGTTAATTTAAAATTATAATCTATGTTATGTGATGTCCAATGTAGGGATACGGATGCTTGCTTGGATTAATTCCTGACATAGGGATGGGGATGAGAACTAAAGCTCCCTCGTGAGCTTTTGCTGATGTTTAGGGGGGGGGGGTTCCTCCCTATGGACATGGATGGGGAGCCACTCCCCATTAGAGAATTCTCCATTAGCACATCTAAACAAAGGTGACATCTATCCAAGGCCCTAGTGATGTCGATGACGTCGGGTTGCACATGGGTGGAAGAAGTAAATGAAGTCCTTGTTCTTGACGTTGTTCATCTTCTATCATTAGCATGACAAGCAACTATTACTTTCTGGGTTGATCTTCACATTTGTATTTTTCTCTTTTTCATTTATTAATTATTCAAACTCTACTTCTATGATTCTACCTTATATATATAAATGCAACACATAGATTGAGTCCACACAACAAGTATACTAGGCGATAGTTGAGACAATAGGAGGACAAAACTCCTACCCGAAGCAACTATCTTTTTATGGGGGCCTTACCATTTAAGAAGTTGCCTAACAACATGTGGTGGAATACGAAGGCTAGATAAGGTTGTCACCACTTGCTAGCTACCACAAACAATCCGTGCGACAAGCGGTAACCAAAGGCAGGATAATGTATAAGCACCACACTTACACCTCTCTCACTATTCTAATTGCACGCATTACGGATCAATTAGAGCACCCTAGGATAGGAGATGATCGTAATACATATAAAGGCTTGGATCACAATCTAGTATGTAACAAGTATAAGCTAAGATAAACCACAACAATACTATAACAAGACTAAGTAAAGTAGAAAAAGAATGTAATTATACTGAATAAAGTAAAAGTCTTACTAAAAAGGTAAAGGTACAAGAGCTCTACCAGACGCTCTAGAAGACAACTCTGGAAACCCCAAGCAGGCTCGACTCTACTCTAACTTCCACACCAGACTATCCTAAACTACTAAGATAGAGTGGAGCTACACTACTCTTCACTTGAAGCTTGAAGGCATGAATGGAGATGGGGGTGTACCTGTTTACACAAAAAATTGGCAAGCTTACCCTAGAAAGGAAGGAATCGGCCGATAACGTACATACATGGTATTTCAGACAGTTACCGAAACAATCAGGAGAATTACCGGGCGGTGTCCTGTATATATTCTGCAGAGGCCAAAGTAGGAAGTTGTATAGCGTCAAACTAAGGAGTATGAATCCGGCGAGAGTCCAAGCAAAGCATGATGTTGATCAATGGTCAAAGAAGCAAAGGAGACATAAAAGAAAATATATTTTAATTGGCCAGGCTACACAAGGTGTATCATTTACGTGCAAGGGAGGAAAGGAAATATTCTGTATATTTTGGGACAAACGCTTGACATCCGGAAAGCTCTTCACCAGCCAGGAGATATTATTTAATATATTTTGGGAGAAGGCAACCAAGGAAAAAATCACGGAAGGTTATCAGAGTTGTTGGCCGAATCTATTAATATTTTATTCGGCGTCATGTACGAGAGAATTAATTTAGCACGTGCATATATAGGACTCTTGTATAGTTTCCGACCTTGCCATAGACGAGGCACCCCTATAAATATAAAGGGTTGTGGCCAATTGTAAGATATCCACACATCAATCAAAATCAGTCTTTACTTTTTTGGTTTCACGCCAACCCTTAGGAGTAGGAGTAATGTAGCTTTTCGGTGAGTTCTTCAGCAAACAGGGCTGCATCGACTGATTAATCTCTAGCTTGCTTGTGAGTACCGTTACGACTTGTATTGTGCTTGTAAAGCTGCATCAGCTAATTGATCTTTTATGAGCCATAATATAAGTTAGTTATCGATCTGTATCATAGTTTGTAAGGCCGCATCAGCTGATTGATCTCTTACGAATCATAATATAGATCAAAGTTATTAATCTTGTGTTAAATAACTTGTTGTTTAATATAATATCACTAGTTATCGAATCTGCTAAAATTAGTAAAATTTTTCTTTCTGTTTTTGGTTGATTCACCAGTTATCAATCTTGTTATAATTAATGTTTTATTAATTATAACAAATCACTTGATTGAGATAGAGATAGATCGGCATCATATCATCTTAATTGGTCGTCCTTTGATCTGGTCACGCTTTAAATCTCATAATTGATGACTTAATTTCGTTAGATCGGCTATTTTATCTCTATTCCAATCAAACATAGTATGCATCCAAAGACATGTTTCAATCTTGAATAAACTCACTAGTTAATAAGATCTAATCTAATGACACTACCATAGTTGCATCGAACCTCACTGGTAAGACTTTAGATTAGAAATTATTGATTAGTGATTTTGTTCATGATCGAGATATGTACTCTATTTGTTTGCTATGCTTGCATCGGCTATTTTAGCCAATTGCCTATGCTCTCACACATATAGCATGTTTTCATGAATCTATTGACATATAGATGGTTTTATAGATTCTTTGGCTTTAGTTTGTTATCATTATCATAGTTGCAACGATCCGATCGATCCTCACTGTTGATGATAATAGATTAGATTCAGATTGTTTATGGATTCATTTATGGTAAATAGTCGATTGTTCGTGTGTTATACTCTTTTCATCAAACTTATCGGCTCAACGTTTTATACTGATCATGTTCTATTTAGCCGATAATGTTTCTAATGTTCCATGAGCATCAGTTATTTTGATTCGTATCATTATCATTTAATATTAGCCGATAATCCTTAATTTAAAGATCTTCGTTTCATGGATACGCTGGATATCGACTATTTAGTCGATAGCCTCATTGAATCGGCTATTTGGCCACATATTGGAACTGTCTGGTGCAACACAAATATGTTCCATCTAAAACTACTGATTATTCTCTCCTTGTGAATTGTAGGGTCAAATTGACTAGCACGTCTCTGGTCCCGAAAATGACCATTCTTGTGTTGAAGCTAAGCAGATCTTTAGGTTCACTCTGTCAAAATCATCCGGCTTGCTGTGTGTTGATCACATCATCATATTTTTGTGTCAACACAATTTTTAGCACGTCCAGTGGGACCACAGTCCTTTGATTAGAAGTCAGATACTCATCAAGTTATGTTTCATCGACAAGGTTCGGCCAAGAGAAGTGAAGAAGAGCAAATACAACGTTATTTTACACTTGGCCGATGACCTCCTAATCAGTTTAATGGCCGATATCATCAAGAACAAGTTCAGAAGTGGTGCATATAGGAAAGTTTCTAGTGGTTATCACACGAGCAAGGTGTTTTGCTACATGTCCAATAATCGCAGATATCGGTCCAAGAAAAATGGAAAATTAATGCGGATAAATAAGAATCCTAGGGCGACACGTTAGTTGCATATAATGAGGAGTCGGATAGGACACGGAGATGACAAGCAGAACATATATGGATTCTTTATTAAATCAAAGCAAGCGTGGAGCAGATGCAAGCAAACAAGGTTAGAAGCCGTACATGCAAGCGTCAAACTACTCAAGGCATCAAGCCGATGGTTGTATTGAGATTGAATTGAGCTTTCATCCATCGGCTATTATCATCGACTGCTCCGTCGCTTCCATCGACTCAAGACACTTAGTCAGCCCTGGCATTATGAAGCCGATGATGAATAGGGGGTCAGTGTCGCTGAGTGGACTAAGACAAAAAAGATCTATCCACGTAGAACAAGATCTCATCGCTCCGCTATGCAGATCGTCAAGTTTCAAGAAAAAGCGTTCAATCTTGTAATCGTGTAAAGATCCAACAAACAGTACAGGACGTTCACGAAGCCGTGCGGACACCAAGCGTAGTGCGTCTACCGATTCCAAGGAGGTAATGCATCTGCTAAATACATACAAGATACATGCTATTACCACAAGCAAACAAGATTTCTTTTGGATTTATTAACTGAATGGACCGGCAATCAGCTGTTGGTGTAATTTCATCGGCTACTGTCGACAAAGCCGTCAATATAGAGAGAAGCTATGCAAATTCAAGAGGCTAACTAATCTAGTAAACAGGATAATGGCCAGCTCCGCCGATGCCTAAATCTTGGATTGGTGATGGCTATTCCAAAGTTAAAATATTTGATTGGAACATATGTCATTAGCAGGCTGGCCAGAATATTTTATTATATATGTTAGCAAGGTTGCAGTTGTCGTCGATCTACTACTATCCTCATTGGCCCAGGAAACAACTACCTTACCAGAATGAAGTATTTGGGCCGATGACATCAACAGAAGCCGATCAGCCAGAGCATAAAGCCGATGGTTTGCTGGATAGAAAAGATAGACAAGCTCCTGTTGATATGTCCAAGCCATCATGCTCACGACAATAGCGCAGTGTCGTTGAATATAGAACACGGGTCCTGCTAACTACATTTTGCCTCCCAAACCGACAAGGGCCAATCACTTCCTAAAATAGAATTGGCTGTGAGGAGAGCACTTTACATCATTTAAAAGGAAAGGGCTAACATGTTACAGCACCACGCATGCATATATATATATATATATATATATATGTTGACATATATGAAGAAGCTAGCAAGTGTGTATACGTCCAGGCATGGTATACACTTCTCAAAATACGTGAAGTTGATTAGTTGCTCAGAAGAAAGTCATACAAAGGATTCCTGCTCTAGATTGCCAAAGACCGTGGTGTATCCATATATAAATAAGAATCAATTACTCCCCTCATCCGCATCGGCTGATCTTTCACCTCCATAGACTCCAAGAATAGATATACAAAGACTAGTTTGGGGGGCAGTACTAGCTAAATTTCCACTTCAGCAGATGCATCAAGTGATGGAGCCATTTGGCCTGGCAGACATGACGTGGCCGGCTCAAGTAGAGCTGCCGCTAGCAATGGTACTTTAGCAGTGGATGACCACGCGCGACGTGGGGGGCTTGGATACACCGGTGGTGCTCTGAACGCACAATCGGCTATGTAGAGCCAATGCCGCCACTACTGACCAAATTTTGCTGTTGAGACAAAAGAGGAAAAACATCAAGAAGTTGAGTCCAATTACTATACGAGCCAAATGGAACTCTATTGCCGATTGGGAATTATTATATTTGGAAAGAGATCGGGACACGAAGTCCAGGTACCCCTCTGTCGTCATGTGAAGATAAAAAGCAACAGAAGCTAGCAGATTAAGGAAAAGTGGACACGTCATGACCAGAGAATTGGGATACATGTCTGGCTTCTTGAGATATGCTCATGCATAGCCGATTACTATATTCGGCTATGTGTGGATAATTCAGTCGGCATGGGGGAAGACTCTAACTTGTGCAGATGATGAATCAATTTACAGTCCCATCTTCTCCGCAGCCAACATATCAGTTCATGACACCACTACAGTACCTAGGTTGAGGAGGGCTGATCAGGAATCAAGAGCAGTTGACCTACGTGTGCTATCAGAAGAAAAGTTCATATCAAGTGGGCTGATAAAGTTGAGCAAACTAAGAATAGCCGATAGGCAGAGGAGATATTTTTTCTAATTACCTCACCATCAATCGGATAATTTTGAAAAATAAATATCACATTCCCAGTGTCCAAACTCATGGCGAAGGGGTTGAGCCGATAAAGATGGTAGCCGATCACTTTCTGAAATGGAATCGGCTGTGAAATTAGCCAGTCTCTTCACGAAGGATGAAAAGAAAAAGCTGAATTGGCTGTTAGTTCGAGACTTTACCCTTCAAGCTGATGGAGTCTGCAGCCAATCGGCAAGGGCGTAAAGCCAGGGAGATATCGGTTTCTGGTGCAAAGGGCGTAAAGCCAGGGAGATATCGGTTTCTGGTGCAGCAGTGGAAATTCAAGAATAATCAGGTGAAACCAATGAAGATTGATATAGCCAATGACCATAGCTGGTTCGGCTGGAGCCAATGGGGTTGTCGAGGTGAGATTATGTTTTCCTCCATGGGTTATTATCATCGGTTGTTCGACCAAGCATATTTTTCGATAAGAAGAAAAGTCATCATGGGAGGTTACATCAGAGAGACGAGAAAAGTTAGCAACCTGACTGCCGATAGGAGACCATTAGTTTTCGGATTTGAAAATCATTATCAGCATATAAAAAATCTATTCCAAGTATTAAAAGGTGCTCGGAATTTATATTATGGAAGCCGAGAATAGAGGACGACTTTTTATTGTCAACGGCGATATTGGAAAACAAGCCAAGAGAACAAAGGAATTGCTGCTTCTTTAAGTTGCCGATGTCTACGCAAGGAAGAGCAAGATGGATGGCTGTATACATGGATACGTGGTGTAAAGAAGCCACAAGAAGCCATCACATGTACGAACAAGGAGGCAGCCGATGTTCATGTGCTATCGGCTAGTCACAAGCAAATAGTCGATAGTAGGCAAGATGCCAATGTTCATGCTTATTACCTCTGGCTCCAGATATAGCCAATTATAAAAGATATCAGCTTCTATTACAAATGTATTTGGCACTATTCTAAGGCATGCGCTGGAATTCACATGCGAAGGAATTTGCCTACCAGTTACGCAATTTGTATGTGAGATTAATTTAAAAGCACAAGAGATAGAGTCCGAATACCACACATGTGCACATGGCCACGTTAATACTTGGAGTATGAAGCTCGGTGATGGACGTGATATTCGATTGAAGCATGTGAGCGAAGCGGCAGACCTGCTTATTCAAAGGCGTAACACATCGGCTATTCAGCATCGGCAAAATAGCAACTCACATTCAGTCACTGCTGCAGTGGCTATCAGGTGTCGGTGCACGGCAGCATCGTGGTGGATAGCGGACCAATATGTCATCAATCCGATACTATCCTCCTCAGCCAGGAAATGATTACCCTGCAGGAAATCAAGTGTTCGGGCTGACGATGTCGATGGAAGGCGATCAGCAAGGACAACTCGAACTCAGATAAGCATCATGGAAAATTAGTGTATATGCGATGCTATCTTGTGCGTGCAGAAGACGGCTTGCAAGCAACTCGGAGTCCAGTTAGAGCTGTATGATGACAATGAGAAAGCCAAGTCTGTTAAGCGTATATGTGCATACCATACAAGGGAATTCCAAGAAAGATATGGGCATACATATGACTGCAACTGATCGGCTAAATAAAGCTGAATGAAGCACAGTCAATCATTTATGGACTACAATTCTATTTTGACACTTTTGCATGCCTTGCTAGCTTGGTTATTTACGTGAGGAGAAACAAGGAAAATATTTTTATTTCATGTGCAAGATAAGCCCAAGATCCTCAAGTTCAGCCAACAGCAGGGGGCAAGATCAAGCCCCCGCAAACACGGGGGGGGCAAGGTCAAGGTCAAATGACAAGGGGCAACCACCATCACAGCAGTCACCAAGTGCCCCTGTCACAAAGACAGCTCGACCTCCCTCTTGGGGCGAACCCAAGTGTATTCAGTCCAGCAGCCAACCTCGCCAATTACTCAGCAGGTCATGCAACGGCGGCTCAGGAAAGATTCAGTACCTCATATCAAACGCCACGATCGGCCCATAAAATTGCCCCATCGATACAGAAGGGATAGGTCAATGGAAGCACAAGAAAACCAATAAAAGCCGACGGCCGGAAGTTCCAAACATACTTGTCATAAGATAAAGATGGAAAAGATTACTTCCAATCGGCTCAGCATCTAGAGAATTGCTTGATGGCCCATCAAGGTAACTTCGTCCTTAGCAAATGAGGGCCCTAGAATTAAAGGAGTGCAGACCACTGCTCTGAGAAGTATCATGTGCCTGTTGAAAAGACAAATAAACTAAGAATACAAATGTTGGGTAGTCGAAAGACAGGAAAAATAAATTCACTAGTTTTCATTGGATTTCTCTTTCTTGGTGAGTTTCAATAGCCGATAATGCAATGGGTGAGGCAATCGGCTAATTAATATTTTGAGGAATTTTCATCCATCGACTCCTCTTGAATGATTCATGCAGCCCATGAAAATATAATAAAGAATTATTTGAGCTAGCTCAGATCAGAGGAGCCATCGACTCTGATATAGAGCCCATGATATTCATCGGCAACAAGAAGCTGATATTAGCATTTGTTCGGCCATCTATCAAGGTTCATTAATTTGGTAATGGTGTGGCGTCGCAGCGTCAGGGATTCGTCCAAACCATGCGGTCGTTGTAACACTAGAGTTAATCATGTCGCAACTCCCGAAAGCGAGCTACACAGGAGGCCACCGATGATTTGTTTATATATTTGAATCAAGAGTGAGTTGACATGTGACTATAATATTCATCGGCTTCATAGTGAGAAGATCAAGAGCATAAAGCTGATGGTTTCCTGGTAGAAAAGGAAAAGACGATCAAGATTCTCTTGCTGGTATGTTCAAGCATATTAATTCAGATACTATAATAGCTGAACCTTACTTGAGTTCTGCCAGAGGGCAATGTACGGCTAGAAATCCTCATGAGCATTCTCAACTACTCGCTCACTGGCTCCTCTATGGGGTGAATATCTCATTGAATCGGATGTTGGTTTGCCATCGTCGTTGCAGCTGCATTCCTATTCTCTAGCACCTTGGGTCTCATCGGTGACTATGTCACATTGATGCTTATCTGCTTTATTGCCAGCACCAACGTGGCTACAATCAGGGGGCCTGGTACTCCTCAAATGGTCTGTCAAGATCCAACAAATACTTGTCCAGGTTGAGTGCCAAGGTATCGGCTATGAGTGCTCGGAGTATATTTTAAATATGGTGGCCGAGAACCGAGGCACTGTACATGTGCATGGCTACATTAGCTAGAGATGAACCAGTTCGACTTTATTATCTACAACGCCAACGTGGATGTGCCGAGGCACGAGTACTCCTCCTACCTAGACCAGAAGATGCAGTAGCAGATAGGGGTCAGCTTAGCTGCACATGATTGATAGAGCATCCGGCCTCGAGGCTGATCGCTTCTGTTTCTGGCAACGAATCAGGCCCAACACCGATTACGTTTACTGAGCTTGGCACACATAAATCTATCACAACATTTGACTCGAAAGCTGTGCTGGTCATCTCATGGAAGGCAAATTGAAGGTTCTATTACATGTTCTTGCATCTACAGAGAAAATACAAATAGCAGTAGGGAAATGGATAAAAGTTAAGCATATTCCTCTGGCGAAGTATCTTAACTAATGACCTTCTCCGAAGAAAACCGACTGCTAGTTCGAGACCCCGCCTTTCGAACCGAAGAATTATTTATTCCTAAAAAGCTGATGAAGATCAGACATCATTGAAAATTGGAACTCAGAGTCTCATTGGCTGAATATTTTAAAGACTTCAAGGCTGATTCTAACCTGTTTGTTCAACCAACAGTGGTTAGACACTGCTCCAGGCCACCATACGTTAGGATTTGTTTGTTTGCTCTTCGGCGACAACCAGGGATTCCACGAGCTGACAAAAGTCGCCGAGCATACCGCAAAGCACACTGAGGTGTCCAGGCTCGGGATGGAGGTACATGCATGCAGATATGAGGTATATATTCTTTATTCCTTGCTTCTCCTATCACTTGTGAACAATTTATCATAGGGAAAGCATGCCATCTAAGTAGTTGATAAATGAGATATGGTATGATGAAGGGAACCTTGCTTCTTTTTTGCAAAGTACTTGAGAAAATTTCTTACAAAAAATTCAAAATCAATAGCTTGTCTCCTCGATGATATTGAAATTCCTACCAAGGCCATATGTTATCATAAAAAAACCTTCCATAGAGGTTGTTTACTTTGTGTTGAGTTTTGTCAAGTCTTGTTTACCCTTGTTAAGAGATTTATCATGCTCTTAAGATCAAGATCACTTACATGCCTCATATATATGCTGCTCCTACACTAGAAGTACGCAAAGACATGCTTTTCATCTACCTCAAAATGTTCTGCTTCTACACTGCGAGAAGACAAAAATATGTTTGTTAGGCTTTATCAGAATAAATGCTCCAAATTCTTGATAATATTTCTCTCAAAAGTTTGTTGTAAAAAGAGACATGGGTTATGCAAAAATATAAAAAGATGGACACAAAAGAGGTCCAAAGTAAAAAAAGGGAGAAAAAGAGAAAAATGAAAAGAGATGAGAATAAAGATAACCCATGTTCTCGCAAAAATATTCCACAAGAGAGAAATATATTTTAGAGAGCATAGTAGAATTAGGTTAGCCACTAAATATTCCATACACATGCACATCTTGATCTACGAGTATGACACTTCTCTCTTTGGATCCGGGGTTTGACTTTACGATATACGCAAGGTAAGTATGCTACATATTTTATCCCTACCCGAACTCTACATAAGCTTTTTAGAAGTAGGGTGAATAGTGGTGAAACAATGTGGGTGAGGAACTATACACATTGAGCGATCTGAGAGAATCATTTAAGGAGCAAAGCTATGTTTTAATTTAAAAATCTTTTAAAAACCCAAATTTTCTGAGTAGGAGAAATGAGGATGACTGGATTCTAATCTATTCTGTTCCTCAACTACCCCAGATGATGTGGTAGACACTTCAAAGTTTACATGTGTAGGTAAGGCTTGAAATAAGATATTATTACTGCCAGCGGATTCATCAGCTCCTTGGAAATCAAACTAGAAGAGGACACATGACGTATGCATGAGCTATACAACCTATTCGTTCTTATACATGTCAGCTACGTCCTGGAGTCCATGCGTGAAGAAATATCCTCCGTTGCTATTCGTCGATCGGTATTGGTGTTCAGCCGTCATAATCCTGGCCTCCTAGCTTGCGTCGCCTTTGCCTAATCAGCCGAGTGCCTAAGTGACCAAACCAGCAGGCTCTCTGGCTAATTTCATTAGGCATTAGCAGATCAACCGAATCAAGAAGAATTGGTGGTGGCTCTGCTGGGATAGCCGATAAAGATTGTAGATACTTATTGGCCGGTCGGATATAATAATAGTTGCTTGGATGATGGTGTGATGAGACCTCTCGTAGATATCGGCTAAAATATCTAAAGTGCGTGAGAATATTTCCAAATACATAGCCGATTGTAATTATAAGACAAGGGGGGCCAGCTCCGAATCGGCTAAAGCAAGGTCCAAGCATCGACTCATAAGATGCATAGGAGGATTAATTTTGAAATTATCAAGACCAAGAAGAAAATGATTGATATGAAGCCGATGCAACCCTTAGTGTTGTGATCAGATATCATTGGCTCACGAAAGAAGACCATCGGATTAAAATAGTTCGAAGCATGAAAATTCATACTCCAAACTAGGGGCCTGTGTTTACACCAAAAATTGGCAAGCTTACCCTAGAAAGGAAGGAATTGGCCGATAGCGTACATACATGGTATTTCCAACAACTGCCGAAACAAACAGGAGAATTACAGGCAGTGTCCTATATATATTCTACGGAGGCCAAAGTAGGAAGTTGTACAGCGTCAAACTAAGGAGTATGAATCCAGCGAGAGTCCAAGCAAAGCACAATGTTGATCAATGGTCAAAGAAGCAAAGAAGGAGACGGGAAAGAAAATATATTTTAATTGGTCAGGCTACACAAGGTGTATCATTTACGTGCAAGGGAGGAAAAGAAATATTCTGTATATTTTGGGACAAACGCTTGACGTCCAGGAAGCTCTTCACCAGCTAGGAGATATTATTTAATATATTTTGGGAGAAGGCAACCAAGGAGAAAATCATGGAAGGTTATCAGAGTTGTTGGCCGAATCTATTAATATTTTATTAGGCGTCATGTATGAGAGAATTAATTTAGCACGTGCATGTATAGGACTCTTGTATAGTTGCCGACCTTGCCATAGACCAGGCACCCCTATAAATATAAAAGGGTTGCGGCCAATTGTAAGATATCCACACATCAATCAAAATCAGTCTTTACTTTTTTGGCTTCACGCTAACCCTTAGGAGTAGCAACACTATTTTGCATACATGCTGGTGCATTTGTTTGTTTGTACCGAGTGGTTTTGGTTCAAAGTACAAACCAATTCAAATAGTTTTTGAAAATAGATTTGAAATAAGCTTTGAAAAAGAAAAAGAAAGATCCTTCCCTTCTCTCAATCTGGCCCGGCCTGCTCTGCTCTTCCTCTCCGGTGGCCCATTCCAGCAGATGGCCTAGCACCGCGTCGCTCATACCCTTCTTCCCCATGCCTCCGCTCAAGGGTCGGCTCGACAAGCCAGCTGAAGGCCCGCGCTGCGCAGGCCACATCCCCACCCCTCTCTCCGCATGCTGTTGCTGACAGCCGGCCCCGTTCTCTCACATGCTGATGCCCGGGACCCATAGGTCAGCATCGTCACCTACCTCCCGCTCGTGCCCGACGCGGACTCCACCATCCCCGCTGAGACTCCGTCGTCGCGACGCCGTCCGCCTTGCCGTGCACTTCACGTCTCTCCGCCCCCATAAAAGCCGAGCGCCGTGTCCGCCGCCTCCATCTCGAGCCCTAGGAGTAGTCGCTGCCCCCACCTAAGCCCTAGTCGCGCCGTCACCATAGCCGCCGTCGCGAGCTCGTAGTGCCGCCGTCGATCTTCGTCGCTGGCGAGCCCACGCCGACGAGAGCCATCGCCCGAGTTTCACGTCGAGGTAAGGAAGCCACCGGACCCTATCCCGTCCTCTCCCTCACTCTCTCCCGTGCGTGCGCTCTCATCGTCGTAGCGCCGCCGCCGTTGCTCCGCTCCACCGCGTGCGCCACCGTGTCCGGTCGCCGTCAACCCCTACGAACCCCGCGGCAGAGTTCGCGAGGCCGCGCTGGGCGTCCCCATGTTTTTCTCATTGAAATCCAAGGCTGAAATCACCGTTCTGACGAGGAGCCGAGTTCCCCATCCATGGCGCCGCCAGACCTGGTACTGTTCTGGCCACCGACGTCTCTCTCTCCCCTCCTTTCTAATCTGGGCCGTTCAGGTTTAATCCAACAGCCCGAGTTAGCGCATACCCCTCCAGCTAGAATTTAAGCAAAAGAGACCCTCTGGTTTAGCCAAATAGAACCCGTCGTCCCTGCACGTTTGCTAAAGAGACCCCTGGTTTCTAGAATATTCCGCTCACAGTCCATGGCCTAAATTCAAAATCGGATTTTATTTATTTTAAATCAAAGTTGAGTTCCATTTTTTTATAAAATTGCCACTACCTTCGGTAGGCCATAAAATCTCTGTTTTAACTCCGATTTGACCTGTTCAAGTTGCGTTAGATTCGTAACGACATAATCTACGCATTAGTATCAATATTTTCCATGTTAAGAGCTCTAGAATTTTATGGTTTAACGCCTAACTTGAATAATGATTATGCAATTGGATTTTTTTCTAATTAAAAGTAACTTAGGCACTCCACCTTGGTCAATTATATGATTAGTTTTACCTTGTTTTTCTAAATCAAGTATAATTTGATTTAACTCAATTAAGGTATTTCTCTAAAGTATCTTATTCATGTTTTATATAGCTAAAATAAATAAAGCTTATAGTTTCTTTTCGAAACAAATCTATCGGTAGATGTATCTTTTTCACCGTAGCTCCGATTAGCGTGCTTTTCACGTCTGTGTGTTCGTAGCAACATGTAGAATATCTTTAAAACCTTTCTACTTGCTATTTCATATATTTGGTGTATTGTTCTAATTTATTTTTATTGTTTGCTTCGTGTATGATTGCATGGATTCTTGTGAGGAGCTTTATGATCTTGTCCAGTCGGTGAGCTTTACGTGTTGATCAAGGAGTTTCTTTGAAGTTTTTGACTTGAAGAAGGATCAGAGTTTTAAGGCAAGTATAACATGGGATCATCCTTGTTGTTCTATTCACCTTAATATCATTTTAATCATATGCATGTATCTACCTTGGCAACCGTAGTAATTTTCCTAGCTATTTGATATCCTAGATTCCTTGATTCCTATGGGTTATTGCATTGGTTAGTATGATGCTAGTGCTCAACTACAACTATAATCTTGTAACTTGACTAATGGAATATGCAATAAACATTAAAAGATGCTTTTTAGCAACATGGAATCAAGGGGGCTAGAGCATTGGACTATTTTATGGTGCTCCTGATTCCTCTCCCTAATGACTTATCTATAAGTAATCATCCGGGACTTACAGTACAACTGTGAGGGCTACATAGCTCTGGCTTTAGCTCAGTATGAAGACCTTTTCTAGCTTGTTAGAGGTTACCTTTATTGGCGTAAGAATGGCTTGATGAATCGGGTATAGGACAGCCTCTGTCCCCTTATGCATAGGCTGCGTGTCATTGTGCCATCGAGAAGGGGGGGTTCCTACATCTATTTGTCGAGTGAATCTAATGGCCCTAACTTGTTAGATGAACCTTTGAAAGGCTTCATAGTGAACCCTGCCGACCTTTCTTGGAAGTGGGTCAAGAGATTAGCTACCTCTGGCGAAAGGGTAAATCATGACTCACAGTGAAAGTGTACAACCTCTACAGAGTGTAAAACTAGTATATCAGCCATGCTCACGGTCATGAGCGGCCTTGAAACATTTACAGAATAGACGATCATTAATGGTTAATGATGATGAACACTAATGATACTGATGATAAAGATGCTCACTAATGAATACTGTTTATGCTATTCATTATTCATGTTTACCTGATCAAGTGTTTATGGGCTTATGATAACTTTGTTGCCACCCAATTGCTAAAAAATGACTCATTAAAAGCTAATCGCAGTTAACCAGTGTCAGCCTTTTGGGCCTCATGAATCCCATGTTATATTTGTTGAGTACGACATGTACTTACGCTTGCTTTATTTTTCAATTATTTGGATAAAAATCTTGGATGGGTACCAGATTGCTAGTCTGGAGGAGTTAGGCTTGTGATCAACCAGTCAGTTGTCCCTATGGAATTGGAGTCTTTACCCGAAGATCGGAGTTGTCTTTCCGCTGTTTGCTGTCTAAGGTTATATCCTTTATACTAAGTACGTTATATATTGAGCATTGTCTTTTGATATTACCCTTATTTATAGCTATATGTGAGATTTAACTTTCTGGGCTCACATATGGTGTGTATCTGGTTTTGTTCTTAAAACCAGGTGCTACATTACACAGGGTTTCGAATAAATAAACTGTCGTGTCGTCCTTTTTTTGTCAACTAATTAGGATAGGGATCGGAACTCCTAATCAACTTCGGCATTTCTGCTGGGTAGTTAGCAATCGACCAATCGTGGATGTCATGAAGGTCGCATGGGCTAGATCCCAAGCATGTGCGCGCACACACTGAGCAGTGTAAGAGCATCTCCAAGAGGCTTTCTAAATCTTACTCTCTAAATCATCATTTAGAGAATTATTTGCATAAAAATCACTTTCTATATCTTTTCACTCTCCAACAGTTTTTCTATATATCTGAGCACTCTAGAGAGCCACTCTCGTCTTTTATTTTTGGCTAGCGAAAAATCTGAAATAGAAGATAGCTATATTTGGATAACCATTTAGACAAGTTGTTGGAGGGTAGTTTTTCACTAAAATCTCTAGTCCTAGCATTTAGAGAGTCTCTTGGAGATGCTCTAAGGGCCTGTTTTGATCCATTTTATAGCACTAAAAATTAGCAGCTAAAATTAGTACTAGTGAATCTAAATAGACCTGTTAATAGACCCTGCTAATTATTAGTTGAGAATTAGTTGAAGGGCCGCTAACTATTAGCTTTATTGGTAGGTTTGAAGTTGCTAATAGATTATATGTACCTTCAACTCATTATCCAGCCACTTATTAGAGCATCTACAAGAGCCTTTCTAAATTCCACTCTCTAAATCATCATTTGGAGTCATTTGCATAAAAATCACTTTCTATATCTTTTCACTCTCCAACAGTTTTTCTATATCTCATACGCACTCTAAAGAGCCATTCTCGTTTTCTATTTTTTGCTAGCGAAAAATCCAGAATAAAAGATGCCTATATTTGGATGACTATTTAGAAAAGCTGTTGAAGGGTAGTTTTTACCAAAATCTCTATTCCTAACATTTAAGAAGGATATGGAGAGTCTCTTCGAGGTGCTCTTAGCAGGTGGATCAATTAAAACAACCCCCTCCTAAAAATTAGCTAGCTCAAATTAGTACCTTCAACTCATTATCCACCCACTTATTAGTAGGTAATTTTTTGTGGATCCAAACAGGCCCCAAATGTTGCCATTTAGATGTGAGTTATGACAATGCATGGGCAATGGTTTTATTTTTTTAGAAGGTTCCATGTATCTATCCTGACATTTTCTATTCTTTCCTGGACACCCACGAGTGCGCAATTACTAAAAAACACTTTTAAGGACCATCATATTTGCTTATAGAGGCAGTTTTCCAACCTTCTGGTCTCTAACAAAGGACGAAATCAATCATAAGACATTTTGACTTTAGAAATTACACCTTTCATTTTTAATTATAAGACATTTTGACTTTTCTAGATATATTATTTTTGCTATACATCTAGACATGTCTAGCAAAAGCGATGTATCTATAAAAGCAAAAACATCTTATAATTTGAAATATAGGGTAGTAATTTTTAAGGCAAACGATTAGTAATGTGATTATGCTTCTAGAAACAAATTTCTAGAAACTAAAAAGTGGCCGTAAAAATAGTTTTAATATCAAGAAAAGCCCGATAATGTAATTTTTCATGTGCATTTTCTACGATTCAAACCTATGATCTCTTGGCTCGTATGAGCCTTCTTCCATTACATTACACCGTTACTCCCTCTGTCCCATAAGAAGTGCATTTTTAGAGTTTAAAATAAAATAAAAGTTGTCCAAAAAGAAGTGCACATCTAGGTATGGGCCACCTAACTCTAGTTGTCTTATTCTACTTTCTTCTTTTCTAGGTGCGCAATGGCTACATCTTTTATATATATATATATATATATATATATATATATATATATATATATATATATATATATATATATATATATATACATTGATCTCTTGACCACAAATAAAAAAGTACACTTATTTCGGGATGGGGGAGTATTTATTAGAAGTATACTATCATTTATATGAATTATTTTTTATGAAATACTATTGTATTGAGTTTTTTTACTCTAAATGATTTTAAATAAAAAATACTTTAACCACCAAATTTTAAATCTTGACAAACGTTACGACTACTATAGTATAATGAATATCGTGACAGGCTGCTGTGCCATGTGCCATAGCGCGACGACATCAGGCCCACCAAGCCGTCACGTTGGCATGGGTCGCCTCACTTGTCGCCAAACACATGTTGTGTGACAACGTTGGCCCTGTTCGGTGGGCTAAAAAGGCCAACGTTCGTTTGGCTGAAAAATCGGGCTGAAAAGTACTATTGGTTGATTTGTTGTGAGAGAAAAAAACTGTCCATTTGCAGAAAAAATAAGGCTCATAAGACCAGCAAACATGGCGGTTGTCTCGTCGCTGAAAAAACTGTTCCAATCAGTCGGTCCGAAAAGAGCCGGAACCCATGACAAGAGAGCAACGGGTCTTTCTACTACCATAAACAAGTATGTGCTTAGGATAATAAGTTTGTGACTTGCCTAGAACCTAATGCAATGGCCGGTCCTTAACCGACACGGACAAGGAAAATAGTTAACTAAGCTATCCCCCGTTGGCCGCGGGATATAACCTCTTACACCCACCAATACCCGTACCATATCCCTGCCTGGTCTCCATTTTTCCTTTCACCATTTTATCATGGGAGTGATAATAATAATCACCTATTGTGAGTAACGACCGGTTACTCATGCTACCGAAAAACCCAAGCATAGCAGCTACTCGACCTAAGCTAGTAGGACTCATAGGTAGATATATTTATTCATGTAGTTTCAATAAAACTCCTATAACGTAAATGCACATCATATATATATTTCCAGTGATTATTCAAAATAAGGGTTATGCACCGATTCTTGCCTTTGGCAGGCGCGGTGCTGTCACACCCAATTTTAAGGATAAAATTGAATGCACAAAACTTGTGTGTGCCCAGGAATCAATCACACACACAAGCTGACAAATTACATAAAGTATCATCACGGTGTCTCATACATCAGAGTTATAATAAAACTTAGTCTTATACATCACAGCGGAATAATAAAAAGATAATAAAACTCTCGTGGCCGTCATCACAGGGAAGGTCAACTGGTTGACCACAAGCCTAATAATCCTCCGGGAAATCCTCATACCCGTTGTCATCTGTTACCCATCCAGGATTTTTATCCAAGTAAAGAAAATAAACAAGTGTAAGTACATTCCGTACTTAGCAAGCTAACATGGGGTTATGAAGCTCAAAAAGGATAGACTCTGGTTTACTGCAGTTAGCATTTTTAATAGGTCAAGCTTTTATTCTCAAGTATTATCAAGTTATGCTTAAGCTCCCATTTAATTCCCATAAGAACATATATCGAGTCATGTGTACCATATATCATCATTAAACAACTTTATAAGATCATCATCAAGTATCCGATTATTACGTGAGTTTTCCGGGCCGCTTTCGAATCGTGGGAGCACGGCTGTTATAACAGATTTGTTACCCTCTGCAGAGGTGGTGCACATTCATGCATGAGTCGTGATCCCCGTATGCCGGGTTAATTACTCCCATGTCACTACCAAGGTGAGCGGGCAGGGTACACTATGAAGCCATTTCATAGGTTTCCCTAACAAGTTAGGGCCGCTAGGTTTCCTTGGCGAGGAGATGTAGGGACCCCTTTCCTATGGCACAAATCCATCGCGGCTATACTCATAGGAACAGAGAGGCAGCCCTATACCCAAAGTGGCAAGCCCCATTTGCGCCAAAAAGGTAACCTCTAACCAGCTAGGAAAGGTCATATTATTGAGCTAAAGCCGAGCCATATGACTCTCCGGTTGCCTTTGTCGGTCCCGACTTTTGCCGACAGATAAGTCCTTATGGAGGGCCGGGAGCAACATGAACAAAGGTCATTTGCACTTTCGCCCTATGGAACAGTTGTTATATATCATGTTACTCACTTTGTTCCATAGTATCATTCATCAACATGTATGTCAAGTTCAGTTAGAGCACTAGCAATCTACCCACATGCATTTAACCCATAGGAGACAAGGAACAGGATAAACAATCACTAGGATGTCTTTACGGGTATCAAAATTAGACACATGCAGATGAGTAATTGATTAAAGTGAAATAGGACATCAAGGAAGGCCCATGCTATACTTGCCTTGGTTCACAAACTCGTGCTGGTCCTGCTGGTCGTCGAAGAGTTCTTGGTCTCCCACGTTTTCCTCACCGTCTGAACGCGATCAACACCGCAACATACAACATTCCAAAAGCATTCATGCAAAGTAAACATTCCTATCATTAGAACAGTACACCAGTATTATTGAAATCAAGATAAAATGTTTGTAAAACTAATCTACGTCTCACTACGATCACGTCAACACGAAGTTCACGAAAAACGGAGCTAAAATGCGAAAGTTATGATTTAAACGGGTTTTCCTATAGCCATATATTTAATTAAATCTAATCATGAAATTAAAAAGTTCTAAACTTGACTAACAGTAGCTCCCACATGTAGCTTATGAAATTACGAAGCTAACGCGATTTGAATGGATCAATTCGGAGCTAAAACGACAATTTTATAAGCAAAACAGTTCAAATGGCATTTCTGTAATTACTGAAAACGTATTTTTGACTTAAGCCGTGGAGTTAACGCTTTCCAAACGGGATTGCGCATTCGGAAAATACGCTTTGGGCTGCGGGTTAGGACTTAGAAAAGTCCAGGGACTCTTTAGCAAAATTACCCACGAAGGGGTAACTTCTAATCCTAGCCGTTGATCTCGCGATGGGCGGCTAGGATCGGCCTGGGGAGGGACGGCCGGCCGGAACAGTGTCTCCGGCGGCCAGGCGCCATTGCCGGCGACGTGGAGGTCATGGTCGCACGCGGTTAGGGTCTAGGGTTCACCAAATGGACCTCCAAGGGCACCGGTGAGCGCGGGGGAAGAAGGGGGGGGTCGCAGCCATGCCGTTTCGGCGGCTGGGAACGGCGGCTAGCGCGGTGGCCGCCATGGCCGGCGACCATGGCTCGCGGAGCTCGCGGCCAAGGCTCGAGAAGCCAAACAAACGAGAAATAAACTGCTCGGGGAGATAAAGGGGAGAACGGAGAGTCTCACCGCGGTGAAAATCAGAGCGGAGGCGGCTCGGTGATGGAGGTTCGCGCGGAGGTCCCGAGCTCGACGATGGCGGATTTCCGGCGACCTTCGGGGCGGCGGTTGTAGCTTCCTCGCGCGGGGGTGAATGGAAAAATGGGGCGTGGAGGCAGCAGGGAGGGGCGGAGATGGTTTTAGTGCCAATTTAAAGCGGCCGGGCACGAGGGGGGGGGGCGCGCTCCCACGATGCCGTTCGTGGGCGGCGGTTGCGGCCAGGCCGGGCGGTTCCGAGGCGCGCGGGGTGAAGACGGCGCCGACAAGCGGGCCCGGGCGTCAGCGGCAGGGCACGGGGGGGCGTGGGCGGTTGCCTAGTGCGGCTGCTGGGCCAAGCGTCTGAGGCGCGCGGCTGGGCCGACGATTGCCAGGGAAAAAGCTTGCGGGCCGAAAACAAGGAAAGGAGGAGATGATCATTTTTCCTTTTTATTTTCCAAACAAATTTTCCCAAAAGCATTTTCAAATAATTTTTTTGAATTCATTTGAAATTTGAAACAAGATCAATCATCACAAAATTAGATATGCAGCAGCATGTATGCATCAAAAAGTTTCTAACCTTATTTTTAATTTTTAATTCCACAAAATTTATTATTTTCCTATATTTTAATGCACACATATTTGCATAAATAAATCATATTTACTAATTTTAAAAGAACATCATTTTTAGGGTGTTACAATTCTACCCCCCTTAAGATGAATCTCGTCCTCGAGATTCGGGTGATTGCTTACTCAAACAGTTGGGGATAAGTCTTTCTCAGATCCTCTTCTCTTTCCCAAGTAGCCTCATCCTCTGTATAACGATTCCACTGCACCTTGCACATCTTTACTGTTCGGCTTCTCGTAACTCTTTCGGCAGTTTCCAAGATCTTTATCGGATACTCTTCATAAGTAAGATCTTCCTTGACAGCAAGTTCTTCCAAAGGAATTTGTTCTTCTGGTACCCTCAGACACTTTTTCAACTGAGAAACATGGAACACGTCGTGCACACCGGACAAGCTCTCAGGCAGTTCCAACTGATAAGCTACTTCTCCACGTCTTTCTAGGATCTTAAAAGGTCCTATATACCTTAGTGCTAACTTTCCCTTCATATTGAATCTTCTCACACTTCTCATTGGTGACATCTTCAAATACACATAATCACCAATCTCGAAAGTCAGCTCTCTTCTGCGAGTATCAGCGTAACTCTTCTGTCGGGATTGAGCCACTCTCAAATTGTCTCTAATCATTCTCACTTGTTCTTCTGCGTCTCTAAGGACATCGGGTCCAAATACTTGAGTTTCTCTAGTCTGATTCCAGAACAAAGGCGTTCTACACTTACGTCCATACAACGCCTCGAAAGGTGCCATCTTGAGACTCTTCTGATAACTGTTGTTGTACGAGAACTCTGCGTAAGGCAGACTCTTATCCAAACTATCACCATACTGAAGTGCACAGGCTCTCAACATATCTTCCAAAATCTGGTTGATCCTTTCAGTCTGTCCATCAGTTTGCGGGTGGTAAGCAGAACTAAAATTCAGCTTTGTTCCCAAAGATCTATGTACTTTATGCCAGAATTGCGATGTAAATTGGGTGCCTCTATCCGACACAATTTTCTTGGGAACACCATGTAAGCACACTATTCTTTCCATGTACAACTCTGCTAATCTTGCACCATTATAGGTAGTCTTGACAGGTAAAAAGTGAGCAACCTTGGTGAGTCGATCCACTATTACCCATATTGAATCATAACCTCTTTGAGTGTGGGGTAATCCTACAATAAAATCCATACCAACTTCTTCCCATTTCCATTCAGGGATCTTCATTGGTTGTAGTAACCCTACAGGACTTTGATGCTCAGCTTTCACTCTTTGACAAGTGTCACACAAAGCCACATATTCTGCCACATCTCTCTTCAAACCATACCACCAATACTTCTCCTTGAGATCTAAGTACATCTTGGTACTTCCGAGATGTATAGAGTAAGCAGACTCATGGGCCTCTGTCGATGCGGGACCCATAGGATACCCCGCAAGAGAGAGAGAAGATCTAGTTCAACTAGGATTCTTCCCATGTAATCTTAGTAATAGAACTATTAAGTAATCCTACTAGGAAATCTCATTGTAAACCGATTAGGACTCTGGCCTCCTGACTATATAAAGGAGGGCAGGGCTCCTGAAGAAGGACAATTGTACAACATAACACTTCATAATCAATCCAACGCAAAAGGCAAACGCTGACTGGACGTGGGGTCGTTACTCGATCTACGATCGAGGGCCTGAACTAGGATAAATCGACTGTCTCTTGCGTTTACCATCGAGTTCAGCATACGCCGAAGCCCGAACATACTGCCCCGGGTACCCCCGTGGCAGGCTATCGGTGGTAAAACATCGACAGCTGGCGCGCCAGGTAGGGGCCTTCGACGACTTTGCATCCGAGACCTCGATGGACCTCAATAACATGATCTTCCCGACGGGATCGATTTTCATCTTTGGCTCGTGGATCTGCGAGGCGGACAACTACGGCAAGCTTCAAAGTCATCTCCTCAAAGATCCGGATCATCATGAAGAATCCTCTATTTCGACAACTACGACGGATCAGCTCATCAGAAGATTCGCGCAGCCCATAATACTCGATTCGAATAAGATTCCACGGCTACACGCATCTGACTCGGATTCAAGCTCCGTATCCGAGATGAAGTCTTATTCGAGTGCTTTCAAGAAGTCGAGTTCCTTTTTGGCAAGATTCCAGAGCACAACCCAAAACAACTCGGATTACCCTCAGAATTCTTTCAAAGGGCCGAGTTCTTTTCCATTTGGGCTCGACAACACGACAAAATCCTATCAAGGATAGTTTGAAAGGTCTTTCAAATCAACACTTGGGATACCACTGACAGGAGCTCAGGAGGGTCTCATACTAACGATAACATCGCAAGACTGTATCATCCACTGGCCAGGATCCGTTCCTGAGGATAGCGGAACCCAACTAGTCGGCACAACAACAACAGCTATTCTACCTTACCAAGAGGGAAACTCAATCTACGACGTCGAGGCGCATACTAAAGTCATCATCAACTCCGACAGTATGAAAACTAACAACAATAACGGAACGGCTCACGCACGGGAAGTGCTCATGGTTCGACGTCCTCGGTCACCATTAAACCCCCCAGAAGCACCCGATGTCAGGTCATCAGATGAATCAGAATCCAACATATCACCCTTTGCTCAGGGCTACGATGGAGAAACCGAGAGTCAGAGACAGGCTAGAGAAAGGAAAAACAAGTTGAAACAAGGGCGCCAGCACCGCGCTCGATAGCGTAGAGAAGCCTGGACCAGATACGAGTCAGAATTAGCTGAATACGATAAAAGAAAATCACAACAAGAGGCCGAAGAGAGACGCACAGTGAGTACGCCTTACGATAAGATTCGAGAAGCATTAGAAGAACTCAGGGAAACTTCACATCACGGAGAGAAGTACGAACAGCTCCAGGACTTGCTTCGGTCAACGATCCCAAGAACGCATGAAGAGAGAACCCGATCAAGACTACCCGCCAAATCAACAACCCGTAGGCAAGAAGATCAAAATCAAAGGAAGTCCGCTTTTGAAAGACTTGGACCAGGCGGAAGCCATAACGGAGAAAGTAGGAGGGAACATAGTCGGGGCCATCAATTTGAACAACCAAGGAAGACCGTAAGTAGAGGGCCTACCAGATGACCTCTCGCAGAATTATTCCCATCAAAACAACACTTGGCTAGAAGAAGGAGCCGAATCCGAATTCAAGGAAGCGGAATGCATGATGATTCCCTGCTTTTGCAAAGCAGGTTGGCATCGAAGACGATTACCTCACAAATTCAAACCGTCTAATCACTCCAAGTATGATGGCAAAACCGAACCAAGGCAATGGCTCGTAATATATTCACAATCAATTGAACTAGCCGGAGGAGACGATGATATCAAAACCTTGTTCTTTCCCATGGCATCGAAGCGATGCCCTCCAATGGTTCGATAAATTGAACCTGGATCGATCGAACTTGGGAAGACTTGCAAAGAGCTTTCGTGAAAATTTCGCGGTATCATCACACACCCGATCACTCATGCCGAACTGAAAGGAGTCAAACAAAAGGGGGGCGAAAGTCTCAGAAATTACTATCGGCGATTCGGTGAACTACGGGCTCAAGTGCATGACATCACCGAACGAGAAGTAATTGAAGCCTTCTCTCACGGAATCATGGCTAGGTGGCAATTTCAAGACTTACGCAAAGAAAATCCGAGAAACAATGAAGAATTGAGATTAACAAAGAGAAAGAATGATAACTCTGGAAGAAAAAACACGAGAAAGGTTCCGGATAGAAGCAACCAAGACAACCCGGATAGGCAAAATCATCGAAATAGCGGACATCAAGAAAGAAAGCGTGAGACCGAGACAATACCGTGGCAATGGCCGACAAATCAAAGAAGTTTTCCAAACCCGTAAGAAGATATGATGACATTGAAAACATACGTTGTTCGTTACACCCTAACGGGAGACACACCATCGAAATCGCTACACTTTCAATGATCGATACACGAGAAAAAGAAAGAAGGAGAACACCAAAGAGGATAATCACAAGAAAGATGAAGACAACCACGAGGACAAGGGATTTCAAAAACCTGTGGGAACGGTAGCGATGATCTTCTCAGGGGCCCCAGATTGCACAAGCAAACGTCAAGAAAAACTAGCACTACGGACTATCATGACGGGCAGAACCGGCTACACCAAGATATCTCAATTGGTCACAATATCCAATCCAATTTTCAAGAGAAGACCAATGGACTAGCGAGGGGAACGCAGCCATTACCCACTAGTCTTAGACCCAACTATTGCCGGTATGATTTGTCACCAAAGTACTAATTGATGGGGAGTTGGACTCAACATCATCTTTTCGTAAACACTAAGGAAGATGGGACTACAACTCATTTGGGATGATTGCACCAACAAGCACCCCTTTTACGGAATAGTACCCGCAAAGCAGCCATGCCACTCGGACAAGTTACTTTTACCCGTCACTTTTGGAACTCCTGCGAACTATCGAGCGAGTTTATCAAATTTGAGTTTGAGACTTCGATTCGTCATATCATGCGATCCTCGGACGCCCAAAGACACGCAGCAAAATTCATGGCAATACCACATTATCCGTACTTATTGCTTAAGATGCAGGACCCAACGGTATCCTTTCTCTTGAAGCGATTTGAAGCGTGCTTTTTGATCGCGACGCTCAGCAATCCAAATTATGCAAAAAAGCACAGCCGACAATGGGAGAAAACAAATAGCCACAATTGTTGCGGAGATAAGCCAAGAAGAATTAGAAATACCGGCTAAAAAGCCCAAAGCATCATCACACCACCAAAAGAAGCCGACGTCAAGCAAATCGATTTGGAAATTGGCGATACCTCCAAGACAAAGAACCATTAGTGCTCACCTCTCGGCAAAATAGAACTCGCGCTCACCAACTTTCTTGGGACAACAAAGATATCTTCGCCGAAGCCGGCCGACATGCCAGTGTCCCAAGAGAGTTGGGTGAGCACTGTAATTGATGTTAATGAAAACTCCAAGCTCAAAAGCAACGGCTACGACGATTCTCACCCGACAAAAAGGCAAGCGATTAAAAAGAAATCACAAAAGCGATGGCAGCCGGATTCATCGAGAAATCCTTCATCCGGACCGCTAGCAAACCCGGTCCTTGTGCAAAAGAAGAACACAGACGACGAGTGGGCGATAAAGGCCGACTACACGGATCTCAACAAACATTGCCCAAAAGATCCATTCGGGCTACCACGCATTGACCAGATAGTCGACTCAACAATGGGTCCGCACTATTATCCTTTCTCGATTGCTATTTGTGGTATCACCAGATTGCATTAAAAGAACAAGACCAGAGCAAGACTTCTTTTATTACTCCGTTCGGTGCTTATCATTACAAGACCATGTCGTTTGGACTAAAGAACGCCTGGTGCCACATATCAAAGAGCTATACAAACTTGCCTTGGAGATCAAATCGGTGAAAATGTGGAGGCATACGTGGATGATGTAGTGGTGAAAACAAAGAACCCGAGCACCATGATTGAAGATTTAAAGCAAACATTTGAAAACTTGAAGAGATGGAGATGGAAATTGAACCCAAATAAATGTGTATTCGGAGTTCCTTCGAGGCAACTACTCGGATTTTGGTCGGTCACAACATGGATTGAAGCCCGCACCAAGCAAATTCGAGCTATAATGTAAATGGGGCAACCTAGGAGTATCAAAGATGTTCAGAAACTAATGGGATGCATGGCGGCCCTCAATCGTTTCATATCAAGACTCGGAGAAAAGGGGTTACCCTTCTTTAAACTAATAAAGAAGGCAGACAAATTTGAATGGACAAAGGATCAATGAAGCTTTCAAGAAACTTAAGGCATATCTCACATCCTCACCAATTCTCACACCCCCAAGGAAAGATGAAGACATGATGCTATACATTGTGGCGACTACTATCGTAGTCGAAGACGACAATAGTCGAGAAAGAGAAGAAGAAGGACGTGTGTATAAAGTACAATGACCCGTGTACTACATCAAGTATTATCGAATCAAAATCCGGTACCGCATGTACAAAAACTACTCTACGCCCTACTTATCACCTCACGCGAAGCTTCGCCACTATTTGAAAAGCCACAAAATTACCGTGGTGACAGACTTCCCTTCGGAGACATTTTACACAATGAGAGATGCGACGGGGACGATATCAAAGTGGGCGATTGAACTTGGAGCTCTTAACATCGACTTCACCCACGGAAAGCAATCAAATCTCAAGCCCTTGCCGATTTTGTGGCCGAGTGGACAGAGATTCAGCAGACCTTTATCGGATACAATCCTTGACCAATCGGAAGATGTACTTTGATGGGTTAGCTCAAACTAGGCGGAGCCGATGCAAAGCGTTCTCCTCATTTCTCCGAAGGAAAACAACTCAAGCACGTCCTTCAGATATTATGGCAAGCTACAAATAACGAAGCGTAATATGAAGCCCTTATCCACGGGCACGACGAGTGGCAATTACCCTCGGAATAAAGAGATTACTCGTATATGGCGATTCAAAGAAAGAGTCATCAACCAAGTAAACAAAGATTGGGATTGCACAAAAGAAAACATGGGTGCTATTGTCTTTGAAATACGAAACTTGAAAAATATTTCCAAGGATTAGAAATTTTACACGCATCTTGCGATTCCAACATTGCGATGAGATGTCCTTTCCAAGCTCGAGATCGAAGAGAGCAAAGGTTCCACCCGGCGTATTTATAGAAGAGCTATCAGTTCCCTCTATCAAACAACCCGGTGAGACATCCAATGAAATTCAGGCTAAAGGCGTTCAGATCTTGGTAATCAACACCTCATGGACCCAAGTTTTCATCGACTATATCAAAGAAAATAAATTACCAGCAGATAAAGCGGAAGCCACCCAAGTTGTTCGTAGAAGCAAAAACTACGTTTTAGTAGGAGATAGACTCTACAGAAGAGCAGCATCATCAGGAGTACTCCTGAAATGTGTTTCATTTGAGGAAGGCAAAGAGATCCTAGATGAGATACACTCAGGTTGCTGCGGAAATCATGCCGCTTCAAGGACACTGGTTGGAAAAGCATTTCGCACTGGATTCTACTGGCCAAACGCTCTAAAAGACGCAGAAGAACTTGTCAGAAAATGCAAATGTTGCCAAATGTTTGCAAAACAAGCCCATGTGCCAGCTCACAATCTCATCTGTATCCCACCCGCTTGGCCTTTTTCCTGCTGGGGGCTGGATCAACTGGGACCCCTGAAGAAAGCAAAGGGCGGCTTCGAGTACATCTTTGTGGCAATCGACAAGTTCACCAAGTGGATTGAATACAAACCACTCGCGAAGTACAGCGCAACCAAAGCAGTCGAATTCGTCCAAGAAATTATGCACCACTTTGGCATGCCCAATCGAATCATCACAGATCTAGGCTCCCCCTTCACAGCTACAGAATTCAGAAGCTGGGCACAAGACCGTGGTTTCAGTATAGACTATGCGTCTGTTGCACATCCAGAAGCCAACGGACAAGTAGAAAGGGCCAATGGACTCATACTAGCCGGATTAAAACCAAGGTTATACGAAGAACTAGTTGACTATGGGTCCAAATGGATTGAAGAATTACCAAAAGTAGTATGGGGCTACGAACTCAAATAAGCAGAAAGCAACAGGCCATTCACCCTTCTTCCTAGTTTACGGATCGAAGCCGTCATTGCTGCCGACTTGATCTGGACATCACCAAAGATAGAACAATACGATGAAGGAGAAGCAGAACAAACAAGAATATTAGAACTCGATACTCGGAAGAAGTCGAGTAAATGCTACCTCCAATCACCAGATACCTACAAGGTTTAAAGGCGGCACTACAACAAAAGTACCCATCCTCGATCACTACAAGTTGGAGACTTAGTACTAAGAAGGATACAAAAGACCGACGACAGACGACATAAGCTTCTCGGTCCATGGAAGGTCCGTTCATTGTCACAAAGGTCACCGGACCAGGCACATACAAGTTAATAACCGAAGATGGAAAAGAAGTTGACAATACATGGCACATCGCCGACTAAGAAGATTCTACGCGTAAAAACAACTCAAGATAAAACAGATATGCAAGCCACAAGGGACCAACATTCACAATCGATTTAAAGACGATATTCTTCGACAACATATGTATTAGTTCATATTCATGATCAATAAAGATGATATTCATCCACAAAGCATGTCTTATCATGACTTCCAACGAGTTGTTTACCCAAGAAGAAAAGCAAAATGGTGAAAACATGCACGAGCTTCCCGGCCGAGAGCAAAATAGTGAAAACACGCTTGAGCCCGCCGATGAGGGTAGCTAAAAGCTAACACCAAACAAAAAGCAAAATGGTGAAAACATGCACGAGCTTCCCGGCCGAGAGCAAAATAGTTGAAAACACGCTTGAGCTCGCCCGATGAGGGTAGCTAAAAGCTAACACCAAACAAAAAGCAAAATATTTGAAAACACGCCTGAGCTTCGGTACCGAGAGCAAAATAGCTGAAAACACGCTTGAGCCCGTCGATGAGGGTAGCTAAAAGCTAACACGAAACAAAAAGCAAAATGGTGAAAAACACGCTCGAAGCTTCCGGCCGAGAGCAAAATAGTGAAAACACGCTTGAGCTCGCCGATGAGGGTAGCTAAAAGCTAACACCAAACAAAAAGCAAAATGGTGAAAACACGCCTAAGCTTCCGGCCGAGAAAAAATATTTGAAAAAGGCGCTTGAGCCCGATGATGAGGCTAAAAACTAGTCAACCAAATCGAACTCCAAAGACCCTCCAGCTCTTCGTTCAGAAAAGCAAGAGGCTCGGGGCTACATCCGAGATAGGAATACTTTTTCCTCAGAAAAGTACAAGCGCCACTCAAAAGAAACAAAAATGGGACAAAATACTCAGCAAGACAAGTAACTTCGACCACACCCAGGCAAAGAATACATCAACGAAAACAAAGAATCTTCATTTAAAGAGGAGTGTAATATTACAAGAACCTTTACAAGAAGTCTGGTCAATCGGATCGAGCATTATCATCGGAAGGAAATGTCAATATTTAGACTTTCTACAACCCTATCTGGCTAAACCTTCGACCTCGTGCTCCATCCTCTCAAGCAGCGTCAAGGTATTCTTGGCTTTCGACTTCTCTGCTATCTTGGATGAGGCGCCTCTGGAGCAAGGACCCGGACTGGCTAGCACATTCTTGGTACATACTTGGGCACACTTCTTCGCAAATTCTTGGAAACGAAGTCGGAATCCGGGAATGAATCTGCGCCCAAGATTGCCCGTTGTCATTGAGTCCGGAGAACATCGACTCTTGAACGAAAAAGATTTCCTGAGCGTTCCAATTTTTCGATTGGCCGCCGCTTGACTTCCCCGGTCAAGCTTTCAATAGTTCTTTGGGCCTGCACAAGATCTCTATCACTCGCGCCTAATCACCTTAGCAAGGGCAAGTTCTTCCTCAAGATGAGTAATTACCTCCTCAAGCCTTATTATGACTAGAGCGGACTAGAGCCTTCATTTCATCGATGCTCTCCGAGAGCTTCAGCTTCTCAGCTCGGAGAACTAGACAAGACACCCAAGAACAAGTCAGCAAAAAAAAAGAGAAATCAAAATACAAGAAAAAACAGGCAGAACCCGCGGCACCTTTGCATTCATTCTTCGCTGAGACTCCACCATGGTCTCCGTCTCCACTACCCAGGCACGAAGGGTTTCTCCTCCTTTTGGTGCATTTGACGTTCTGTCTCCAACTCAGCCCGGAGAAGGTTGAGATTGGCTTTTAGAACGTCCACCTCAGAAGACAACTTTCTCTCATTTTCAGATGAGAAAAAGAAGCCAGAATGATCATGGGAGAAAGACTGAGGCAAAAGAGACAAAGAAAAACAAGGCGTAAGGACAGAGGAAAAACGAGCATGCAAAAAAGGAACGGCAGTAAAACCTACCTGGAGCTTTTCACCAAAAGAAGTCGCTAGGGTCGACAAGCTCCCCCAGGCTACGGTCAGCTCCGACAATCGATGGGTGGCATCGAACTGTTGCACCACGTCATCGGAAGAAGAAGGACCACCGGAAGCGAGAGAAGGGGAAGGAGAAGCCGGATGGAGCGAAGAAGGAACGACCAAAGCAACCTTCAGGGAAGCCGGAGTCAAACCCTCAGAAGGACCCGGCGCGACGGCCACAGTCACCTCCGGAGCGGCCAAAACCGCAACTTCGCCAGGTAGCTCTGAAGCCCCCACAGCAACTTCATCAACAGAATGCTGTGAATCCTGAGGCTCATAACTCGTTGGCACGGCGGGAGGCAGAGAAGAAGTCGATGAAGGAATGAGCGAAGACGAAACACTAAAAAGTGATAAAAAGGAACACCGATAAGAACCAGAGGAAGGAAAACAAGAGCCAAAAAGATAAAGCTAGAATCTACTCACCCAACCACTCTCTTCTTCGAAGCCAAGAGAAGAAGGCCTCGCAGGAGGAACCACGACGGTAAAACGTCCCGCCACCCGTGACGAGAGCGGAATAGCCCGGCAGTGGAGCCGCTGGAAGGAGCCGGGCTAGAGACGCAGTAGAACTCGGCACAGGGCTTCCAAAGAACTCGACACGGAGTTTGAGAAGAGGGTCGACACGGGAGCCTCGGAAGAACTCACACCCGACCTCCGATTACTTCAAAAAGATCAATACTAAAGGTCAAGACAAAGAAGAGAAATTCAATGCAACAGAATATGAAAAGCAACTCACCGCCGCATGATGAGGGGTACTTCATCATCTTCTTCATCTCTCACCAAGGAAACTAGAGCACCAACTTTGAAAAAAGGATAAAAAGTAATTGGATCATGAGAGAGACAAGAAAATAAAAGAACAAAGAGCATTAAATGAGCTCACCTAAGAGCATGCTAGCAACAAGCTGGAGTACACGAGAGAGTACTTGGTTTGCGAGGCTTCTTGGAGACAAAGCAGGCGGATGAAGACCCATCCATTCGCCCCCTCTTGGGACACTGCGAGGACCGCGAGGGACTAGACGAGGAACATATTCTTCATATACATCAACAAATCCGGAAGAAACCCTGGAAGGGCGGTAGAGGTTTGGGACTTACTAATTGCAGAAGTCCCAGCAAGTCTATCTCCAGTCTCTGCCATGGCAGGGAAAGCGTCAGGAGAGACCGAATTGACAAAGTTCCGCCCAAACTCCTGCGAAAAAGGATAAAACACCGAGACAAAGAAAAGCTAAGCAAGAACAAAACGCAGCTAGAGTGCATAAAGTACTCAAACAAAAGATAGACAACTCACACGGTGGGGCGGGTTGTTGGTGAGAATTCGGTGATAGCAGGGGAATGACGCTCACCCCTTTCAAAGCATCTTTTGAAGACGCCGAGTACCTCCTCACGGTCAGCTCAAGAGCTGGGACCATGCGTGAAGGATCCTCGGCCCCGAGAATACTCAAAGCCGAGATGCTCCCGCTCTTTCAAGGGCTGAACCCGCGACGAAGAAGCTCGAAACGAGACCAAAGCCGGTCAAACCTTCGCTTCAAACATGTTAATCCTATCAAGGAGGGGTGGATCACTTGAATCTCAAAGAGCGATTCAAGTTTCTTGTCCCATCGGTCATTCACCACAGGACCAGATCCGGGATGAATGGCAAGGAAAGGATTAAATTGGCAACAGAAACCACTCGGCACGCCTAATCTTTTTTACAGAATCGACTGGTCATAGTCAAAAACTTAATTTTGAGACCTGGCGAAACTGAATCCCATTAACCGCCAAGAACGCTGGTTTCTTCACGACGAGGTTGAGGTTTCGCAGACGAAAGAAAAAGCGAAAAAGAGAGAGAGAAGAAGGAGGATTCAAGGAAAGCTTCGCAAAGATGAACGAAAACGTAAAGATGGAGAATGGCATTGGGGGTTAGGTGGTTCGGACTAATGAAGGAAAGCGGAAGAAGAAGGCAAAGTCCGGTAGCGGACAAAAGAAACGAAAAGGACAATCTCACGGGACCCGGAGTGGAACCCGATGCTCGCCGGAACCCTCCATTCAACGATGACTTTGCTTTGGATCAAGCCATCGCTAACGAGCTCATGTGTAATGGTCTTCGTTTGTTGTTGGGGCCGACCAAACCTTCCGAAAGCAGCCCTCATAGCCACGAACTCCCGATTTTGGATCAAAGAAAGGGATGATTCCTCGTCTCACGAAGGTCGCTTCGAGACTTGCTTGCGGTTTTCTTCTTTCCCATGAACTGGCGGAAGCAAGAGAGGCGCTAAAGAAGATGTAGGATGATGATGCTAAAGATTCTGGATGACGGTGGCGGGCGGATTTCAAAGCTAGGGTTTAAAGGCAAGAGTTGGGCAGCAAAGGGTCTTTAAATAGGTTTCTCAATGATACAAACGGCCCACAAGGCCCGATAAAACACAATGTGGGAACGCTGACGGTCCATTTACCGACGCGCAACTAAAACAATGGAGGCACAAATCCACACAACAGTACAAACCAAGCAGGCAGATTTCAGACTTATCCGTCCAAAGACCACGGCGGTAGGTTATCGAGATCGCTACAAGAACAACTCGTCAAAACAAGAAGAAAGAAGGAAGAAAGAAAAGGCTACCTCACAAGGAACAAAAGAACCCGGTTATTTGAGAAAGAACCCGGTAATCTCATGGACAACGGGATCGCAAGCAGAAAAGTAAAAGACAACTCGTAAGACAAGATTCGTTACATTACAAGCGAAGATTACAAATCTTAAAGACAAGATTCGTTTACATTACAAGCGACTTCAAAAATAGAAGATTACAAATCTTACAATACCCAACGAACTCGGCACTACGAAAAGCAAGGTAGCAAAGAGGAACGCGGACACGGCTAGGCTGGAACAACCACGTGTCCCAAATTGCTACTCGGAAGGACAAACCACCATCGGCTACACTTTTTTCTTCAAAGGAAGGACGCAGATGCACTCAAGGCGGAAATCGGCAAAGACGGCAGACAACATGGAGCGAGAGAAGGGGCAGAGCATCTGTCTACCCAAGACCGATGTGATATCTGCATATATGGTGTTGATCTCGCCAGACAGATCTCAAGACAAAGCGACGAGGATCAACCTAGAACGGCGAGATGAAGGAACAAGCCCACATCACAAGACTTCCTCCAACTACCACCACATACATCCCGGCACAATCTTTGTCGTGTGGGATTAGCCTACCTCTAATCCCTATCACAAGACTTCCTCCGGCTACAACAAGACACACGGGAACTACAAAATATGCCGGGGGCTGCTCTACTTCACAAACTACCATGCTCATATCCACGAAGGTTTCAACGGAATATCCAATAGATAAAAACAAGCACTCCGGGACAAGTATTTATAGACCAAAGGAGCGGCGCACATGGACCAGGAGCACCAAGCGAAATAAGCGACAAAGAAACACGGTGAAAGGACAGGACTCAATAATGGACGACTCAGGCGAGAGGAAAACAGTGCTCGAAGACGGGCATATTCGGAAGGATATACCATCACAGTACAACCCGTGAACAAAAAGCATTTACACTCAACCACCACCATACAACTACATCGACAAAGCCAGCAGACTATCAAAGAATACGCCAAGACCTCGCATCCGAAGTTCTTCACGAACAAAACAACACGGTATACGCTCGGGGGCTCGGCCAAACATCACAGATTAATCAACACTAAGCTAGGGAATCCGGCCCTCATTTCAACTACTCCCGGGGGCTCAGAACCAAAGACAAAAGACAAAAAGTACAAGAAACTCAAGACTACAACGACGACAATGCATCAAGACTCTTCAACCGACTTCTTTTTCAAAAGAAAAGAACTCGGAGAAAGCACGAGGCTACGGGATACATAGCCCTGCAATTTTTGAAGGCAGAATCTGGACCCTCCAACTTTTGCAAGCAAAAGCAAGAGGCTCGGGGCTACACTCGAAGTGAGTGCAATTTTTATGAAAAATTGCACCCACCCAAAAAGAACCCGGACATAGGCTCGGAGGCTGCACACCATGAAACTACTCGGATGATGGTTTAATCCAAGACTAAAGGACCGCTTCGGAAAGATACCACAGAAACTACTCGGATGATAGTTTAATCCAAGACTAAAGGACCGCTTCGGAAAGATACCACAGAAACTACTCGGATGATGGTTTAATCCAAGACTAAAGGACCGCTTCGGAAAGATACCACAGAAACTACTCGGATGATGGTTTAATCCAGGACTAAAGGATCGTTTCGGAAAGATACCACAAAAACTACTCGGATGAGGACAAAATTCAAATCTCAGGGATTACTTCAGAGCACAGATTTTCAAACAAACATAAAGGATCAAGACCCTTCAACTTTTTGTTCCAAATAGCAAGAGGCTCGGGGGCTACACTCAGTGAGTGCACTTTTTCTCCGAAAAAGCGCACGTCACCAAAAGACTTCCTAAACGCAGACTACTTCAAGACATTATGACAAAAAGAACCCGGAACGAGCCATATTCGAGTTCTTTTTGACAAAACTTCAACGAACAATCAGATCAACTTCAAGACAAGATCCTCCAGCTCCTTGTTCCAAATAGCAAGAGGCTCGGGGGCTACAACCAGATGGATGTACTTTTTCTTCACAAAACACTCACCACTCGAAGGTCCCAAGAAGCGCTACAAGGTTTCACTCCAGAAAGCACTCGGATAACATTTTGTTCCTACCTAACAAGACTTGAAGGAGCAAAGCGAGACTTTCAGAGCTCAACCATGAAGTGCTCGGGGGCTTGTCGATGCGGGACCCACATGATACCCCGCAAGAGAGAGAGAAGATCTAGTTCAACTAGGATTCTTCCCATGTAATCTTAGTAATAGAACTATTAAGTAATCCTACTAGGAAATCTCATTGTAAACCGATTAGGACTCGGCCTCGACTATATAAAGGAGGCGGGGCTCTCAAGAAGGACAATTGTACAACATAACACTTCATAATCAATCCAACGCAAAAGGCAAACGCTGACTGGATGTAGGGTCGTTACTCGATCTACGATCGAGGGCCTGAACCAGGATAAATCGACTATCTCTTGCGTTTACCATCGAGTTCAGCATACGCCGAAGCCCGAACATACTGCCCCGGGTACCCCCGTGGCAGGCTATCGGTGGTAAAACATCGACAGCCTCTTGCAGAATTGCATCTCAGATAGCTTTCACTTCCGGTACACATATCCTTTTCCCGAACCAAAGAGTTCCATTCTCATCCATTCTGAATCCGGGTGCCTTTCCAAGCACTACATTCTCTGCTATCCCTTTAAGTTTTTCATCCTCCAATTGACCTTTGCATATCTCTTGTTCCAAAGTAGGCTCTATCACCAATTCCATTGCATTAGTGACAAGACTCAAGTTGAGATACTCCATTTCAGCACACAACTCTACTGACATAGATGTTATCTGAAGTCCATTGGCATAGCTCTTTCTGCTAAGTGCATCAGCTACGACGTTTGCCTTTCCCGGGTAATAATGCACTTCCAAATCATAGTCTTTGATCAATTCCAACCAACGATGTTGTCTTAGATTGAGATCTGATTGGGTAAAGATATACTTCAAACTCTTATGATCAGTATAGATATCACTCTTATGTCCAATTAGATAATGTCTCCAGATCTTCAAAGCATGAACCACAGCTGCCAATTCCAAGTCATGAGTAGGATAATTCAACTCATGCTTCCTTAGTTGTCTAGATGCATATGCAACCACTCTTCCTTCTTGCATAAGCACACATCCAAGGCCCAAACGGGATGCATCACAATATATAGAGAAGTTCTTGCTTAAATCGGGCAAGATTAATCTTTGGAGCTGTAGTCAATCTCTTCTTTAGCTCTTCAAAGTTTGCACGGCATTTATCCGACCATACATACTTAGCATTCTTTTCCAACAGAGTGTCATAGGCTTGGCTAGCTTGGAAAAACCTTCAATAAACCGGTAATATCCAGCTAATCCCAAAAAGCTACAAATCTCACTTACTGAGCTTGTTGGTGGTTTCCAATTCAATTACATCTTGCACTTTGCCCGGATCCTTTGCTATTCCACCCATTGGAGACAACATGACCCGTAAAAGAGACTTCCTTTAACCAAAATCGACACTTGCTCCGCTTAGCATACAATTTATGTTCTCTAAGCTTTTGCAAGACCAACCTTATGTGTTCCGCATGTTCTTCTTCAGTCTTGGAGAATATTAGTATGTCATCTATGAATACTACCACAAATTTATCCAGAAACTCCATGAACACCTTATTCATTAGATACATGAAGTATGCAGGTGCATTGGTCAATCCAAAAGACATAACGGTGTACTCATATAATCCATACCGTGTAGTGAATGCTGTCTTGGGTATGTTCGAGTTCCGAATCTTAAGCTGATGATAACCAGATCGGAGATCAATCTTGGAGAACACATGAGCTCCTCTCAACTGATCAAACAAATAATCAATCCTAGGCAAAGGGTATTTATTCTTGATGGTAACCTCATTAAGTGAGCGGTAATCCACACACATCCGTTGACTACCATCCTTCTTATCCACAAAGATCATAGGTGCCCCCCATGGGGAAGAACTGGGGCGTATGAAACCTTTTTCTTGCAACTCTTTTAGTTGTTTCTTAAGCTCTTCTAATTCATTAACTCCCATTCTATATGGACGTTTAGCTATTGGTGCAGTTCCAGGTAATAATTCAATAATGAATTCAATGTCTCGGTCAGGTGGCATACCTAGCAAGTCATCGGGGAAGACATCCGGGAACTCCTCCATGACACGATCTTGTTCATTGACTTCACCATCTAGTGGTTCATCTTTGTGGTCAGAGGGTGAGCTCAAGACTACTACTTCTACATAGATTCTATCCCCATTGAGTGATGTCACAACCACAGATTTCTCCGACCTTTGAATCACCGCCCGATGTTGTTTCATCCAATCCATTCCCGAATAAGATCGATTCCCACTTGTTCTCAACACAATAGGCTTCACTTTGAAGTCTACCCCTTAAGGAAATGCTAGTTGAGGGCTCCAATAAGAAGCGGGCATACTACCTCCCGGGAATTCACTAATATGGGGTTTTCATGGCACACAAAGGTATGCTATGCATTCTAACAAAAGCTTGGGAGATAAAAGAATGCGACACACCAGAATCAAAAAAGTACTGATGAGAGAGAAATAGAGTGATTTGAACGTACCCAAGATGACCTCGGGCATCTCTGAGCTGCATCAGATGACACATAGTTCACCTTATTTGTGAGAGGTGGTGGGCGTTGAACTTCGATTGTTGGTCCGGTTCGAGGTGCTTGTTGGTTCGGCTTCTTAGGACACTAATGAGCATAGTGACCTACTTCTCGCATCGAGAATGAGCATTGGGATTGTTGGGTGCACCACTTTTCATAGGAGCATTGTTAGGAACTCCCTGGCGTGTTGCAGGATTGCTGGTCTGCTATGGGGACGCCTGATTTCCAAGCTGCTGTCGATCATCGAGGGCGTTCTTTGGAACTGGTTCCGCTGAGGATACTGACCACGGTTTCCCTGGTGAGTTGGTCCTTGATTCCTCTGCTGGAAACCTTGCTAGGGATAAGCACGTGGGCGAGTGTTGCTTCCAGAAGCTTGCCCTTGGAGCCTTCTCTTCTTAGCTTCCATCTCCTTGCGCTTATCATCAATCACGATTGCGTGATTCACCAAAGACTGGAAGTTAGGATAAGTATTAGACATCAGCTGGAGCTGCAGTCCATCATAGAGTCCCTTGAGGAAACGGCGTTGCTTATCCTTGTCATCCGCTACGTCATTAGGAGCGTAGCATGATAGTTGCGCAAACTTGTCCCGATACTCCGCCACAGTCATTGATCCTTGCTTGAGAGATCTGAATTCTTCCTGCTTCAGTTCCACTAGTCCATCAGGAATATGGTAGGATCGGAAACTGTCCTTAAATTCCTGCCAAGTGATTGCAGGAGCATTGTTGGGACGTCCAAACTAGAATGATTCCCACCAATCCTGAGCAGCTCCTTGGAGTTGCCCGGAAGCGTACAACACCTTCTCAAGGTCGTTGCATTGTGCTATGTTCAGTTGCTTCAACACAGCACGCAACCAATCATCTGCCTCCATAGGGTCTGAGGCATGGGTGAACACCGGTGGTCGACCTTTCATGAACTCTCCACGCTTATCTCTGACCTGAACAGGCGGTGGTCCTCTTGCAGGTTCATTGTCCAAGCGTTGCATCATAGCTTGCATCAGCTGCGCTTGCATTCCCAATATCTGTTCCATGGTCACAGGTGGCGGTGGTGGTGGATTTATGAGAGCATCACGTCCACGACCATGGCCTCTGCCTCTTCCTCCTCTTGCGGCCATCTGTTTTCCAACAAATGTGCAAAATTTAGAGATTTTCCAATTATAGAGAGTTTACAAAATATAAGAAACAATGCTGAGAATTTTCTGGACTAGATTCAAATTCAGCAGTTCAGTAAAACTGTTATAAATCGAGTTTCAGAAATCCAACAGAGGTGCACCAAGATTTGTTAGAAAGCTTAGGAGACCAGCTACAACTTTCATTTAGAGCACTTTTACAGATTCTGACTCACACATAGTCAAAGGTAGAGCTAAACCGAAACTGTTCTGGGTTCCAGACAGCGCAGGAACACCAACTTGTGTCAGCTAGATCTCCCAAACCTGAGCAGATAATGACGTGATTCCAGAGACATTTGAAAGATACAGAAGTCTAGTTATCTCCACAAAAATTTCAGAATTTTTGACAGCCCAGATTTCGAGATACCAGATTAAGAACACAGGCTGCTCCAGAAATCAGCACAGCAGAGATAAGATAAAATGAAACATCTGCATTAAGATTTCATTCTAAATTTAAAGTTCCCATCTAAGGAAGTTGTGGACATGCCCACAAACTTCCAGCAATCAAGCAAAATACCAAATCAACCAAGTTCACAAATTAAACATCTAATCAACCAAGTTCACAAGACCAACAAGACTAAATAAGAACACGAACTAACGACGTGATATTCTAGATCAAGGCACCTAACACCTATGGAGCGGTGTCAATCATGGTGAAGGACCGGCGCTTCTTCTTGTAGATGGAAGGCTGTCCAAGTTGTGCTCGAAGTTCATCCACTTGTTTACGAAGAAGACGTCTCACGCCCTCCGAGATGCACAGCAGTTCTCCTTTGACCTCATCATCCACTCCCCGCATAGCGTGGACATGATGCACCGTTGCCTCCAGAGTTGGGTCATTCTCTGGTGGAGCCAAAACCTGCCAAACACCCTCATGATCATTTCGAGGAAGGAACACAGGCGATCCTCCCTCATGGCCTCAAAGCGACGACCATGGTAGTGGATGTAGGCATTTTTGTCTTGCATCCTCCATGCCATCCAAAGCATGGGCTCTCTGGCAGAGGGCACGGTGGGACGATCTCCACCTCATGTCCATTAATGATATCGTTCCATGCGGTGACCACCAGCTCTACCTTCCGAAGGTAGCCTCCAGTGGAGTGCTTGTACTCGGCGTGATGGTAGGCTGATGGAGCGTGCAAGTCGGGAAGAAGTAGTCGTCCAAGACGTGAGTGAGGAGAGTGTGGTAGTAAGCTGTCTCTGAGCTGGCTTGAAGTAGTACTTGCACTTCCACCAATCTCCTCGTCCTCCACGGGGCGGTGGGAGGGTGCAGTGTAGGAGAAGTAGCCGTCGACTCCTCAGGTGTAGCTACCATAGGGTAGACGGGCACGGTGACTGGTGTAGGAGCAGGTGTAGGCGTCGATGTAGCCATCTCCTCGTCGTCGGAGATGATCACAATCTCCCTCTCCGCCTGTGGGGCACGCGGGGTGAACATGGCACGATAGCTGGCGGTGCTGAGTCGAGCAGTCTTTGGATTATGAGACATCTATAGATTTAAAGTGAGATAGAATTAGAATCAACAATTTTAAATAATAGATTAAGGTATGAAAAGCATAAATATTTTAATAAAATAACAAGAATAAGACAGTAAGCAAGAAACCAGAGGAGCAAAGATGCTAAAACGACCGTTTTCTAACTAGGCTTGCGTCCTACAGTCAACACGGCTTTGATACCAATTTATCACACCCAATTTTAAGGATAAAATTGAATGCACAAAACTCGTGTGTGTCCAGGAATCAATCACACACACAAGCTGATAAATTATATAAAGTATCATCACGGTGTCTCATACATCAGAGTTATAATAAAACTTAGTCTTATACATCACAGCGGAATAATAAAAAGATAATAAAACTCTCGTGGCCGTCATCACAGGGAAGGTCAACTGGTTGACCACAAGCCTAATAATCCTCGGAAATCCTCATACCCGTTGTCATCTGTTACCCATCCGAGATTTTTATCCAAGTAAAGAAAATAAACAAGTGTAAGTACATTCCGTACTTAGCAAGCTAACATGGGGTTATGAAGCTCAAAAAGGATAGACTACGGTTTACTCTGAGTTAGCATTTTTAATAGGTCAAGCTTTTATTCTCAAGTATTATCAAGTTATGCTTAAGCTCCCATTTAATTCCCATAAGAACATATATATCGAGTCATGTGTACCATATATCATCATTAAACAACTTTATAAGATCATCATCAAGTATCCGGTTATTCTGTGAGTTTTCCGGCCGCTCGTAGCCGTGCACACGGTTTGTTATAATGATTTGTTACCCTCTGCGCAGAGGTGGTGCACATTCACCATGAGTCGTGATCCCCATATGCCCCGGGTTAATTACTCCCATGTCACTACCAAGGTGAGCGGGCAGGGTACACTATGAAGCCATTTCATAGGTTTCCCTAACAAGTTAGGGCCGCTAGGTTTCCTTGGCAGGCAGATGTAGGGACCCCCTTTTCCTATGGCACAAATCCATCGCGGCTATACTCATAGGAACAGAGGCAGCCCTATACCCAAAGTGGCAAGCCCCATTTGTGCCAAAAAGGTAACCTCTAACCAGCTAGGAAAGGTCATATTACTGAGCTAAAGCCAGAGCCATATGACTCTCCCGGTTGCACTGTCAGTCCCAGCTTTTGCCGACAGATAAGTCCTTATGGAGGGCCGGGAGCAACATGAACAAAGGTCATTTACACTTTCGCCCTATGGAACAGTTGTTATATATCATGTTACTCACTTTGTTCCATAGTATCATTCATCAACATGTATGTCAAGTTCAGTTAGAGCACTAGCAATCTACCCACATGCATTTAACCCATAGGAGACAAGGAACAGGATAAACAATCACTAGGATGTCCTTACGGGTATCAAAATTAGACACATGCAAATGAGTAATTGATTAAAGTGAAATAGGACATCAAGGAAGGCCCATACTATACTTGCCTTGGTTCACAAACTCGTGCTGGTCCTGCTGGTCGTCGAAGAGTTCTTGGTCTCCCACGTTTTCCTCACCGTCTGAACGTGATCAACACCGCAACATACAACATTCCAAAAGCATTCATGCAAAGTAAACATTCCTATCATTAGAACAGTACACCAGTAGTATTGAAATCAAGATAAAATGTTTGTAAAACTAATCTACGTCTCGCTACGATCACGTCAACGCGAAGTTCACGAAAAACGGAACTAAAATGCGAAAGTTATGATTTAAACGGGTTTTCCTATAGCCATATATTTAATTAAATCTAATCATGAAATTAAAAAGTTCTAAACTTGACTAACAGTAGCTCCCACATGTAGCTTATGAAGTTACAAAGCTAACGCGATTTGAATGGATCAATTCGGAGCTAAAACGATAATTTTATAAGCAAAACAGTTCAAATGGCATTTCTGTAATTACTGAAAACATATTTTTGACTTAAGCCGTTGAGTTTACGCTTTCTAAACGGGATTGCGCATTCGGGAAATACGCTTTGGGCTGTGGGTTAGGACTTAGAAAAGTCCAGGGTCTCTTTAGCAAAATTACCCGCGAAGGGGTAACTTCTAATCCTGGCCGTTGATCTCGCGATGGGCGGCTAGGATCGGCCTGGGGAGGGACGGCCGGCCGGAACAGTGTCTCCGGTGGCCAGGCGCCATTGCCGGCGACGTGGAGGTCACGATCGCACGTGGTTAGGGTCTAGGGTTCACCAAATGGACCTCCAAGGGCACCGTGAGTGGCTGGGAAGAAGAAGGGTCGTGACCATGCCGCTTTTGGTATTTGGGAACGCAATGACTAATGTGGTGGCCGCCATGGCCGGCGACCATGGCTCGCGGAGCTCGCGGCCAAGGCTCGAGAAGCCAAACAAACGAGAAATAAACTGCTCGGGGAGATAGAGGGGAGAACGGCGAGTCTCACCGCGGTGAAAATCGGAGCGGAGGCGGCTCGGTGATGGAGGTTCGCGCGAAGGTCCCGAGCTCGACGATGGCGGATTTCCGGCGACCTTCGGGGCGGCGGTTGTAGCTTCCTCGCGCGCGGGTGAATGGAAAAATGGGGCGTGGAGGCAGCAGGGAGGCGCGGAGATGGGCTCGGTGCCGATTTAAAGCGGCCGGGTGCGAGGGGGGGGCGCGCTCCCACGATGCCGTTCGTGGGCGGCGGTGATGCTGTGTCGAGTCGGTTCCGAGTAGTGGGTGAAGAAAATGACGACAAGCGGGCCCAAGGCGTCGTGGCGGAACACGGGCGTGGGGTTGTTACTGGCCTTGGGCTGGCCGAGCAGAGGCGGAGGCCTTGTTGGGCGGGCGATTGCTAGGGAAAAAGCTCGCGGGCCAAAAACAAGGAAAGGAGGAGATGATCATTTTTCCTTTTTATTTTCCAAACAAATTTTCCCAAAAGCATTTTCAAATAATTTTTTTGAATTCATTTGAAATTTGAAACAAGATCAATCATCACAAAATTAGATATGCAGTAGCATGTATGCATCAAAAAGTTTCTAACCTTATTTTTAATTTTTAATTCCACAAAATTTATTATTTTCCTATATTTTAATGCACACATATTTGCATAAATAAATCATATTTACTAATTTTAAAAGAATGTCATTTTTAGGGTGTTACAGGTGCCAGCTCAGTCAGTCAGTGGCGGCTTCGGGACCTCCTGCACGAGGATCTCCTCCTCGTAGTCTTCAATCACCTCCTCGTACTCCTGCTCATCCGCGGTCACAAACTCCACCAACTCGTTCTCTACATACATGCAATGATGATGCAACACTCAATATTAAGGCAACAACAGTTCTTAAAGTAAGAATACATCTACTAAGCCACTAACCTAGCTCTAATGACTAAGATACCGAGCTAATCATCATTCCTATCAAACCAGCAGGGTTTCGCCTACAAGTGCTACTTAGCAACTAAAATATATTCTTACTCTTATTAACGATTTCCTGTATACTACAAGGAGTACTTAGCTACCATATTTCTCAACATATTCTAAGGCTACAAAAATTATGGTGAGTTCATAATAATACAATGAACCTACTGTAAAAATTTTATGGTCAAAGCTATTACGAATTTGCCACAAAAATTCCTACAAATATTAATCTAAATAATGCTAAACTTTCCTAAATGAATAAATAAACCTAACATTCTCATAGATAAATGTAAACTAACTACACCAACAGATAGATCACATTTTTATGAACCTAACAAATTTTATTTCACTATTTTTGGACACCTATAGAATTTACTATAATTTTCTAAAAATCATCTCAAAACTAAATTAGAAAAACATTTGCTAATTTGCTGGAAAAAGGAAAACCAATTCTCGTGCAGCCCATCCACGTGGCCCACACGCGCGCAGCTCGCGCGCACACGCTGCCCGCAGGCGTGGGGCGCAGCCCACGTGCGCAAACGGCCCGCGTTGGGGGAGCCCGCGCGCGGCGACCAACTTGCAAAAACATCCTCGCGTTCTCCGATAATACTACTAACACTATGTGCGCTATTTCAACAAACTACAACTTTGAAATAAAACCCTCACAAACTCCCTCCTTTACAACAGCATGGTCCTCGCCCACCCGTGCACGCGGCGGCGATGGCATTGGACGGCCACGCCGGCCAGCCGGGACCCGCACCGGCTCCACTAACAGGCCGACCCCCGTCTACAACCCTAGCCCCTACACTAGCCTAGGTTACAGGAGCGGCGGAGCTCACGGGAGTGGTGACCACGGTGCATGGCCATGCGCGATAGTGGCGCGACTATGCCGGTCACCCTAAGCCACTGCGAGGTGAACTAGCTAGCACTATAGCATCACTATGTTACCTTGGTTGCGGCTGCGGTGATGGTTAGGTCAGAGGTGGCTCGAGCGGTGCTGACTGCGTGCGACCGAGCGATGTGGCGGCACCCCGAGCGTGGCACCTCCATGTCAGCACATCACCGGCAGTGCCTCCGGTGAACCTGGCACGAGCATGGAAACAAGGGGGTCAAGGAAGGCTCGAAGGAGCAACTAATTGAAACTCTACTGAAGGATACCGGTTTACCCCAGCGAAGTCAGGCGCGGCGGCAGAGACGACCGGCGGTGAGTAAAACGCTAAATTGGCGGTCGACAGTGCTCGACTAAGGCTCGGTAAGGGTGACACAGCTAGATAGCTTTATGGAGTCGCTATAGGTGCTATGAATCGGACCCTAGTGAACCGAGGCGCGTGAATTACGAAGCCGTGCATGTGAGGGGATGTCGGCCCGCCGTCCCTGATGGCAGTAATGGTGCACGAGGGTGGGGGTGGAAGGAAGGATGGTTCGTTGCGTCGCGTAGCCATTCAATAGAGAGAGCGAGGCGAGATGGTGGATGGCTACGTGTGGGTAAACAAAGCGGCGATGGCGTGCATGGTGTAGAGAGGCGTCCGCCTCACTCGGTGGGGTTTCTGGTGAAAGCGGAGCAGTGCACGTGAGGGGGTCACGACCCTATGCGTGCGATACCAAAGCGGCAATGACGTAAGCGCGATGATGTGACGACAATGGCGTGGCGCCGTCGGGTTTCGCCCGCAAAGCGATAACAGCGTAGCGAAGCGAACACGGCGGCCCCGATGGCAGTGCACGGCGGCGGTGCCGGTGGCGTGTAGTGCGTGACGGGACTACGGCGGCAGCAGCGCGGCAGTGAGGTGGGGCAGCTGCGCACCAGGGCTATCGGCCACAACGTCGGCTCAGGGACGCGGTGACAGCGCCTACGCGAGGAAACCGACCAAGGACATGCCATGCACGCTTTTTAAAGCGTCCAAATCAACTAATTGGTTGACCAAACACCCAAACCATCTTCACCATACATTAGAGGGTACATAAGGATACTAAAACAATCCGTAACTCTACCCTACTTCTTAACCAGATTGCCATACAAAAATTACCAAACATCGCAAGGTCTAGCTCACCAAAAGTTCATGAAATCTTCTAAGTGTTGAATGACTTTCTATTTCTAGTTGCATTTCCAAACCCTTAGAAATATAAGCTAGCAACATTATTTATCAACACCAAGTATTTCATTGTCATCTACAGAGTTTGTACTTTCAACTTTATTTAAGTGTTGCATATATGTTTTATATTATTTTTGTTCGATAAAAATTGGTTTTAAACCCTAAGTGATATAACATAACTATCAAATCAACTTTCATTTCCCATTTCTGCCGATCGTTTTGAGTTACGGGAATTGATTTACACACTTTATTACAAGCATTAACACATAACATGATGCTCATGACATATTTTAGTAAATGATTTATAGTGTAACACCGAAGGTGTTACAAAAACCAAGCAGCAGATGCCCTATCCAAACAATCTGACACACCTTCATTATTAGCAGTGTCCTCACTCACACCAAGATGGCTGGAAATTATAGTGGAAGGCTATCACCAAGATGAGCACAGCAAGCAGTTGCTGGCCGAGTTAGCTCTCACCAGATCCAATGATAAAGGGTTCTCATTGAAAGATGGAGTCATCAGATACAAAAACAAGATATGGTTAGGTAATCACAAAGAAGCTCACCAAGCCATCCTGTTAGCATTACATTCCAGTGGGTTGGGATGTCACAGTGGCATCACTGCCACTTACCAAAAGGTCAAATCTCTATTTGCTTGGCCTCACATCAAACATCATGTTCATGATTACATTACAGCCTGTCAGGTATGTGCATAGGCCAAAACTGAACACAGTAAGCTACCTGGTCTTTTGCAACCTTTACCCATACCACAATTTGCATGGCATACCATTAGTATGGATTTCATAGAAGGACTTCCTAAATCCAAAACTTATGACACAATTCTGGTTGTCATAGACAAGCTTATCAAATATGCACATTTCATTTGTTTATCCCACCCATACACTGCTAGCACTGTGGCTCAAGCATTCCTTGCCAATATATATAAGCTTCATGGCATGCCCACTGTCATTATCTCTGATAGAGATAGAGTTTTCACCAGCTCCTTTTGGCAAGAACTATTCAAGCTCACTGATACCACCATAAATATGAGTTTAGCCTACCACTCCCAAACTGATGGCCAAACTGAGCGCCTAAACCAATGCTTAGAACATATCTGAGATGCATGGTCCAATCCTGTCCTACCAAGCAAATGGGCTCAGTGGATACCACTGGCTGAGTTTTGGTACAACTCAACCTATCACTCTGCTCATGGTCTTACCCTAGACATTTTGGCATCAGTATTACAAATGTGTGTACTGTCACTGACCTGGACAGCTGGTTGCATGAACGTCAGTCTATGCTTGATCATATCCAACAGAACTTGCAGCGTGCTCAACACCACATGAAGACTCAGGCTGACAAAAACTGTCAGGAAAGACAATTTCAGGTGGGAGACTGGATGTATGTCAAGCTTTAGCCTTATGTACAACAATCTGTGCAGCGTAGAGCCAATCAGAAATTGAGCTTCAAGTATTTCAGACCTTACCTGATTCTCTAGAAGATCGGTCAGGTGGCATACAAATTGCAGCTGCCAGCATCAAGCCAAATTCATCCTGTCATTCACATGTCCCAGCTGAAAAAGGCATTGCCTCCTCAGGTGACCGTTTCTGCTGATGATGAACTCAATTTGCTGACTCTTTTTCTCAGTTTGCCTCCAGTTCAAGTGTTGGGTCACACGCTGAAATTGGTTGGTCATCATGTGGTGCTTGAAGCTCTAGTGCAGCGGCAGTCGTGTCTGCCACATTGGGCCCAATGGGAGTCGATGTCTTCTCTGCCCCAAGCTCTGTCTGCATCTACTACACCTACAGCTTCTACATTTGCATCGCGAGGACACGATGCTGCTTAAGGGGAGGGGATGTCACATACTGAGTATAGCTACCGTTATATGCTTTCAGCTTTCACTATATTGGGCTTGTAAGCCGGCATGTGGGCCGCGTGGTTGTATCGGGCCAAGACCCACGAATTCATGAACCTAAGTACTCGCTGTGAGGGTGATCGGGTGGTTAGCGAAAATAACAAATTAAATTCTCAAATCTCTCTTCCCTTCCGTGTTCCTCTGCTCGAGACAGCGCCATCACCATGCTCGCCGCCGAGCGTGTATGCCAGCAGCCACTCCCACGGCAAGGGTCGCCACAATCTAACACTATTCATAGCGCTGTTTAACACTGCTACACGTTTGCAGACTCTGGCCAGCTCTGTTCACACACTGTATTGCACTGTTCACCTCTTTCTTTATTATTCATCCGTTTCCCTTGTCCTGGCTGCTATTCACCTTGGCTCTGTTCGCTTGCACTTGGTTTTAGTGAACGAACCGTTTTTTTTTAAAAAAAATTAGCATAAGCATCAGTATAAGTTAAATTTCAGCGAAACGGACATGCCTTATTCTTGGTACTGTTTCTGTTTCGGTTGTCTGCCCAACGGAACGCGAGCTACCGTGAGTGGTTGGATCTCTAGGCCTAAACTTTTGTCCTATCCTACGTGCATGTATTAGTCTTGATTATGGGCCACCTGACCGACCGGTGCATCAGTGAGCTCATGCCATAATTTTCGATCCATAGCCTGATAAAATAAAAGCAAAAAACCCTGACCTAACTTGGCCTAACGTGTCCGTTGGGTCAGGGCATGCCAAAAATTAGATCCAGTGTGTTTTATTTCGTGGTGATCTGAACCTGACCTGATCTAGCGTTTGATAAGGTCTAGTAAGACTCTGTTTTTACAGAGGTAAAGCCAGCTTTTATAGAAAGCTCACAGAGTTCAGTAACATAGGAACAAAAGAAAGGAAAAGGAAAACAGTAAAAAAGAGACGCTGGGAACACCAGCTCGCAATAGCGTGCATAAGACTGAAACGCAAAAACAGAACTGGCATCTCAACGCCAGGCATGCCAAGAAAACTGAACTAGAACTACCGAACTAACAGAGCTGAAACAGAAACATAACAGGCCTCAAAAGATCTATCCCAACTCCCCACATCCATTGGAGTAGGATTTACAGCTTGGTCAGAAACATGTCAAAGGACAGGAAGGTTGCCTCCAAAAGGTCGTCAGCAATTTCTTCAAAATTCCAAGCTTGACGTCCAGGAAACTGGCATCTTGCTAATAAGAGACGCCATTTCTGTAAGAAGCGAAGAATTTTACTGAAGATCTCCTTAGAAGTATGTGGAAACCTTTTGGATAGCCATCTTGTTTCTAATCGACCAAAGGCCCCAAAACATAATCGATAGAGTAAAAATCTTAATGTGATACTGTTTATCCCCCAAAGGAATCCACTCACCAAAAACATCCTGTAGGTTCTCAGGAGTTGTATCCCACCCCAAAGATTCCTTTATACACAACCAAACATTCTACTTCAACTTAATGAAACACGTGTCACGAGGACACGTTCGCAAAAAAAAATACAGAACCAAACAATTTTTGAGATGTAGCAATGAAAGAAAATATGATCACAAGTTTCCTCAACCCACAAAGACAACAGTTTTTATTACCCCTCCAGCTTCTCTTCTTAAGATTAGCACGGGTTTGTAGCCTAATTTAGGTTAAAAGCCAGGTAAAGACATTAATTTTATTTGGGAGTCGGCTCATCCAAAGTTTCTTCATTCTTTTATTGGTTATTCCCCTGAAAGTTAGCCTCCTGTACATCGATCTTGTTGTGTAGTTTCCAGATTTGTCCAGAACCCATTTAGACCTTATTTGGATGCACATATACCAATCCACTCCAACACATATGGATCAAATTGGATACATATGCAACCAAACAAGACCTTATAAACTGATCTTCTTCCCATTTAGTCCCTCTGGGAGTCGAACCTGGGTCTCTGGGGTGCAACTCGGCAGCTCTAGCCAGTTGGTCTAGAGTCCGTTTGCTACTACTAGGAAGTTCTGATCCCCACATTTGTCATACAGAGATTGGAATTCCAATTTCAGAGGTACATTGCCTGCCCAGGTGTCTATCCAGAATCTGGTCTTCAAACAATTATTTACCTAATTACCTCAACTTGGCAACAGTAAGACTGTTTTTTCATGGTGGTCCAATGTTATGCCTCTGTTTCGCTGGTTCTAGCCTCCTAGGGCCGCCGATGTTTCGCTGGTCCTAGGGCCTTTTTACTGCGCCTTCCTGCTTGCCCAGCTGGTCTGTAGAGATTCCTCCATGCTTTCTGGTCCTACGGCCTGCGCACCTTCCTGTTTGTCCAGCAGTCTAGCAAGAGATTCCCTGTCCGATGTTTTGATTTGAATCATGTCAAAAATCAAAATATAGGTCTCGTTCGGCTTACCCCATATTCAGCTTGTTCGGCTTGTTTTTTCAGCCGGAATAGTGTTTTTCTCTCACAACAATTCAGCCGAAACGGTGTTTTTCAGCCAGTTTCAGCCAAGATTCAGACCAGCGAACGGGCCCATAAAACGAACAACCAGCTTTAAATTTCAAATTTGATTTTAGGAAACAGAAGTTGTATTTGCGTTATATAAGCTGAAAGCATGTTTGAAGGTGTATTTTGTCAGGATTACTAAGAAGAAGGAGGGGAAGAGTCCTGTTACTGAGAAAACGGCGACGGTGGCGACTGACATGGTGGGGTAGTATGACACTACGACAGTGGGCTGTTAGTCTTACGTTATTATGCTGTTAGGCAGTTGCCTAACGGAGAAGGGCAGCTTGTAGCCGGGTGGGCGTATATAAGCGCCATGTAAATGGAAGTTTGAATCTTCGAACAATTGAACTCCTGAACTCTGAATAACAAACCCTGTTCTCTGTTGTTCTTTCTTTCTCCCTGAACTCTCTGCTGATTCGTTCCCCGAACTCCATTTCCAGTTATCCTGTCCGATCCCAGTGGGTTCGTGACATTTTTGTTGAGTTGTGAGATAACGCTCATGTAGTACTATAAATTTTATTTATTCAAAACCCAATCTATATACAAGAGCCTTTTCAGGTTTACCATAGGCCCTAATTTTTTTTTATGTGAGACTTAGGCCCCGTTTGGCTTACCCATATTCGACTTATTTTTTCAGCCAGAACAGTATTTTTCTTTCAGAACAATTCAGCCAGAACAATGTTTTTCAACCAGTTTCCGCCAAGATTCAGCAAGCCGAACAGGACCTTAACATAGGTCCAAATTTATTGGCTGCACAAGTTGGTTGCATGCCGCTATATATCCCACAGAGCAATGTGTCGAAATACACTGTCATGTGTCCTGTTTGCCACCCTAATTACTGTTGGAACGTGGTGGTTTTGGGAATGGCCAACATCCATGCATTTTGCATTGGAAGCTAGTACAGCTTAATTTGTCTATTAAATTAAATGCACGTGACCGGCATCGATGGTGATGGATCCACCATTTTTTTATAAGGAAAAGAGTCCATGGCAGCATTAGAACACAGGACCTATTGATTCACAGGTGATCCACCATTGATAGGACAATCCCATGTTCCCATTTCCCTTCTTTGGAAGGCGCTGGTGCTGGCTACTACACCTAGAGATTGATCCGGATGTCTAAGGACTTGCAAAATTCAACGTTCGTATTCGTTTTAGCGTCAGTATTGGGAATTTAGTTTTTATGATTTTTCCTTGCTTTTGCTAAGATCGAGTAGCAATACCGCGCCTACTGACCTTGAAAGACACTAGCTAGGAAGGTGCGGAAGCATAATGGCCAAGGAATGAAGAAAACCGCAAAAATCACACTGCAAACCGGACTAGTCCGATACTATGCAGTTTTCAGCATGAGTGACTTCGGAAGAAAAAGGCAAAACTCACTCAAATGGCCTCCACAATTTGTGAAATTTTAAACATAGATTCACAACATCATGAGGAATGAAGTAATCCCCAAAACATCTCAAAACTCGCAAGTTAGGAATGTTGGGGTCCTCGGACCCGAACAACGTGTGATTGCAAAAACAGCTTTGTCCGAGCGAAGGTCAGCGAGCTGGAGGCCAAGCCTTCGCGCAACCATGCCCTATTACCATTAGCACAACGAAGGTGTCGTCTTCAAAACCCTCAAAGCGGTAGTCGGGGTGGACTCTCGATGGCTTGGCGAAGCTAGAAAGAATTAGTCGTCATTGCGTTCCTGAGCCCGGTTGGGAAACCAAGCAGGACTTAGTCGGGTAGCGGTGCCGGATCTGTGTCAGGGATCCAGTTTATTAGGTCCTTCTAGATCTCGAAGGCCATGTCGAGGAGGTACTCCTAACCAAACTCGGTGAAGGCCTCCCGAGTGTAAAGGTTCATGTGGTTGGCTAGGGTGAGTGGCCCTTCCTCCACGGCGTTCTCAAGCTCGGCGAGGAACATGCAGATAGGGGATGGTGAAAGTCCTAGATTGATTTTGGATAATTAATGAAACTTATTGGACTAATCCTTTTCTCTAAGTGTATAGATCAGATAGGATGGTCCAAGTCCAAGTGATGGAGCTAGATGGCACTCAAGTGAAGGAGATAGCGAAAAGATGGTGATCAAGTGCTCCAACTTGAAAAAGAAGAAAGAGAAAAACAAAACCCTATAAAAATCAAGGCAAATGTATAAATATGGATTTTGTTTTACCGGTCAAGACGCAATAGAGTGTGTGATTGAATTTAGGATAGATGACCGTACTATTAAGAGGGGAGCTCTATTAGGCAATTCGGTTATCTAGTGCGTCACTAGGTGTTGGAAAACTATGCATTGCATATAGGCCTAGTGCACAATGGAGAGCAAGCAAAAATGTTTGTGAAAAATACTTTGGAAATGCTAACTTGGCTCTAAATATGTTTGTGAAAATATTTGAGAGTTAGCATCGCTTGCAAGAGCGTTTTTGGTCTCTTGGTGCTAACATCTGGGTGGCACCAGACTGCCTGTCCGGTGGTTTTGGACAGGGTCCCGAGCTGCCACTAAGCGCGTGAAGTTTGGGTTGGCACGTTGCTGTCCGGTGTGCACCGGACAGAGTGGCGCAACTTTCCAAAGAGTGGCGCCAGTGGCAGATGACAGGCTGTCCGGTGCATCGCCCTATTTTTTCAGAGAGTGGCGCTAGTGGCACCGGACAGGCTGTTCGGTGCACCGCCCTATTTTTCCAGAGAGTGGCGCAACCTTCCAGAGAGTGGCGCAACTTTTCAGAGAGTGGCGCCAGTGGCACCGGATAGGCTGTCCGGTGCACTGTCCTATTTTTCTAGAGAGGGACGAAAACACGATTTGGCACTGCCAGGGGCACCACCATGTTTGCCCGGTGCCACCGGACAGGTTGTCCGGTGTGGCACCGCACTGTCTGGTGACCACGCAGAAATCAGCTCTAAGGGTCCAATGGCTCTATTTGCTTGTGTGGCTATAAATATACCTTGTGGCCAGCCTTGGCTACTCTCTTGGAACCCCATTCACTTGTGCTAACCCTTGGAGACCGAAGAAACACAATCCACTCACTTGCACACTTGATTTCGTTATTTGAGTGAGATTGGTGAGCCTCTAGTGCATTGCATCGAGTTCTTACATCTTGTGGCACTTGTTGAGAGTGTTGGGCTGGTGGATTCTCTTGTTACTCTTAGTGATTGCCATCACTCTTAGTGATTGCCATCACCTAGCCGACCCGGAGCTTGGAGGATCGTTGAGCGAAAGTGGTGATTGTTTCCGGCTCTGATCAATTGGTTGTGAGGGCTTCTAAGCTTATTCCCCGGCGGAGTGCCAAAAGCTACTCTAGTAAATTGCTCATGACGTTGAGCAACCTCATTTGTGTAGGTTCTTACGGCACCCTTGTGTAGGGCCAGGCTTGTGTATGCCTATTAGAGCGTGAACTACCAAGTGAATCGGCCGACACAACAGGGACTAGCTTGCTGTCAAGCAAGTGATCCTCGGGATAAATCATTGTGTCATTGGTATTCTTGTGTGATTGGTTTATCTCTTGTCCGGTTCGGTAAAAGCTCTATCACTTGTGCATTACTTTCATATATCTTGTGTAGAGCTTATTAGTTGTTGCTTAGAGTAACTAGTTGACTAGTTGTTTAGCTTGTTCTTAATTATTGTAGTTAGTTATCTTGCTAGTTCACTAGTGCTAGAAGTAGTGACATAGTTGATTGATTGCCATAGAGATCATAGCACACTAGTATATTGGTAGGTGGCTTGCATTTTTAGTAGAGCTCGAGCAAAACGCAATTATCGCTTTTTAATCGTCTAACCATTTGTTCTAGTGCCTTGTAGAATTTTTAATTAGGCTATTCACCCCCTCTAGCCATTTAGGACTTTTCATGTGGCTGCTCTTCCTCCTGCACGGGTGGTGTAGGATCTCGCATATGCAAGTTCCCGAGTTGGCTGTGACGAAGTCTAGGCTCTTGAAAATGATCTCATCACCTAGTTGCATCTTATCAGCGTTGTTGTTGATCCTGAAGACAAAACCCGTCTGAAACACGATGAATCTACACACAAAAGGTCTCTACCTGGCGCTCCAACTATCAAAAGTATTTACTCCAGCTATATGGATTAGCATATTCATGCATAGGGAATCAAATGGGTAGTACATGAGAAACATGGTTTATACTATGTGTGGGGGTATTAACCCCTATACCCTTACGGCTAGGCTTGGGCCGGCCCGGACCAAGGGGTCTGGCCCACTAGAAGACGACGCGTGGCCCGGCCAATCTGTTTGGAGTCCCACGCAAGGAATCAAGGCAGATTTGGAGATCAAGCAAGATCCTGGTCGGTTAGAATAGGAATCTTTATTCGGCCACCTATGGCAATTGTAACTGGTTAGGATTAGTTTCCAGATCTGTAACCCTGCCCCCAGACTATATAAGGCGGGCAGGGGACCCCTCTAAAAAACATCTCTCATTGACATACAGCAATACAATCAGACGCAGGACGTAGGTATTACGCCATCCCGGCTGCCGAACCTGGATAAAACCTCGTGTCTGTCTTGCATCACCATCTTGTTTGTAGCTTGCGCATCTGTCTGCCGATAATCTACTACCTTGGGCATACCCCTAGGTAGACTGCCGACCATATTTCGTCGATAGTGGTGCGCCAGGTAGGGGGTGTGCGTACTGCTTCCCAGAAGAACAAGATGGTCATCATCCCCGGATCCATGGCTACGCCAAACGGCCTCACGTTCACCGTCGGCCAGATCACCTGGACTACTAGCTCTGACAACTTCACCGCCATGACCATGGAGGAGGCGCGGATCCGATCTGCGTCGACCACTGCTTCACCGGCATCGGCTACGGCCCCGACCACGTTGGATCTGGCTCCGGCTACACTAGCATCGTCTCCGGTCACGCCGACAACTCGTCGCCCGCTTCCTCGCTACAAAGGGAGGCAGATCGACAACACCGACTTGCTCGACTCCATCGATCGGGTCGGCACCAAGCTTGCTGAAACCCTAGCTCTGGTAGATTCAATTCAAAATCAACCTACCGAGCAGGTAACCACTGCCCACAACAGATCTACCCGACCAGCTCGGGCCAGTCATCCTACACGACTCGGTACGGATCTCGTGGTCACGTCTACTCCTGAAGGGCGTTCTGTTCGTCGCCGATCAGCCCCCGCGATGGGTCTCCGGATCTCCAAGTACGAAGCCTCGATGGAGAACTACCAGGCTTAGCCCTACGGCCTGCGAAACTCTGCTTCCAACTATGCGTGCAATATGCAACGATCTTGGCCAAAACCACGCAACTTCGTCAACATGGTCCGGATTGAGGAGTACCAAGAAGGATCGGTCCACACAGTTCAAGAGGGTGGCTCAAGCTCTCTGTCCAGCACCGCATCTAATAGCTCCATCCACACCGAGCTCCAGCATCATGACAATGAAGGCGTTGAATACGATCTGGATATCCCAGACCATGCCCCGGGGTTCCCACGATTCCCGTCCTTCCCACCAAGACGAGGAGACTTGATCAATGTTGTTAGTAATGATGAACCACCGGCAGTTGGCGAAACAGAACAAGAAAGGCTGGCACGCGAAGCACGCAATATTGATCGATTTAATCGCCGACAAGTCGAAGCCGAGGCAAAAGAGGAGGCACGGCGCATACGGGTCCAGCCACGCGACCTTAACAATGCTTTTGACAGGGTGGGGGACAAGCAGGTCTTCAGGACTCTAAGCGCCAACGTAGCTATTGCTATGGCGACAATGCAATGACTACCCAATACCCCAGAAATCCAGGCAGTTCGAGATGATATACAAGCTTACCTAACGGCTGCTATGGCCCAGACTGCAGAGATTGTGAATCAAGCCCGGGCTCCATCCATCTCAGTCGAATCAAGCTACAACCACCAGCATTCAAGTCACTCACAGCCACCCAAACAACGTGGCTCGTGCAACAACGGCCCATCAGACAACCGTCAAGGCAGAAACGGTGGTCATGACGGTGGTCGGGACGACAACCGCCGCAACTACCGGGATGACAACCGCCGAGACAACCGCGACAATCGCCGTGATAACCACGGTCGTAGGGTTAACCAGGGTGGCAATCGGGGTCGCCGTGATGGCAATAACGATCTCCGCCATTCCCTCGGAGAACGCGATCTGCGCGATCGCATTAACCAAAGAGCCAACGATCGTGCATCCCACGAAAGCTATCGCGTATGGAGTATGATACTACCCACGGCCCTCCGGGTTTGAAGCAGTTTACTCCACACCTTCGCCAAGTCATATGGCCCAAGAACTTCAAGCTCAAAAAACTTTAGAAGTACGACGGCAAGGAGAACCCTGAATTATGGGTCATGCTCTATGAAACCGCGTGCAGATCAGCCATGGCTGACGAGCACATCATGTCTAATTACTTCCCAGTCATCGTTGGCCATGCAGGCCACCAATGGCTGGTCAGCTTGCCAGCGAACTACTTTGATTCTTGGCAAGAGCTCAAGCAAGCATTCATCGACAACTTCATTGTTACTTGCGAGCAACCCGGCAACAAGTATGATCTGCAGCGGATTTGAGATCGCAAAGATGAGCCACTGCGCGAATACGTCCGACGTTTCTCGGAGATATGCATCAAGGTCCCGTCAATCTCCGACAACAAGGCAATCGAGGCTTTCATCAGTGGTCTCCGCTTCCACGATGCCCTAAGGGACAAGCTCCTCCGCAAGAGACCTGAATCGGTCACAGCGCTCCTAGCCACTGCTAAAAAATATGCGGACGCCAATGATGCTAAAAAGATAATCGTCGAAGAAGCAGCAAGGGTTCCACGCTCCGACCACCTTCCACACCGCGACGACTACCGCGACAACCGTGGTCGGAACAACAATTTTGATCGCTGCAACCAGCGCAACGATTCCCGTGACCACCGCGACCAGCGTAATCAGCGGCATAATCACCGCGACGATTACAGGGGCAAGCGTGCTCGGGAAGACGATGGCGAAGTCAACATCGTTAAAAAAGGTGGCGGACGTCGCAATTACGAAGAAGACTACACCAAAGCATTGAAAGGACCCTGCCAGCTCCATCCCAAGTCAAACCATACCATGGAGGATTGCCGTGTTCTCAAATCCATCTATACGCGCCAACAGGCTCCGGATAAATCCGACAAGCCTAACGACGCAGGGGTGCAGCGTGACGAGGATAACGATGACGAAGATGCAGATCCCCGTCACAAGTACGTCAAGCCAACCGACCACGTCCATACCATCATTGGGGGTAGAGTGTCCATCGAGACCAAATGAGAGCGCAAGCTGCTCGCTCGCGCCTGCCTGAACATGGCCAATACCGACAACCTCATCGCCGATCCGCGGCTCCCTCCTTGGTCTCACCGCGAGATCTCCTTCAACAGAAAGGATCAATGGGCTGCAATACCTGAGCCAGGGCATTTTCCTCTAGTTCTCGATCCTTGTATCAACAAGGTTCAGTTCGATAGAGTGCTGATTGACGGCCATAGTTCCATTGATATTCTGTTCAAGAATAGTTTGCCGGCCCTGAAGATAACCAAGGCTGATCTCAAGCCATATGAGGCATAGTTCTGGGGTGTTCTCCCTGGACAGAGCTCCACACCTCTCGGGCAGATCACGCTACCTGTGCAATTTGGTACTCCAGACCACTTCCGCACCGACTACGTCAACTTTGTGGTCGCTGACTTTGAAGGCACCTACCATGCTATCCTTGGTCGACTAGCGCTCACCAAGTTCATGGCCATACATCACTACAGGTATTTGGTGCTCAAGATGCCTACTGAGAAGGGGGTTCTAACTCTTAGGGGCAACGTATACGCAGCTTACACCTGCGAGGAGGACAGCTTCAAAATAGCAGAGGCTCACGACCTCTCTATTCGCATGGCCGAGACCACGCTCGACGCCAAGAAGACCCCAGCCGACCACCTAGAGATTCCAGAGCTCGAGGTCCCACGCAAGAACATAAAGTCCAAAGAGCACAAAGCGATCCAGCTGGTCGACGGCGATCCTAGCAAAACGGCCCTTATCGGGGCCAACCTTGATCCTAAATAGGAAGACGCGCTCGTCAGGTTCTTGAGGAGCAACGTGAGCGTGTTTGCATGGAAACCCGCTGACATGCTCGGTGTTCCCCGAAACTTGATCGAGCACTCCTTAGATGTCGATGGCAAGGCCAAACCTATCAAGCAGAAGCTACAACGGTTCGCTCGTGACAAAGAGGAGGCTATTAGGGTAGAAGTTACACGGCTTTTGGCAGCCGGATTTATCAAAGAAGTGTATCATCCGGAGTGGTTAGCCAACCCGGTTCTTGTACACAAAAAGAATAATGAATGGAGAATGTACGTTGATTACACCGATCTCAACAAACAACGCCCTAAAGACCCTTCGACTTACCTCGCATAGGCGAGGTCGTGGAGATTCAAGCGCCGGTTATGAGTTGCTTTCCTTTCTCGATTCTTTGCTGGTTATCACCAGATCGCTCTCAAAAAGGACGACTAGATCAAAACATCCTTCATCACGCCCTTCAGCGCCTACTGCTACACGACCATGTCGTTCGGGCTCAAGAACGCCGGGGCTACCTATCAACGCTCCATACAGGCTTGCCTCAAAGACGAGATAAAAGACGACCTCGTCGAGGCTTATGTTGATGATGTAGTTGTTAAAACCAAGGAAGCATATACCCTTGTTGACAACCTCAAACGTACCTTTGCAGCTCTTAACACATTCCAATGGAAATTAAACCCAAAGAAGTGTATCTTTGGTGTTCCATCTGGTATACTGCTTGGCAACATCGTTAGTCGCGATGGCATACGCCCTAACCTAGAGAAGGTAAAAGCTGTCTTGGACATGAAGCCGCCCAAAAAGGTGAAGGATGTTCAGAAGCTTACCGGATGCATGGCTGCCCTCAGCCGTTTTATATCAAGATTAGGCGAAAAAGGACTACCGTTTTTCAAGCTACTCAAAGCATCCAGAAATTTGAGTGGTTGGAGGAAAGCGATATTTGCCTTTACACGGTGAAACAATTCCTTACATCACCTCCGGTCCTCCTTTGCTCCCGAGAGAAGGCGAAACCCTCCTACTTTACATTGCGGCAACTAATCGAGTGGTCTCCTTTGCCATGGTGGTCGAGAGTCGCGACGAGCCCGACCCACGTATACAAGGTCTGATGACCAATCTATTTCATCGATGAGGTACTCAATGAATCCAAGACCAGTACCCCAGATTCGAGGGTGATGATCTCGCCATATTGATTACATCACGAAAGTTGAAACATTATTTCGACGGATATCGTGTGGTGGTCATGACCGAGTACCCTCTGGGAGACATCATTCGCAATAAGGATGCCAACGGGCACATCGTCAAATGGGCAATGGAGCTATGCCCTTTCTCCTTGGAATTTGTAAGCCGTACTACAATCAAGTCTCAGGCACTTGTCGATTTCATCGTCAGTGGGATGACTTTAACACACACTGTTTCTCGGGGCCCACCGAGTATTGGAAGATGTACTGATTTGCTCTCTCAACATCGACGGTAGAGGAGCAGGAGTCCTTTTGTATCACCATCCAAGGAGCAACTCAATCGTCCTCTAGATTTATTTCGGCGTCTAATAACGCGCCGAAAGTCTGAAGCATGCCTACATGGTCTGCGCGATTGCGGTCGAGCTTCGGTGTCAAATGTCTCTATGTCTACGAAGACTCGGCTCTGGTCATCAACCAACTCAACAAGGACTAGGATACGACCAGCGAAAAGATGGACGCATACTGCAAATTGATCAGAAAGCTAGAAGGCAAGTTCTATGGTACCGAGTACACACATGTGGTCCAGGACAAAAATCAAGCGGCGAGATCTTATTTGTCAAAGTTAGGGTCATCCCGAGCCAAAGTCTCACATGGTGTATTTGTTCAAGATCTGCTCACGCCCTCCATCAAAGAAGAAGATCCCACGGTCGACAAGCTTCTAGACCAGCTATTGGTGGCTACGGTTCCGGCGTCAAGCACCACCAAACCACCTCCGACCACTAAGGAGCCTGACTGGAGAGTACCTTTCATCAAGTACTTGACGGATGGTAGCGGTTACACCGTCGGACGGAAAAGCGAGCGCTGATGCGTCGCGATGGCGATATCTTCTCGTCGATGGCAAATTGTGGCGCAAGAATGCGAAGGAGGAAATCTTGATGAAGTGTATAACTTCGGGAGGATGGTGAACATCTCCTCGACAAAATCCACTCGGCTCTGTGGCAACCACATGACCTCGAGAATCTTTGGTGGGCAAGGCTTTATGAGCAGGGTTCTATTGGCCATCGTTTATGGCCGTCATGCGAAAAAGCTAGTCCGTCATTGTGAAGGTTGTCGGTTCTTCGCTAAGAGAATCCACATACCAAACACATGAGATTCGAGACTATATACCGACCTCTTGGCCCTTCGCATCTTTGGGGATTGGATATGATCGAGCCTTTCAAACCGCCCACAGGAAATTTACATGCGTCTTTGTCTTTGATCGATAAATTCTCCAAGTGGATAGAGTACATGCCTACGGTCAAGGCATCTTGAGAAAAAGGCATTGCGTTCATCGACTAGGTCATCCATCGCTTCGGCATACCCAACAGTATCATCACTGATCTAGGTACTCAGTTCACCGGGAGCGCTTTTTGGGACTTATGCGATGAAAGGAGCATAGTAGTAAAATACGTCTCGGTGGCGCACCCTAGAGCTAATGGACAGGTCGAGCGGACAAATGGTATGATCTTGGATGCACTTAAGAAGAGTATGTACAGAGAGAATGACAAAGCTCCTGGAAGATGGCTCAAAGAGTTGCCGGTAGTGGTGCAGGGTCTCGAGAACCAGCCAGTCCACAATCTTGGTGTCTCACCATACTTTATGGTTTATATATTTGGCGGTGCTCCCGAGCAGAGATATAGCCTTCAGATCGGTACGGGTAGAAAACTTCGATGAAGACAAGGCCAATGAAGTGCAGGGAGCTAGAAGTGAATAGTGTAGAAGAGAAGCGACTCGATTCTTGTGTACGTCTGACCAAATACCTTCTTTGTTTTGTTTTGCAGTACTACAACAAAAACGTCAAGGAGCGGTTCTTCGTGGTTAGGGACCTGGTCCTAAAGTGGAAGACGAATCAGGCTGGCGTCCATAAACTCGCAACCCCATGGGAAGGGCCCTTCATGATCAAGGAGGTTACATGCCCGACATCTTACAGGTTAGCTCACCTAGACGGTACAGACGTACCTAATTCATGGCACATCGACAAGCTTAGACGTTTCTATGCTTAACTACTAAGCTCTGTACCCTTCTTGTACTTTCGATTTAATAAAGCTATTATGATTTCTCCGACCACTCTAATGTGTCATTTCAAAATTTATTGTTATTCTAACTTTACTAGTTAAAACCGACCACCATTCCTTCTTGGGTTTTCGGAGCAGGCCCTGTCTTCAGTTCCTCCCAACGCGTGCATGGGATTCACTCTCTACGCTATGGGTGTTCAACAGGCGCTCTCTGGTTTGACTTGTGTGTTTCTACGTGTGCACAAGCTACGCGCAACACACTCCGGCCACAAAACAAACCAGGGCCATACAAACCTTTCAGGATGGCGTATCGACTAGAACTGATACAACTAAACAGAACGCCAACACGTTCTAACTTAGTTACATCAAACGATATCCGAGCTTAAACACGTTTTTAACAATACAAACAAGCTTATATTGAGATACAGTTACATTATTATAAGCTTGCCTGAAAAGGTCCAAGTTTACAATAACACAACTACATCTTATACAGCTACAGCCTACACTATTGGCTGGTTAGGGCACGCGGCTCCTACTGCTCGCAACGCCTCAATTCATGCTCGGGTCTCTGGGACTCTGGCACTGAACGAGCTGAAGAAGATGGCCCTGCCGTCACCTGGCTGGTTGAGACCGCAGGCTTCGTCGGTTGGCTTAAAAATGACTGCACTCCCGGCTGACTTGTTGACGGCGTTCCTTGTACGGGTGGTGTTGCACCTCCACACAGGTTAATATCGCCAATTATCTTTGCCGACAAGTCCAGCTGGGTTATCCGTAGCTCCTCAGCCTTGTCTGGATCTACCTCCTTCGGGTATCCAGCCTCCAGGCGCTTGAGATCGATCAAGGGGTAGTGAGCACGTACCATGCTTAGCACATGTGCGCCTATGTATTCACCCGCCTCCTTCACAAACTCCTGGAACCATCCCCATGCCTTTCAGCATCTCTCGATCAGTCCCGGCTACGGCGTCCTTGGCACGTCCTCTGTTAGCGCCGGATCAATGAGGTCAAGGACCGGCAAAATGCCCGTTGCCACCTCCTGGCACCGGTTTTTCCAGGTGTCACGATCCTTGATGATCTCTTGGCACTGCGCTTTCCAGCCATCACGGTCTTTTATCATGGCCTCTAGATGCTTCTTCGCATTGATTTTTAAAACTGCAAGCTGTACATGCTGTTCAGACGCTGTATTACGCCAAACTACGGTAGGCAACCAAAATAAGCAAAGGGGTTTGGAAAACTTACTTTTTAGCTCCTATGTCATCTTGGTCGTGTGGTCCCGGAGCTGCGACTGGTCGTGCGCCAGTTTTCTGTTGTCCTCTTTCAAGCGATCACACTCCACGACCGCACGACTGTTCTCCTCTCGGAGATGGGCCACTTCGGCTTCTAAGCCTGCACTACAGATGTTACTACCAACAACGCAACAATTGTTAGTATTCGTTGTGATAAAGTGGCTACTCACTTGTTCTTTCCTGCTCTTTATTACTGAGCTGAACGACCAGTTTCTGGTTCTGGGACTCTTGCTCCGTCTTCTCATGGTTGGCGGTCTCAAGTTGCTGGCGCAAGCGTTCCACCTCCGCCGTCAGCTCCTTGTTGCTTGCAGTGATCCCTTCGATTTGGTCGAAGCATTTCTTGCAGTACCTTGCGGTCTTCATTAAGTCCTATGTGCAAATAGCTAAGTAAGACAGCTTGACTAAGACAACAAGATCAGGTGGTGAAGCTAAGCCTACCTGGACCTCCGTCACCAGCTATTTCGCCGCCTGTTCAACTTTCTTGGTCTCTTCGACCTCTGGGATTTCCTCGTGAACAACCCATTGGTCATTCCGCCAACGCGACACATACACATGTTGTCACTTGTCCTATGGACGGCCCAGGACCTCCTCCACTTCGTCCTCTTCGGGCTCTTCTTCGGGTCTCGGTGCTGGTCCGGAGTTAGCAGCTTCTGCGATCACTATGGCCTTCCCACGTGCTGCAGCATCGACAAATGTGCTCTGTGCTCTGATCTCCGGCCGTTGCTCCTCGGTCTGTTCCGTTACCCTTGATGCTGAGGTGTTGCCCTCGGCAGGTTCAGCGCTCGGAGAACTCGTGCTTGGCTCGGCTCTTCCCTCGACCCCCCGCTTTCGGAATTTGTTGTCATTGTTTGTTTTTCTTTGAGGCCCGATGGATCTTTTGCTATGGGTTCCTCGATGGTAATTTCTTTGGGCGATCATTACGAACTTACTAGCGGAGCCATGCCGCTCCCAGCTAGCTGGTCTAGACTTTCGGTGGACATCAAACTAGTACATCCGAGATAAATTCATAAGGCAATCATATTCAATGCAAATTGCTAGCTTACATCAAGGTCACAAATACTTACATGTTGGAAGCACGGAATGACGTGGCGAAGGCGCGTCTCTTCGGCCGTGCTTGCTCCACATCTTGTCTTGGGTGACTCCTAGTCTCCCTCTACATCCGGCCTTTGTCATTTGGGCCTTGGTGCTCGACCCTCATTGCTCGTCGTCCTTGCAGCTACCTGCGGTGGTCGACGATGTAGGTCTCACCGGCATGGAGGAGCCACCTTGCTCCATTGACTCCAGTTGCCTTCTCCTCTTTCGAGGGATGAGTCAAAAGGTGCCTGCATCCTCTCCCTCCTCTGCGTCATCGTTCGATAAAGTAAAAATCACACGACAACGCGCTTTGGCTGTCGCCGATCGCTTACCGGCTGACTTTGGCATTGCCTCCTCTCCGGCTCAAGCCTTTGCCGATCAACGTCCTCGATCCCGACGGCATGCGGGTGGTGGATAGCTCCTTGTGGCCAATCTACTCTAGGGGGTGGCGACACAAACATTGTCGCTCTATCCCGACCATTAATCTGGGAAACAAATGGGAGTGAACACAGTAAGTTTCTACCACAATATGAGACTACGAGTACAAGGCAAGATGAGTTACCTTTGGGGGAGGTCGGGCGAGCTTGAAAGCGTGCTCGATGTCGCTCAATCTGACATAATTTGGATCAGCTAAGTTAAATAGCTCTCCAATTCTGGCTCTGACTTTGTTTTTGTCAAGCGCCCCCTGCCTCATCCTTGTCGGGTCCGCGCTACCTTGATACTCGTAGCCAGGATGTACCCTCCTCTGGCAGGGCTAGATCCGCCGGCTGATGAAGCTCCCGACCACGCTCGGGCCATCCAGTTTTTTCCACGGGATCATCCCAAATATTTCTGGAATTTGTTCTAGGTGCTCAGGTTTCTCTGACCAGCTTGTCTTCTTCTCTGAAATGTACCCTATGTCGCACCGTGTGATCGTGTTCGGCTCTTCACGGATGTAGAACCATTTCTTGTACCAATCGTCAAGCGACGTGTTCCATGGGCAGTGCAGGTACTGGGCTTTCATGCCGTCATGGAGGTTGAGGTACACACCTCCGGCTATCTTCGAGCCGCCGCTTCCTTTCTTTCGCAGACAGAAAAGATGGCAGAAAAAATCGAAATGGGGCTGGAAGCCGCCATATGCTTCGCAAAGATGAATGAAAGTGGCGACAAGAAGGATCGAGTTGGGATGCAGATTGCAAATCCCAATCTCGTAGTAAAGACAGAGTCCCTGAAGAAAAGGATGTACCGGAACCCCAAATCCCCATTTGAAGAAGTCTTCGAACACCACGATCTCACCTGGTTGTGGATCGGGGTACCCCTCGCCCTCTGGCGCACGCCATCCTGCGAGCTCCTTGTCATGGAGTACCCCCATGGTGACAAGGTCTTCAATGGTCTGCTCGTTGCTTCTCGATTTCCACCATTCCTTCGCCATGACTCCTGCTTTCTTCTGCGCGTCACTTTTTGCCATGAATTTGGCCTTGCTGATGAACGAGGAACTGGCAGAGGATTGATTGGTGGTGATTTCGGAGGTATTAGGGTTGGCAAGAGGAAGAAGATGGCTGCGGCTGTGAATGGCAATGGGGTTCAGTAAAAAATAACGTACCAATCCTATCCTATTTTTAACCCAAGAGTTATGCCGTTTCGTCTGCCCGAGATTCTTGGGAGACGTGCACACGCGCCGCAGACGGTTGTTTTCATAGCCTCGAGATCTATGCCAACATATGTGCCTCTTCGTCACCAGTGTATGTGCCTCTTCGTTGCCAGTGTGAGAGGGCCCACGCTGACGCACCTATTTACAGGTGCTACGCAACTGTTTGCTTGAAAAGACAAGAAGGCAGTATGACGTGCTATACTCGTCAACTTTTTTGACCAGACATGTCAGATTCGACTTGACAGGGCAAGTAATTAAATAAATACAAAAGATAATAGTCCAAGTGGCATATGGTTTTTCACCGTACTTCTCGTGCTCAGGGACTATCCAGACCACCGTCGTGCTCGGGGACTGTCCAGACCACCATCGTGCACGGGGAATTCCAGACCACCATCGTGCACGGGGACTATCCAGACCACCGTCGTGCTCGGGGACTGTCCAGACCACTATCGTGCTCGGGGACTGTTCCGATCACTCTCATGCTCGTGGACTGTCCCGACCACTCTCCGAACATTGCTCGGAGACAGCTCTCCTCGGCTACATGTGATTTGTACTCACATACAGTTGAGAGGCATTTATTTAGACCTTGCTACAAGGCTGCTACCTCGCCTTCCAGCATACTCAGGGAGTACATCGGTACGATGCACCTGCCAGTGCATCTCGTATTGCTTGTACGACGATTGGATTCTCAACTTCAGTGGGAATTCTTTTTAGACCCTAGCACCACGTGCCTACATCACCTACTACCAGGCTCGGGGACTAAGTGGGCACACTTCACCTTGCGGTGAATGTGCTTATTTTATCGACCCCTACGCTCTGATTGTTGGCTAGAATTACTATTGTCCAAGGGTCACTTACATTTCTTTTCAGAAATACAAGTGTGCACACTTGATAAGGAAAGAAATCTTTTTTCTTTTTTCTTTAGAGCACCATGCATTCTTCGGACAACCGGAATTTTTGGCTATAATTGTGGTCTACAGCTTTCTGTTCTGACCAGAATACTGTCACATTCGCTTGGTTAATGTTTCAACCAGTTGGAGATGACATGAAGATGGATCGCATTAGCCAAAGGAGATCGAACGGCGTGTCGCAGCATAATACATGATGCTCGGGGACTAGTTGTGGGGGTATTAACCCCTATACCCTTACGGCTAGGCTTGGGCCGGCCCGGACCAAGGGGTCTGCCCACTAGAAGACGACACGCGGCCCGACCAATCTATTCGGAGTCCCACGCAAGGAATCAAGGCAGATTTGGAGATCAAGCAAGATCCTGGTCAGTTAGAATAAGATTCCTTATTCGGTCACCTATGACAATTGTAACTGGTTAGGATTAGTTTTCGGATCTGTAACCTTGCCCCTAGACTATATAAGGCGGGCAGGGGACCCCTCTAAAAAACATCTCTCATTGACATACTACAATACAATCAGACGTAGGACGTAGGTATTACGCCATCCCGGCGGCCGAACCTAGATAAAACCTCGTGTCTGTCTTGCGTCACCATCTTGTTTGCAGCTTGCGCATCTGTCTGCTGATAAACTACTACCTTGGGCATACCCCTAGGTAGACTGCCGACCATATTTCATCGACACTATGGTTTAGGTATGTGGTACCCTACATCTAGTTTGAAGTAGATCTCTCCTTTTGTTCGTATGCTCGGTTACAAGGATGCTGATGTGAGCAATATGCTAGATAAAGTGGAGCTATTCTAAACTTGAGAGCTTGCTTCCTTGCTTCATGAATGGATAGGGGGGTGTACCCCTCTACTTATACTACTCCAAGTGGGCCCATGGATCCACGTGACATGTCTTCAACACCATAGGATCAAACCTCCATTGATTGGAGGGCTAGGATGCACCAAAGGTGTGCTTCTTTGCATGTCTTCATGCTTGAAGGCGCACCATAGAAGGTCAGTGGGTGCATATGGGTGGTTGACTGCCTTCTTTGGCTTGTGGGCCATCCCCTCTTGTGTAGGCCCCCTTGGGACATTCTTTGCTGGGTATGTGAGCTTGTGGCTCCATCTTGAGGTTGGTTCATCTTACATGTGGGCCATTCAATCCATGTGAAGTGAATGTGAGCTATTGAGAGAAAACAAAAGTTGATCCAAGGGTTGATATTGTTCTTAGGAGTGTTTGAGAGGAACATGGTAGCTTGGGAGGCTAGTGGGCCCCATAGTGGTGGTCGACTAATCCCGTATCGTGAGCTCACAAGCTCCATTTCCTCCATTTAGCTTGGATCTGCATAGGAATACTTATGGACACGTGGAACTTGTTATTTGATAAAATATGCTCCTGATATGCTTATCTTCCTTTTATTCTGAGGTTGTTGACGGTGTTTTTGTGTATGTGAAAGTATGACATTTTCACCGTCAATAGTGTAGTTACCCGAAGAAGCTTCAAACTTGTTAATTTATAGTCTCTTTCACAACAAGATTATCACATGTTTGTACGATATTTAAGTTATATATGCTTATGTTAACAAATTTGTAATATAACTTACAAAAGCACATTTTATTTGACTCCCACCACCTAATTATTAACCCATTTTTCTATTCTCCCTAATGATTAGCAAAGAAATGTAAAAAATTAACACGCTAAAATATAATGGCCCACTTATCTTACTGTTCCAAAAGAGAAAGAGAAATTGGTTAACTCTGCTGCACCATAATGAGACAAATTAGTTAATGTTCATTCGCATCAGCATGCCTGCCAAAAAAGGAAAGTGTGGATGTGCTTCCCTAAAAGTAGAAACCAACATGCTATCAGAGCGTTTGCTAGATTCCCAACAAGTGGTCATCATTTGATTAGCCTTTATCGGTTTTGACCCTAGGAGCTTCGGTCCTTCAACTAAGGCATCTATAGCTGAGCTACAATCAAACAATTTGGTCAACAATGGCGCCTTAGCCAAAGGCACTCACCCCCTTGCACTTATCTAACACATGCATCAAAATATATTCTTAACCTTTGGTTTTCACATAATTATATGAGTATCATTGTACATGTATCAATTACTAACCTTTTATACATGTGTTGAAAGTGTCATCTTATAGGAACCAAACCTATAGTCAACTCCCACCGCCAGCGCTGTGATGACAGGGGTGTCACACCACTCTCTAGGACACCATCGCCACCTAGCCATGCAACCCTACCGACGCCCACTCAACTTCATCGTGCCCTCATCTAAATCCCAAGCTGCACCTTCGCTGAGCCATCTCTACATGGCACCCATGATGCCGCCTTGGTCATCTTCATCCTCACATTATCCATGTCTAGGCACGACAGCAGTAGCAGAGCCACCACACCTCCACGGTGCCCTATTCCAAGACATCACAGACCGCCTTCCTGCTACGCAGAGCACACATTAGAGCCATAGCACCTCCTCCAACGGTTCCCTGTTGGACGCTGCTAAACCACCCAAAAAGCCATGGTGCCAAGCCCCGCCACAACCCTTGCCTTCCACGAGCAAGGTCAAAACCCTAACATCCACGCCAACCTCGGCGTTGACATAACCCTTCCTTGTTGTTGTTCATACCCACTATGCATATGCCTGCACCATGCCTTCATGCCGGTCTACTCTTTGTTGATGGATGGGTGGAATATGTTGCCTATGTTGTTGTGTTATTGCTCCTATTTGTGTGGTTTCTATTGATTTTTGTGTGACGTGTGTGATCTGATCTTCTCATTTTGTGTGTTGATTTCCTATCGGTCGAGCCAGTGAGCCGGCCGAGAGATTGTGATATACTCATACATTTCAATTGGGGGATCATCCCGACATGGCCGTGATGCCAAGCATGATCCCATCCTTCACATGTTAGTTGAATCCATCATATAAAGTACACCAGCGACCCGCTTTGGCCGTGGAGTTTAACATCGTAGGATCGATTGAAGCCAACTCGGGTAAGGCTAGCTAATAGTCGTGATTCCACCTCACCATGACCATGGAGCGTCCCTCGCCCTCCTACTCTTTCATATTCAAACCGCCTCATATGCTTGTATCTACACTGACCATAGCGCCCCTTAGGTTCCTGCAACAATGACAGCTATGAACCCTAGGAGGTCATTGTGCCACCCGAGTGCACAGAGGTAGTTGGTGCCCTATGATGAAGCTTGGACCGCTGCTATACAAGTTTTATTTGACAAGCTTTTACTTATATCACTCCTTGTGATTCCGTCCATTGCCATGACATGTGGGTCAAAGGATCTCAGAATTTTTCCTACTATTTTCTCTTGTTTCGCTCTTACCTATCCCCGTCTAATGTTGTGAGGCATGGGTCGAGAGACTACTAGACCCATTACTCCATTCTCTTGTTCTAACCCTTTGACTCTTGTCTACCGCAGTGACATGAGGATCGAAGGATTATGGGGCCAAAACCCTATTTCTCCTGCTTTGCACTTTTTGGTTCCCGATGTTTGCCATGCCACATGACTCAAAGTATCACAGAGACTGATCTTCTATTTCAATTTTGTCTCACTCCTCATTATTCCTAACGATTGCTGTAATATGACATGTGGATCAAAGGCCTCAGAGCCACTTCCCTATTCTTTCTTAGTCCACTCTGTTCTACCTCATCCCTTTAAACCCGAGGAATCAGACTCGCTCCATGAGGGCTAATCATGTTTACCATTGGTATTTATTGGTGCTATCCGCCTTCCTTGAGAAACCCTGGTTGTTGTGTTGTCAGTTATTGGGATCTTAGTTGAGCGTTCTTCGATATGGACCGCGGCAGCGGCTCCTATTCCTCTTGCACTACCAATACGAGTGTAAGTAGCCCTCCCTGGTGGACAGCTTTTGTGAAAGTGAGCTTAATAGATAAATGGTTGATTGGGTGTGTATAAGAGATTAATTTAGTCAATCATTTGTACATAATAGATATGTATTCAATTGAGGCCATAGATTTGTCGGGATGATTTTTATTATGTGACTGGCATTGCTAGCTATTTGCCAAAACTATGTTCATCTTGTTTAAGTCAACCACTATCAACGAAATCTGGTCGAGAGTCTACCGTGGTGTATGCCCATGGTAGTAGATGAATCGGTGGAGGTGCGCGTGAGGAAACCAGATGATGACACAGAATGCAAGAGACAACGATTAGATAGGTTCAGGTCGTCGGCTTGATGTAATACCCTACATCCTGTGTCTTTGTGGATTGTATTGCATGTGCTCAGATGAAAATGAGGGGGTCCCTACCCGCCTTATATAGCTTGGTGGGTAGGGTTACAGATCGGTTATTTCCATTCTGATTGGTTTACAAGATAGGAAGTTACGGATCGTACAATATCTATCATATCCGAGTAGATTTCGTAGATCACCGAGGATCTTCACATTGCCTTGTGAAGCACGTCGTCCTACGACATACTTGGCGTGGTGTTGTCTTGTGAGCTGGGCCTCGATCAGTGGCACGACCCATGCATCATCTTGTGGGTTGGGCCTCCCCTAGCGGCTCGGCCCACATGGAGCCTTGCGGGTACCGGGGATCATACCCTCATAGCTAGTCCCCAAGCATCTTGCATCCACTGAGCAACACCATCTTGCATCCATCCGAGCTGTAAAACTTGCAACAACTCATCAGGATCAGTCTTTCGACCAGTTCAAATAGGGGCCGAGCTGTTGAAGCAAGCATCCGAGCAATTCGAACGAGCGTCCGAGCTGTCGAAGTGGGTGTTCGAGAAGCTGAGACAGGTGTCCGACTAGTTTAACTAGGCATCAAGCTCAGACTCACTCGAAGTCATGGTTTGCCATAAGGATGTAAGGAGCTCAAGTAAAAAATTGAAGTTTTGGTCCTGACGACATGGTCATTAGGGCAGAGCATAGGCGGAGCTGATGAAGGAATCTTGTAGTAGGGTCAAAGAAAAATATGCAGTCCCCATCATTACTTAAAGATCGAGTAATAAGGGAACCAGTACATTCACCACAAGGTGAAGTGTACACACTTAGTCCCCGAGCCTGTTGGAAGATAATGAAGAAATCTTGTAGCAGGGTCAATGAAAAATATGTTGGCATTCATGCATAATGAATTCTGTTGACACAGTGCTAAGTCTGGAGGTTTGTTTCATCGTTCTGCATTCAACATGATTTAACACCGCGGCCCGCCTTGCTCATTTGGTGGCCCATCAGTGTGGGAGGGAATGCGGTGGGTCGGGCGTGGTTTCCCAAAATCCCTAGAAGGCAAAGGGTCGGGGGTCGAATTATTATAAAGTGCCGCAGCCCTGGCGCACATTCTCCACCTTGCTCTTGCCTCTTCGTCTTCTTCCTTGCGCCCACACCACATCACCGGCAATTGATCCACCATCTTGGCAACCGCAAGCTTATAATCTCCCACCATTCCTCAGATCGGCAAGATGGCACCTAAGAGAAGCCGCAGCAGCTCGAGCAGGGCATCACGTGAGCTCAATCGCCTCGAGGAATGGGTGAGCTTCGTCAACAATGAGGCGGCGCTCAACCAGTTGGTGGTGGATGGCGTGCTGCCAGATAGCGTGATGGTGGGATGGCGTCCTGCTCACGGTGAGAGCTTTCCTACCCCCCGAGGCGATGAATTGGTTGTGTTTGAAGATTATTTCTATCGTGGATTTGGCATTCCGATCCATCCATTCCTCTGCGGATTGATTGAGTATTATGCCAGTAGTCTTTGCAATCTAGACCCGAACTCCATCCTTCACGTTTCTGTCTTCATCCATTTCTGTGAAGCCTATCTTGGCATTCTCCCACATTTTGATCTCTTCCGCCAATTTTTCTGTTTGAAATCTCGTGGGGGATCTAGATCTAGGGTTTTGGGTAGCGCATACTTGCAGCTATAGGATGGGATGGTTGGGTAGTACATCGCTACCCTGTTGAACACAAACATGAGGTATTGGGCACAACGATGGTTCTACATGCCACAGGGGGAACATTATGTGGTGTGCGACATTGATCAGATTCCTATGAGTAACGCCAGGTGGTCGGAGAGACCTAGTGCCAATGGAATGGAGCAGGTGAGGGAGCTCCTAGCGTTGATTGATCAAAGGAGAGTAGATGGGGTCATAGTGGCGATAAACTTTACTTTTCGGCAATGCCAGCCTAGCAAGGAGAGGGCACACCCTGCATATGAATTTCAGGGGATACTAACGGGACCTGAGAGGTGCCCGTGCCAATTGACCGAGAGGAATTCAAGCGGCGGATTGGGGTGTTGTTCAACCTCATGGGGCATCACAAGGTTGATGACCAATAGAAGGCCTTCAGTGTTGGGAACCTCACACCAGAGGTAAGAGTCTTTGTATTAGTTTGGCCTAATTCCTTTTTGTTGTGATGTAGTCATTCATGCTCTTGAAGATATGTGGGCAGGACTGAGCAGCATACTTCTCAGTCGTGCTGTCGACGGATTGGCCGAGGGTTGTTGATGCCTGGCCAAGTAGTCCCCAGTGTTGAGCCAGCTCGAAGGCTGGTGGGGACAACTCGGATGACAACGACGATGAAGATAGAGGTGAGCGGGCATCAGATGTTCATGAGAAACTTTGGGGGAAGTGGCCTTCTAGCGAGGAGCCATCCTTGAAGAGAAGGAAGATGGCACGATCGTCCCATCGAGAAGAGCAACCAGTGAACATCGACGCTCCCGCTCACTCCCGAAAATGGCAAATGGTGGTTTCAAGCTCATCGGATGACGATGGGTTGGCAGCACCACCATCTCTAAGGGACACGATGCCATCACCGGCCATGCCAGCTGGAGCGGAGACCTACGAGATGTGATGAACGTAGCAAGCCACGGCCACAGTGCCCGGCGGTGTTCGGGCGTCGTCAGCGGCAACGACTCGTTTGGCGCCAACATCGACAGCCTGGGTAGCTGCTGAAGCCCCCAAGATCATAGTTACACCCCTGTGGTAACAGCGCAGACGGCCACCACAGTCCCCGAGACCGCGTGAACGACTCTGGCGGTGGCGGTGGAGACGCCGAGCAGTTTGGGTGGTGGGCCGATGGGTAGCGGGCAGGGGCACCGGTTCCGAGCTGCGCAATGAGAGTCGTAGTTGTAAGTACCTTGTTTACTTGCTATGTTGCTTCGATACGGTAGTTTGCTTCTTTAATGTATTGTTGCCGCGGAGTCGATGGAGGAACTGCAGCCATCAGCTGCTAGCGACGAAAGGCACGCGGGGAGCCAGTGGCTCCACCGCTGACCCAGCACAGACAAGAGCAGATCTAGTTGGCCCTATGATGGAAATCACTAGCAGTAGGGCTGATCGGCCCTACTATAGGAGAGCCCTCGATAGCTAGACCGGCGTCGCCTGGTGGTGGGTTGCACGACGAGGGCGATCCTGGTGCGGAGGAGATGTGGGGTGTGGTGGTGATGTCAAGTGGCCTTGCCAGAGCAAGTATAGAGCCCACGGTGATGCGCGCCGTGCGAGTGTGGCATGAGGCGGTGCTTGGACACCTGTTCGAAAGCACGATGAGCGCCCAAGGAGGGCGCTTATGCGGTGGCGCCGTGAGGTCGAAGAGATACTACGGGAGCCCACCCGCCTCCCTAACTTCTCCGCACGGTCATTCAGCGTGGTGAAGAGTTTGAGATGGTTGAGGAGGGGGAGGTGAGCATGGAAACAAAGAAGTTGAGGGCCGATTTGACGTCAATGATTGGCCGTATTGACATAAGCTTGAAGTGATCTTTTTTGTCCCTTGAAGAGCGTAGTTTGTTAGTCCGTTTGTCCTATGCGATGTGATGAAGGTGTCAAAGCAGGCCGGCGGCCGGAGGAGATGTGTAACACCCTTGGTGTTACACCCTAACAACCTACTTAACCATGTCATGAGCATTATGTTATGTGGTAATGCATGTGATAGTGTGTAGATCAATTTCCTATAACCTAAAATGAATAATAAAAATGCTAAATGAAAGTTGATTCAATAGCTCATGTATATCAAGTAGGGTTGAAAACCAATTTTTATTGAGCAAAAATATTATAGAACATATGAGTGGTACCTAAATAAATCTTGAAGTACAAACTTTGTAAATAGCAATGCAACCCTTGCTATAGAAAAATAACATTGCTAGCTAGTGTTTCCAATAGCTTAAAATGGAACTTGAAATCAAAAACTAGTTTAAAGACTTAGAAAATTCTTAAGTTAAAAAAAATAGTTTGACAACACCGGGTTTGCGAAATTATTCCGAGAAATCTAGTCAAAGATTAGTACCATGTTTTCGTTCTTAGGGGTAGCTTAATATGCTCTCTTGAGCATGGTGAAGGTGGCTTTGTTCCAAGATCAATCATTTAGTTTTTACGGGCGCTTTAAAATTCATGCACACACTCAGGCTTGGGCTGTCAGGCCTAGGCGCATGGTCACCGCGTGTGGCCGCACGCCAGCCAGCCAAGGCTACACTCGGTCTGGCCACGGCTTGGTCACCCTTGGCTGCAGCGCCTGCTGCTGGCCGCTGGCCACCGTGCTCGGCGACCACCCTGTCCCACCCACTGCTGTACTGCTGTCGATGCGGCGTCGATGCGGCCCCGCGTCCTCGCGGTGCTGCTGTCCTCCCTGCTTCGCACCATGGCGCAACTACTGCCAGTGCTGTCACTTCGCCATCGTGTCCGCACCCCCCTCCCTTGCAGTTCTGCGCCGCTGCTGGCTAGGTCCGATGCCCGCCACTGCTGCGCACACATGGTTGTGCTCGCCGTCATCTTGTCATTTATGGCACTACGGCCGTCTGGGTCGTGTCCGGTCATGGACGCATGTGTTTTGTCCATAGCATCTTCACGCGTGTCTCCCAGATCATGTGGACCGCATCCCACCAAGATGAGGCCGAGCTGAGCCCATCTACCTCTCTCCCTCTCTGCTACCATGGCCGAGCCGCGTCATTAATTTGTCAGAGAGAGATCACCTCGAGTTGATTTGTTGCGTTGCTAGTTCCATCACCAAGCTGCCCAGCTACCCGTCCCCACCCTGCCTTGAATGGTGCCTGGTCGAGCTCCAATTTTGGAGTTTCCCCGCCGTTGAGCCGTTAAGGCCATGTTCGGCCGATGTGGGTGGCAACCCGCTCTAGTTGCCATTCGGGCTTAACCAGCTGCATCAATAGCCTCACCTAGACTACCTCTCCACCCTGCGCACATCGGTGGAACCTCTACCACCACCTTGACGCCGCTGACACGGCCATGTCTGCCATGGTGCGCCACCGCACCGCTCGATCGTGCGTGGCCAGCCCGGCTCGGTCGAACCATCACCTCGGCCAGGTCCGTGGTGAGTCCCTGATGCTTACCCGCTAGCCTACTACTCCTTTGTAAAGACAGGTTAATACGAGAGCCTTCCTGCATAGACGTTGTCTGTAGAAATAGTGCCATAGTCATCGCATTAATAGAGGATATCACGGGGCATTTTTGCAAAAGCGTTAGCGTGCACGGGCTTCCCCGCCGTGGGCTGCCTCGCGTGCATGGGCTGCCTCGCACGGGCTGCGCATATGTGGGCCGTGCAGTGAAATCGTCTTTCTTTTTTCTAAATGAATTAGTTGTTGCGTTTCTAATTTAGTTTCTGAACTTAACTTGTATATTTAATGTAAATTCGTGTAGATGTCCAAAAATTGTGAAACTAATTTTATTAGGTTCCTAAAATCATTGTCTACCTGATAGTGTAGTCAGTTCATACATATCTATGTTGATGCTAAGGCCTATCAAATCATTTGAAAGTACTTAATATTAGTAGGATAAATATTGTAGGAATTTTTGTGGTAAATTGGTGATAGCTTTAATCCTGAAATTTTTATGGTAGCTTCATTGTATTATTATGTGCTTACTATAATTTTTGTAGCCCTAAAATAGGTTGTTTATTAGGGTAGCTAAATATCCATTAAACCTTTAATATGAATAAAAGAAGAATATTGACTTACGAAATTAAGCACTTGTTAGGGTGAGCTTAACACTTGATTTGATAGAGCTAATGGTTAGCTTAGTATCTTAGCCATTAGAGCTAACTTTTAAGTATAGCCTATGTGTTCTTATTTTTAGAGTTGTTGTTGTTTAAATATTAAATTATTGCACTATCATCGCATGCATATAGAGAACGAGTTGGCGGAGATTGTGACCACCGGCGAGCACGAGTTTGAGGAGATCATCGAGGAGTACAAGGAGGAGATTCTCATGTAGAAGGAGGTCCTAGAGCCCCGCTGGCTGACACAATTGACACCGCGGTGGCCTAAGGCAAGCCCCGGTGCATAACCTCTATTTTTCATATTCACCGTGTATATATATATATGTGTGTTGTGCATTTACGTTGCAGGAAATTTTATGGAAACCACATGCATATATATATCTACCCGATGAGTCCTACTAGTGCAGGTTCGAGTAGCTGCTATGCTTAGGTTATCGGTAGCATGAGTAACCTGTCGTTACTCACAATAGGTGATTATAATTAATCTCATAATAAAATGATGAAAAGAAAATAGAGACCAAGCAGGGATATGGCATGGGTTATTGGTGGGTGTAACAAGTTGTGTCCCATGGCCACGGGGTTTAGCTTGGTTACATTGTTTTCCCTATCCGTGTCAATTAAGGATCATCCGTTGTTGTGGATGGTAGTCAGTCACAGATTTATTATCCTGAGAGCATACTTGCTTATGGGAGCGGGAAGGCTCGTTACTTTGTTGTCGTGGGTTTCGGCCCTTTTTGGACCGACTGATTGGAGGTGGGGAAAGGTGGAGGTCTAAGCACCACACTGAGACTGGGTCTCAAGTGTGGGGGCTTAGAGTCCAAGTTTGGACGGGACCTAGACCCCTCGACAGGAGTGAAATGGGTTGGTCTCGATTGTGCCTGGGGTACAAGCGAGGCATGTGTTTCAGGGTACCCAGCTAGGATACATTGATTCACGAATCGCCGTTTCTATGAACGATACTGACTTGGCTATGGTCTCGCACCGTAGTAAGAACTAGAATACTAAAGATGGTAAAATGGTTCTGATTGCTCAACCCTTGCTTGAAAGTAGAACATGTGCTTACCTAGAATGGTTAGCTAATGAGGTAATCCTGCGCTAATAAAAGTTGATTTTAAGGATGAACTACTAGTAATGTTTTCCGCTAAACAAAAAAAGACAACAAACCATATTGCCTATCATACCCTTGAGAGTTAGCTCTTGTGTGAAGGATTCTTCTAGTGGGCACAGATGAATCCATGTATCATTTTGGCTAGATGATTATTACATTTCATTGTTTAATTACCACACCCTAAACTCTGGTATTGTAATAAATAATTTCCAAGACTCTGTTGTATGAAATAGACTAAGTATTGTAAGCCCGTACTTATTATTGGATTCTAGGTGTAAAACATGGATTGTTTCGAGTTCTCCCTCGGAGTGTGCTCGACGAACTGCCCGTTTTAGCCTACTTTTAGGGTGCTTAGTGTCTAGTGGAAAATGAGTGTCGGGGACCAATACTAGGGTACCCAAAGAGGAGGAGCTAATGACCATCAACATTGATTCATTCGAGCAGTCAAGAGCGCGACTACGGCTCAAACCGACCCTAGGTGTGCAAGCTCCGCCTCGCCCAACCTTTGGGGGGAACTCCGCCTCCCCCAACCCCTGGGGGAGGGCTCCACCTCGCCCGACCAATTGGGTTTGTGCTCCGCCTTGCCCGACCTTGAGGCCATGCGCTCTGCCTCGCCCGACTCCAAGGCTGTGGGCTCCGCCTTGCCCGACCCTTGGGATTGTGCTCCGCCTCACCCGGCCCCTAGGGGAGGGCTCCGCCTTGCCCGACCCCAAGGCCGCAGGCCCCGCCTCCCTCGTCCCTTAGGTTCGTGATCTACCTCGCCCGACCCTGAGCCCGCAGGCTCCTCCTCGCCCGACCTCTGGGGGCAGGCTTCGCCTTGCCCATCCCCGAGGCTACGGGCTCCGCCTCACCTAACCCCAAGGCTGTAACATCCAGTCCCGACATACATGGCTCCGGCCCACTCTTCCTAGGAGTGGTCCAACCCGCGTAGCAACCCGCTTGAACTTTCGTCCTCGCTTCGTTCAAAACGGTTAACCGAAGGTTACTACGCGTCCCTGGCCCTGGTATTTAAGTCGATCCGGCGATCTCAGAGTTTCCAGTATGGTACTAACTGGTTGCGCAGTGTTTTCGCGGTGCTACAGTAACCCGTGAACAGTACCACCGAAAATCGGTCGTCCCGTTTTTCGGATGAACAGTAACCCGGAGTTCGGATGTTACAGTAACCGGCCCATGTTCTGCTACAGTGTTGCCGGCCCATACTGGATTAGTTTTGGGCCCACTTTGGCCCATTAGGATGTTACAAAGGCCGCGGGCTTCGCCTTGTCCGACCTCTAGGGGTGGGCTCTGCTTTGCCCAACCTCTAGGGGCAGGCTCTGCCTCGCCCAACCTCGAGGCCATGGGCTCTGCCTCGCCCGACCTCTAAGGGCAGGCTCCGCCTCGCTCGACCCCTCGGGTGCAGGCTCCATCTCGCTCGATGGGGTTCCATACCACCGCTAACCCCTCTAGGTCCAAGCGTATTGGTCTGGGGCAAAACTCTAACGTCAAGGAAGATACCGGCATGCCCCGATGTGACCCGTGGCTATGATGGGCCATACCTAGAGATTCACATCAGGAATAGTGTCGGGCATACCGGTGCTATTCTGCGTAACCCCCGTACGAACACTGACAGACGCGTTAGTTCACCACGACGCCCGCTAGGATGGAGTGGAGCGCCATGATCGATAGACGACGCCTATGCATGGCACCAGTGATGGACAAGACCACGATGTGGGGCTGCCCCTATTGACATCTACATGGTCAGTGGGACCCGCATGAAGGAGAAGGACCTGACGATCCTGAAGGACTTCTTCTCCCTCTCATTCTTCTCTTTTCCTCCGCTGTAACCCATGCTTTCCCTTGGCCTATAAAAGGGAAAGCAGGGCGTCCCATATGGGGGGATCACCAATCGGATTCAAGCAAAAAAAACCATCGAACCCCGAACCGATCACACAGCTAACCAGCAACCGAGCTCTCAGCACCCATTCACTTCTTTCACTAGAGACTTGGGACCTGTCCCTCTCTCACCCGTTTGTAACCCCTACTACAAACTTTTGGTACTAGTAACACGAGCAACAGCAACGAACTAGACATAGGGACATTCTACCCAAACCAGTATAAACCTCGTGCCCTCTAAGCACACCATCCGAGCCAGACGCACAATATTAGAAATTTACTCGTCGGTGGTTACTCAAAACACCGACAGTTAGCGTGCCATGTAGGGGCCTTTTGCACCCGACATCCACACCAGGCCTCGGATGGCTAGACACAATGTCAGCTAGGTCCTGGGCACGCACGTGCGCTTCAGGAACCTGGACTTGATCGTCATGATGGAGGGAGGGTTGGTGCAGGCTCCCACCATCGTCCAACCTCTGCACTCCGCTGACCTCGACGCGATCGCCGAGGCACTTGGGGAGCTGCAGCTACACGCACTGGAGGCCAGCGCCCCTTGGGGCGACTAGCTCCTCGGCTTCGACTACGGGAGGTTAGAGTGCTAGCTCGGCGCCTTCCTGGGACCGTAACCATTCCAGGAGGACCTGTGCCACCTCACCTTCTCATTCACCAACATCATGATGTAGCTTGTCGGAGGAGAGCCCCTCTCCCTAGAATACCTCATCCAGAGCACCCCGATAGCGCTCCTGTTCGGTCTACGCAACACCGCAGAGACCGTTGGCTACCTTGTGGCACACCGCACGCCTCCATCCCTAGTGAACGATGAGTTTGTGGGGATGACCGAATATATCGCGGAATGTTTCCATGACCTCCTCACAGGAGAATCAGAGTTGCCCTCCAGCTCTAACTCCAGCAGGGGAGTCATCACTCCTCTCATGAGTGTTTCATGGTAGGTACCCCCAAGGGACACGTCGAAAGCATCCATGAAGAAGAGGCTACCCCAACAAATGACCTCTATGACGAGAATGAGGGGGATGCATGGGTCTCGCCCCGCCTACGGGTGGAGCAGCTGAAGGCCTGGCACCAAGAGCTAGAGGAAGCGTGACTGTAGCTCGAGCAGGAACGCATGGAGCTCGAGCAAGAGATCGAGCGCCATGGAGATGGTGGGCACGGACGTGCCATGGCTCACGATGTGAACCAGAGGATCATCGGGAATGATGAAGTGCTCCCACACTTCGCCCGAGGCAAGCCAGAACATTGCTGCTGTGGCGGCCTTGCTCCGGGGGCTTTCGGGTCCCGCGATGCTCAAGGATCATCGGGCCCATCAGGAGATTCGCATGCAACTCGAGCGTGCGGTGGCACAGCAGGCCAAGAGCTCGCTATCCCGATGATGCGAGTTCGATGCCAGCCAGTGCATGCCCTTAGAGCGACCCGACAAGGACACGTCAGTCCACCAGGCGCCGCAAGGCAGCATGCCACGCGCCGCTGTCTCTGTGCGTGAGCGTCTCGGCCACCACCATGATGCACGGGACACCCTCGACGCCCGTAGATGTACCCGCGGTGATGCGTGGGAGGGAGCAAGCTACGGCTACCACCCTCGTCGTGGTGGACACTACGACAGCAGTGAGGACCGAAACCTGAGCCCCGACTTACTAGGACCTCAGGCCTTCGGCCGACACATCCTCAACGCCATCTCCCCGCCACGGTACCGACCACCAACCAACATCCTAAAATACTCTAGGGAAACGAACCCCGAACTATGGCTCGAGGATTTTCGGCTGGCTTGCCAAGCCGGTGGAGCAGATAAAGATGAATTCATTATCCGCAACCTTCCATTGTTCCTGGCTGATTCGGCATGAACATGGTTGGAACACCTTCCGCCCAATAGAATCCAAAGTTGGGCGGACCTAAAAGAGATCTTCGTGGAGAACTTCCAAGGCACATACAAGCGTCCTGGGAACCCATGGGATCTCAAAAACTGCCGATAGAAGGCTGGGGAAACCCTTTGTGGGTACATCCGGTGCTTCTCCTGATAGTGCAACGAGCTACCCAACGCTGCCGACATTGACATCATAGGATCTTTCCTATCTAGGACCACCTACGAGTCCCTGGTCCATAAGTTAGGACCTTAGGGCCCATGAACCACCAAGGAGTTCCTCAACATCGCCACCAGCCACGCCTCGGGAGAGGAGGCGGTCGGAGCGATCTTCGACCGCCTTAAGGGCAAGGCGAAGCGGGACAGGGACACCGGCAAAGGCGCCTCCAACCGTCCCAGCAAGAAGAAGAACAAGCAGTGGCGTGAGCGCTCGCTCGTGGCCATCGCCGACCGCAAGGGGGGTTGAAAGCCCATAGAGGGTACCCCAAACCACTTCAAAAAGCTACTCAAAGGGCCATGCCTGAACCATGCTTTCCCCGTCAAGCACCTATACAAGGACTATGGCCTCATGAAGTAGTTCTTGTCCAGAGGCTCCAACAAGGGGGAGCACAGTAGGGACCCAACCCAGCCGTAGATGACGCCGAGGAGAAGGACGATGGCTTTCCAACACTGGATGGCTGCCTCATGATCTTCAGAGGGTCGGTGGCCTATGACTCCAAGCGTCGCCAGAAGCTTGCGTGCCGTGACATCTATACAGCCGAGCGGGCAGCGCCTACCTTCCTTTGATAGTTGGAGTCCACCATAACCTTTGATCGACCAACCACCCGGAGTGCGTCCCATAGCCGGGACGATATCCGCTTGTGGTTGACCCGATCATCAGGAATCCCTCGCACAGCGCGACAAACGCCACCATGTGCTAGATCCCATTGGGATTGAGATGCTACACCTCAATCTTGTAGTAGTGCAGTAGCCTCGAAGGAATTTATGGGTGGGGGTCCCAAGCCCACGCTTGTGGAAGTGGGCGAACAACACCACGTAGCCATCGGGCGGCAACAGGAGATCCTCCTCGCCGAGCAGCAGCCACTCCTCGGCTGAGGTCCGCACACAGAGAAGACCATGACAGACGAGGCCCTCCATGTGCTAGAAGGTGATGTCGAAATGGCACCATGGATCCATCGGAGATGGGGCTGATGGATGCAGGCTCAACAGTAGCGGAGATGCGAAGGCAGGAAACCTAAGCGGTGGCGGTGGTGGAGTGGTTGTAGAGGCAAGGATGCAACATATGGAACCCAGGGGGCTAACCTTTTGGTTTTATAGGGGCAACAGGTGTGAGGAAACCAACGGCTCGCCTAGATCTCCACGCATGCCATGACTGGCCACCACATCTCGCCATGGGATGTATGCACATAACCTATGTCCATTCCCTCAGAAAACTCACCAGACGTTTCGCCTTTATGAATGGGCCACGACCCATCACAAGTAAAAGGGATACGGAGCTAAAATCGCTCCTATGACCCGTCTACGCCCGGGAGCTCGAAGGTTGGCCCACCAATGGGTTTGACAACTGCTCCGTGCACCCTAAGAGCGAGGGGTGGAACGGGATGGGCCCGCTAGCAGCCAGCACCTAAGCGCACGAGAGCCACGGGCATCCTAGCCCATGTTTGAGTCTCGGCCGGATACGATCCATGGTTTTTCCTCGAAGAAAGGCAGAGAGCCCTCGGGACCGGTCAAACGGACCCGAGAACTATATGAATTGACCACTAAGAACATGGAGTCGGTCACCAGCTGACTCGAGCCAGATCCCCACAAACGGGATGTCGGGGACCCACTCAAACTAGCCAGCTAACAACTCAATGAGCACCATGGCTCGTCCATAGAGGAAAATCATGGCACAGCTCAACCCCTCCGGTTGTGGAAACCATGGACAGGGTAATGATCAGAAAGACGAGTCGACCCTCGACCGAACCCCCGCTACGCGTGGGGGCTCATGGAAAGTTGGACTCACAAGGAGACCAAACGCATGGTCACAGAACAACAGACCATCATAGGGGTCAAAATTAGGGAAAGACCTTTTATGACCCACCAAACCTCCCAGCTATACCCCCGAGGGGTCTGATCGCGACGAAAGGGAATTGCTGTCCCCAGGACATGCCGTGGGTGACAAAAGAAGGCCAAGGCCATCAGAGTCCTCCTGTTCAGAAAAGCCTCTAAGGGAGTATTCTACTCCTCTGCGGGCTCGGGGGCTACTATCGGGGACCAATACTAGGGTACCCGAAGAGGAGGATCTAATGAGCATCTACATTGATTCATCGGAGTAGTCAAGAGTGCAACTATGGCTCGAACCGACCCCTAGGCATGCAAGCTCCGCCTTGCCCAACCTCTAGGGGCGAACTCCGCCTCGCCCGAACCCAAGGCCACGGGCTCTGCCTCGCTCGACCGATTGGGTTTGCGCTTCGCCTCACCCGACCCTAAGGCCACATGCTCTGCCTCGCCCAACCCCAAGGACACGGGCTCTGCCTCACCCGACCCTTATGTTTGCGCTCTGCCTCGCTCGGCCCCTAGGGGAGGGCTCTGCCTCATCCAACCCCGAGGCCATGGGCTCTACCTCGCCTGGCCCTTGGGTTTGTGCTATGCCTCACCCGACCCCAAGCCTGTGAGCTTCGCCTCACCTGACCTCTGGGGCAGGCTCCGCCTCGCCTGACCTCGAGGCCATGGGCTCTGCCTCGTCTGACCTCTGGGTCGAGCTTCGCTTCGCCCGACCTCTGGGGGTAGACTCCGCCTCACTCGACCTCGAGGCCGTGGGCTCTGCCTTGCCCAACCTTTGAGGGCAAGCTCCGCCTTGCTCGACCCATTGGGTGTGGGCTCTGTCTCGCCCGATGGGGTTCCATACCGCTACCAAACACTCCAGGTCCAAGCGTATGGGCCTGGGTCAAAACTCTAACATCAAGGAAGAGACCGGCACACCTCGGTGTAACCCGTGGCCATGATGGGCCATACCTAGAGATTCACATTTGGAACAGCATCGGACGTACCGATGCTGTTATGCCTAACCCCCATACGAACACTGACAGGCGCGTCAGTTCACCATGATGCCCGCCAGAATGGAGTGGAGCGCGATGACTGACAGACGACGCCTGCGCATGGCGCTAGTGACAGACAGGGCCATGGCATGGGGCTAACCCTATTGACATCTATAGGGTCGGCGGGACCTGCATGAAGGAGAAGGACCCAACGATCCTAAAGGACTTCATCTCCCTCTCATTCTTCTTTTTTCCTCCATTGTAACCTGTGCTTTCCCTTGGCGTATAAAAGGGAAAGCCAAGCGTCCCAGGAGGGGGGATCACCGATCGGATTCAAGCAAAAAGCCCATCGAACCCCAAACTGATCACACTGCTAAGCAGCAACCGAGCTCTCAGCACCTGTTCACTCCTTTCACCAGAGACTTGGGACCTGTCCCTCTCTCGCCCATTTTGTAACCCCTACTACAAACTATTGGTGCTAGTAACATGAGCAGCAGGAACAAACTGGATGTAGGGACATTCTGCCCGAACCAGTATAAACCTCGTGTCCTCTAAGCACACCATCCGAGCCAGACGCGCAATATTAGAAATTTACTCATCGGTGGTTACTAGAAACACCGACAACGAGTGCCTCCGAAAATGTGTTATTGCAGGCAGTTCTACCACAGGTGGTATCAGAGCCAATAATGAGTAAACGAGTTTAAGAACTCTTTCAAAAACTTATAAATTTGACCAACAAAAGCTTTGTGAAAAATAGGATGTGATAAATTACGTAAATAAGTATAAGCCCTAGTAATATGATCTATCTAGGATAGTGGCACTAGTTTTATCTGACCAATTTCTGCAGGTACACGAACTTCCACTGCGTAAAAATCATTTGGCATACGGGAAGTGAGTGTGCGTTATGCCAAAAAAATTATGCGAATGCTGCTATATTCTGGCTTGAGTGAACGAATAGATCAATGCATGCATCACGAAGAAGGAATCTTGCTTAAGTTAAACTCCCCCACATGTATAATTTTTGGGTAGTGACTGGATAGGATAATAAATGAAAAGAGATGCTTAACTCTTAACGAAAGGTTTTAGTATACAACAATTTATCGGGCCTTATCATCTCTAGACTTTTGTTTCTCATACGGAGGCCTTATCCCTAACGGTGGGTTCCTATCTGTTTACAGATGAATCTAAGTTATGGTCGTAGGAGCACTAGTGCTGGCATGGGCCATGGTCTTGGTGAAGATCAAGGAGAAAATGATCGTGGCGATGATAACGGCAATGTCAATGGGGAGAGCCATAAGGCCCCACTCCTTGTTCCTCCACATTCACCACCACCATTGCCTCTGATGACCCATGCAGAAATGATGGCCAAGATGTTGGCTGCTCATCGCGAGTCAGCCCATGCCTTGGAGATGCTGGCACAAGCTATTGGTGGCTTTGCCTGTGGAGGCCCCGGTGGTAATGGTAGGAACAGGGGCGGTGCCTGTAGTCTCGAGAGGCCCTATTCCTATCAGGACTTCTTGGGGACACACCCACCCACGTTCACGCCGACTATGGAGCCTCTGGACGTGGAGCATTGGCTTTGTATTTTGGAGCAGAAGTTCTAGCTGCTTAATGTGACTGACGAGCAGAAGGTGCGCATTGCCGCACAGCAGCTTCTAGGATCTGCCGGTGCTTGGTGGGACACTTTCAACTCCATGTAGCCTATGGACCACCATGTGACTTGGTGGGAGTTTACCATTGCTTTCCGTTAGTATTATATTCATGTTGGGTTGCTGAACAGGAAGCTGTTAGAGTTTCTGGAGCTAAAACAGGGAAATATGACAGCGATGGAGTATGTGAACAAGTTCAACCATCTTGCATAGTATGCTAGGACTCATGTGGATACTGATGAGAAGAAGATGGACCATTTCACTCATGGTGTGTCTTGTATCTTGCAAGAGAAGCTGTATATAGGAGGCTATCAGACCTTTGGTGCATTGATGAATGTTGCTATTGCTATGGAAGGACTTCAGCCTGACTCTCAGGGCGAGTGGAAGCGCAAGAGGGTGGTCTCTGGATCTTCTAGTCACCCATAGTCTCAGAAGGTATAGGTTATGAGGAGGGTGTCCTATCACTCTAAAGGAGGACTGCTGTCCCATCAGACTCAACAGACTCACTAGGCACCACCCACTCAGTATCTTGCACCTACTCAGCAGGTGCAGTAATCTCAAGGATAGCAGGTTCCGCCTCATCAGGGATAGGGGAACAAGCCTGGTGCTTGTTTCAAGTGTGGGAAGGAAGGTCACTATGCTCGAGAGTGCCCTCACAATCAGCCTCCCCAGTCATCTCAGCCTTCAGCCAACTCTCGTCTAGTCAAGAGGACTATCATCAGGAAGAAGGTGCCCGTGAGCCGCTCTGGATAGGTTAACTTCATCGAGGCTGAGCAGATTTCGTAGGGTGAGCCTGTGATGGCTGGTATGATTACCATTGATTCCCATCCAGCATATGTGTTATTTGATTCTGGTGCATCACATTCATTCATAAGTATGGGGTTTGCACAAAGGCCCAATATATCTACTATGGCTATTTCTATTGCCTATAGAATCAGAACCCTAGGTGCACAGTTGTGTGTTAAAACTCAGACGAACATAGTGAGACTAGTGCAAGCCACTCACTCCTATTGCCTCCAATTAATGGTGCTGCCTAGGCAAGGCATAGATGCAATTCTGGGGATGAACTGATTGAGAAATTATGGGGTAGTCTTGAACCTTAAGCAAAGGATTGTTGAGTTAAGGCTTCCTTCTTTTGAGGGTAGAATGTCTCTCCTTATGTCCTCAGTCCCCACCTTACCAATTGCTGCTCATGCTGAAGCTTCTCCAGATATTGCTTCTATTCTTGTGGTCTGTGAGTTTCCAGATGTTTTCCCCAAGGATCTACCTAGGCTACCACCGGATAGGGATGTGGAGTTTTTCCATTGATTAGAACCTGGTACTGCTCCTATTGCATGGCGTCCTTACTACATGGCTCCAAAAGAATTGGCTGAGATGAAGAAACAGTTAGAGGAATTGTTGGAGAAAGGATTCATCCGTCCTAGTTCTTCACCCAGGGGTTGTCCTGCTATTTTTGTGAAGAAGGACGACACACTTCGGATGTGTGTGGATTATCGCCCTCTCCATGCGGTAACCATTAAGAACAAGTATCCTTTGCCTTGTATTGATACTTTGTTCGATCAGCTGGCTAGTGCAAAGGTGTTTTCAAAGATTGATCTTCAATCGGGGTATAACCGAATTAAAATCCAGCCACAAGATATACCAAAGACAGCTTTCTCTACTAGGTATGGGCTTTATGAATACCTAGTCATGTGTTTTGCTCTCATCAATTCTCCTGCATTCTTCATGTACGTCATGAACTCAGTCTTCATGCCAAAGTTGGACAAGTTTGTGGTGGTGTTCATTAATGACATTTTGATATATTCCAAGAATAAAGAAGAGCTTGCCCAACATCTTCTCACAGTCCTGACTCAGTTGCATGAGCATAAGCTATATGCAAAGTTTACCAAGTGTGAGTTTCGGTTGGATCAAGTGCAGTTTTTAGAGCATGTCCTAACCCCCGAAGGCATCTCTATGGATCCTAGCAAGGTGCAAGATGTGTTAAGTTGGAAATCTCCAAAGTTAGTGCATCAGATTCGTCAGTTCCTTGGTCCTGCTAGTTATTATCGGCGCTTCATTCCTGGTTTCTCCAAGGTAGCTCATCCGATGACCAAGTTGCTTGAGGAAGGATGTCATGTTTGTATGGAGTGCGGCTTGTGAGGAGGCTTTCCAAGCCACTCAAGAAATTTCTTACCTCTACCCCTATTTTTGCTCAACCCGGATATTGAGAGGCATTTGATGTATATTGTGATGCCTCTAGGACTAAACTAGGTTGTGTGCTTATGCAAGATAGGCGTGTGATAGCTTATGCTTCACGCCATATTTGAAAAAGCACGAGGTGAATTATCCCACTCATGATTTAGAGTATTTGCGATGAGTGGATGCTCTAAAAATTGGATACATTATCTATTGGGAAACAAAGTGCATGTTTATACGGATCACAAGAGCCTCAAATATATTTTCACTCAATCTGAATTGAATATGAGGCAATGGAGGTGGCTCGAGTTAATCAATGATTACAATTTAGAAGTCCATTATCATCCCAGAAAAGCTAATGTGGTAGCTGATGCCTTGAGTCAGAAGTCGCATTAGGTTGATGAAGAATCTTTGCCCCGAACGCATTATGAAGTGTTGGTCTATATTGCTCTAGTCTCGGATTTACTTGAGCAAATTATTATAGAGCAAAGGCAAGATGCTTCAGAAATTCCTCATATCAAGAAGTTAATTTCCAAAGGGTGTGGCCCTCATTTCAGTCTTGACGATCAAGGTGTAGTGAAGTTCAAGAATCGATTGGTGGTTCCCTCAAGTGATGAGCTTAAGAGAAAAAATTTGGATGAAGCTCACAACTCCAAGCTGTCCATTCACCCTGGAAGCAACAAGATGTATCATGATTTGTGTCACTTATATTGGTGGCCAAAAATGAAAGGACATTACTAAATACATCTCGAGAATGCGACATTTGTGGGAGGGTTAAGGCGGACCATATCGTATGCTCGATTTTCTCTGACCTTTGCCTATCCTGTTTGGAAATAGGAGGATATTTCCATGGATTTTGTTGTGGGTTTGCCCTTACTGACAAAGGGGTATGATTCTATTTGGGTCATTGTGGATCACCTCACCAAGTCTGCTCATTTTCTCCTGGTGGATACAAGGTATAGAGCCAAAAAGTATGCCAAGCTGTATTTTGATTGGGTTCTAACCCTAGATGGAGTTCCTCTTACCATTATCTACGATAGAGGGTCAGGTTTTGTCTCTCGCTCGGGAGCAACCCTGAAGTGCCATGGTACTGCCTCCTTAGAAGCTCAGCTTATCATCCACAAACTGATGATCAAACAAAAAGGGTCAACCAAGTACTTGAGGATATGTTGAGAGCTTGTGTTATTTCTTTTCTAGAAAAGTGGGATGAATGCTTGACTTTAGCAGAGTTTTCTTATAACAATAGTTATCAAGAAAGCATTGAATGGCACCTTCGAGGCTCTACATGGCAAGAAAATGTAGAACACCACTTAACTGGGTTGAAGTGGGAGACCATGGTTATTTTGGGCTTGATTTTATCAAAGAAGCCGAGAGAGCAAGTCGGTGTTATTCAAAGTCATTTGAAAGCAGCCCAGAACCATTAGAAAACTTATGCCGACAAGAGGAGAAGACTCTTGCAAACTGAAGTTGGTGACCATGTGTATCTCAAGGTATCTCCGATGAGAGGTGTGCATTGTTTTGGAGTTCGTGGGAAATTAGCCCCTCGTTATGTCGGACCTTATAAAGTTTTGGAATGGTGTGGATTCGCTATTTATCATCTCTAGCTTCGAGATATCTTATCGGCAAGTCCATAATGTTTTCCATGTCTCCTAGGTGAAAAAGTGTTTGCGCATTCCCGATGAAGTGGTGGAAATTGAAGGACTCCCTCTCCAACTTTGATCTTTCTTATGTTGAGCATACCGTCAAAATCTTGGATGAAAAGAAAGAGTAACTAGAAACAAAGTGGTGAAATTGTATAAAGTCCAATGGCAAAACCGTTCAGAGGATGAAGCAACATGGGAACAGGAAAGTTATATTATGGAATATTATCCCCATCTTCTTCCTAATGCATCGAGGTAATGGTTTAAATAAAATTTTGTTTCTTATCTCTTTCCCACACTAGGCACAAACATGAAATCTCGAGATGAGATTTTGTTTAAGGGGGGGTAGAGCTGCAACACCCTCGGTGTTACACCCTAAAAACCTACTTAATCATGTCATGAGCATTATGTTTATGTGGTAATGCATGTGATAAAGTGTGTAGATAAATTTCTTGTAACCTAAAATGAATAATAAAAATGCTAAATGAAAGTTGATTCAATAGCTCATGTGTATCAAGTAGGGTTGAAAACCAATTTTTATTGAGCAAAAATATTATAGAACATGTGTGTGGTACCTAAATAAATCTTGAAGTACAAACTTTGTAGATGGCAATGCAACCCTTGCTATAGAAAAATAACATTGCTAGCTAGTGTTTCCAATAGCTTAAAATGGAACATGAAATCAAAAACTAGTTTAAAGACTTAGAAAATTCTTAAGTTTAAAAAAATAGTTTGAGAACACCGAGTTTGCAAAAGTATTCTGAGAAATCTAGTTAAAGATTAGTACCATGTTTTTGTTCTTAGGGGTAGCTTAATATGCTCTCTTGAGCATGGTGAAGGTGGCTTGGTTCCAAGATCAATCATTTAGGTTTTACGGGGGCTTTAAAATTCATGCATGCACTCAGGCTTGGGCCGTCAGGCCTGGGCGTGTGGTCACCGCACGTGGCCGCATGCCGGCCAGCCAAGGCCACACTCAGTCTGGCCACGGCTTGGTCACCCTTGGCCGTCATGCCATCTCTTGGCCATTGGTTGGCCAAATTACCGCCACCGGGCCCACCTGGGACCTGGGACCACCACGCCTGCGTCCTCGTGATCTTTCTTGCCGTCCGGCTTTGCACCATGGCACAAGTGCTGCCGATGCCATCGCCTCGCCATCGCGTCCGCACCCACCTCCCTTGCACTTCTGCGTCGATGCTGGTCCGGTCCGATGCCCGCCACTGCTGCGCACACATGGCTGTGCTCATCGTCATCATGTCATTTATGGCACTGCAGCCGCACGGGTCATGTCCGATCATAGACGCACGCGTTTTGTCCGTAGCATCTTCGTGCGTGTCTCCTAGATCACGTCGACCATGTCCCGCCAAGACGAGGCCGAGCTAAACCCATCTACCTCTCTCTCCCTCTCTGCTACCATGGCCGAGCCGCTCCATTAATTCATCATGGAAAGATCACCTCGAGTCTATTCATTGCGCGTACCGGCTCCATCACCAAGTTGCCTAGCTACCCATCCCCCTCGCCTTGAATGGCACACTGTTGAGCTCCAATTTTGGAGTTTCCCCACCGTTGAGTGGTAAGGCCATGTTCGACCCGCCGTGGGTGGCAACCCCCTGACTTTTCCCTAATTCACCGACACACACCCCTAGCGACTCAGCGCACGGTGGCACGGCGGGCGATGACACAACGCAACCGTGCCGGCCACCAGAAGCTCGCACCGGCCCGTCGGTCGGGCTGACCTTCAACTACGGTCCAACTACCTACACCAGCGACAACTTCGAGGCGGTGGGATGCGCTTAGAGCGAGCTATAGCACAGCGTGGCGGTGGGCTTGACTACCACAGCGATCAAAAGCACCTAAGAACCTAAGCGGCTCGATTGGAGCATTACTAGACTATCGTGGACCTAACCGAGGTGACGGTTGGGGTGGAGGATGACGGAGGAGGTGTGGCCACGTGCGGCCAAGTCATGTGGCGGTGCACCATGGTGGAGAGGGAGGCAACGTGAAACTAGTGGTGCAGGTGAATTGGCTCAAGAGGGATGGTAGGAGGGCTTCCCTCTTCCATGGTCGGACGCGGCCTTATCTGCACGATGGCGGGAAAACGCCAAATTGGAGCTCGACCAGGCACCATTCAAGGCGGGGTGGGGTCGGGCAACAAGAGGACTTGATGGCGGAGACACAGGCGCACGGAATTGAAAGGAGATGACCACTTGCTGGTCAATTGCGTGGGGCACGACTCTGACGGTGGCAGTAGAGAGAGAGAGAGAGAGATGGGCTGGTAGGTGGCTCAGCACGACCTCACCTTGGCGGGATGTGCTCGGCATGACCGGGAAGGCTTGCGTAGACGCAAAGGACAAGCGCACGTGTCCCCGACCGGCCATGGCCCGCATGGCGTACCGCCATAAATGGAAAGGCGACGGTGAGCACGGCCACATGCGCACAGCAGTGGCAACCTCGAATAGGGCTAGCTGTGGTGTAGAGGTGCGGAGCCAAGCGCGGACATGAAGGTGATGTGATGGCATCGGCAGCGACTGCGTCACGGCACGGGGTGGGTTGGCAATGCGGCAGCACGGCGGGACAGCCAGCAGCGCCGCATGGCCACTCAAACAGCAGCAGTGACTCCGCGCAGAAGAGGCCAGCGGTGACCAGGCCAGAGGCAACCATGGTCAACCACGCGTGGCAGCACGTGCATGCATGAGCGACTAGCGCGGCGACGGTGTTCGCCCGATTTTGGTGACCGCGTCCACCCAGCCAACCCAAGAATGTGTCATGGACACATTTAAAGCACCTATAACAACTATACAGTTGCTTCTAGACCTAAACCATCTTCACCATGCTCAAGATGGCATATGAGGCTACCAAACCGAGCTAAAACATAACACCTATTCTAAGCCCGATTTCAGAAAATAAATTGCCCAACATGGCATTGTCTATGAGCTGAATTTGATTCCAAGTTGCATTTCTAGGCTATTAAAATGTTGGCTAGCAATGTTATTTTTCTATAGCAAGTATTTCATTGTCATCTACAAAGTTCGTATTCCAAACTTTATTTAAGCGCCACATATATGTTCTATAGTATTTTTGTTTAGTAAAAATTAGTTTTAAACCCTACTTGATACATATGAGTTATGGGATAGCTTATCATTTACCATTTTTATTGATCATCTGAAGTTACAAAAATGTTATCTACACCTTCCATCACATGCATAATCACATAAACATGATGCTCATGACATGGTTTGATAATTTGTTTAGGGCATAACACGAGGGTGTTATAGCTCTCCCCTTAAGCAGAATCTTGTCCCGACATTCATGTGTATTGCCTAGTGTGGGAAAAGGGATAAGTAATAAACTTTACTTAACCCATTACCTCGATACTTGAGTGGAGAAGATGAGGATAATGCTCCAGAATATAACTCTCATTTCCCAAGTTGTTTTGTCCTTGAATGATTTTGCCACTGGACTTTATAAAATTTCACCACTTTGTTCCTAGTGACTCTCTTTTCATCCAAGATTTTGATGGGATGCTCAATATAAGAAAAATCAGGTTGGAGAGGGAGTCCTTCAATTTCCACCACTTCATCGAACTCATAAAAACACTTTTTCAGCTAGGAGACATGGAAACATTATGGATGCTATTGATAAAATATCCGAGAGTTGGAGGCGATACAACAAAACCACACCGCTCCAAATTTTTATTAGGTCCAACATAACGAGAGCTAATTTTCTATGGACTCAAACTGATGCACACCTCTCATTGGGGATACCTTTAGGTACACATAATCACCAACTTCAAAGCTGCAAGGGCCTTCTCCTCTTGTCTGCATAAGCTTTCACATGTTACGAGCTGCTTTCAAATGATCGTGAATAATATTGACTTGTTCTCTTGCCTCTTTGATAAAATCGAGGTCCAAAGTATCACGGTCACCACCTACTTAAACCCAGTTAAGAGGTGTTCTACATTTCTTACCATATAGAGGCCTCGATCGCGGTGCCATTCAATGCTCTCTTGATAGCTATTGTTATAGAAAAACTCAACTAAAGTCAAGCATTTGTCCCATTTTTCTAGATTAGAAATGGCACAAGCTCTCAACATGTCTTCATGTACTTGATTGACCCTTTACGTCAATGAATCAATTTTAGGGGTGATAAAATTTGAACTTGAGGAGACAGTACCAAAGACGTTTCTGGAGTTGCTCCTGAAGTGAGACACAAAAGCCCGACCCTCTATCAAAAACAATGGTAGAGGAACTCAATGTAGGGTCACAACATGATCAAAATACAACTTGGTATACTTCTTGGTGAATACCATGTATCCATCGGAAAGAAATGGCTGGACTAGGTGATCCACAATGACCCAAATAGAGTCATACCCCTTTACGTCTTGGGCAAACCCATAACAAAGCATTGAAATATCCTCTCCCATTTCAAACAGCGATAGGCAAGGGTCATTGAAACCAGCGACGTATATGGTCCTATTTTTAACCCTTCCACAAATGTCACGATGAGATGTATTTGGTAATATCCTATTTCATATTTGGCCACCAATACAAGTGATGCAAATCATGATATATCTTGTTACTTCTCGGGATGAATGGATAATTTGGAGTTGTGGGCATCATCAAAATTTTTCTCCTAAGCTTCATCACTTGAGGGAACCATAATTGGTTCTTGAACTTCACCACACCTTGAATTGATAATACTAAAATAGACCACGCCTTTTCAGTAATTAACTTGATATGGAATTTCGGAAAGATCTTGCTCTTTGCTCTATAATAATTTGCTCAAGTTTTAAATCTAAGACTAGAGCAATATGGGCTAACACCTCGTAATGGCCGAGAGATAAAGATTCTTCTTCAACTTGATGTCACTTTTGACTTAAGGCATTAGCCACCACATTAGCTTTTTCTAGGGTGATAATGAACTTCTAAGTTATAATCCTGATTAACTCAAGCCACCTTGCTGCGATGTGAAACATGGCGTCACATCATGCTGCATAAGCACATCTGAGATCCTAGTGGCATCTGTACACATCAAGCGGCCTATCGATGTCAGTTGGCAAAACAGGAAGCGGAGGTAGAAACTTCTTTAGGGCTTAAGCTTATTCACAAGCCAAACTCCATACAAATTTGACATCCTTCTGAGCAACTTGGTCATTGGTTGAGCTACTTTAAAAAACTCAAGGATGAGCGTGCGATGCTCTTGACAAGACCAGGAA